>JADEYG010000003.1:1200000-1738137 GCA_016906335.1 Novakomyces olei
ATTTTATCCCGACCTACTCGGCCAAGCGTAAGGACGATTTGATCGCCCGAGCGGTTGGCCCACTGAGGCTGTTTGAGTCACAGCTCGGCTCTTCCAGGGCCATTTTCCAGTGTGACCATTGCATCCCCATCCTGGCCGCCCGGACTCTCGATGCAATTGGCTCAATAACCTTTGAGGCTCAGCTCATAACCCCCTTTGACCATGCGAATATGACGATTGAGCGCAACACTACATACTGGAAGTCCATGGCAAACACAACGCCAGTAATCGGCCACCGTGGACTGGGCAAGAACCAGTCGGCCAACAAGAGCCTGCAGCTTGGAGAAAATACTCTGCACTCGTTCATCACGGCTGCAAGCTTGGGTGCCTCGTACGTGGAGCTCGATGTACAGCTGACAAAGGATATGGTGCCCGTTATTTACCACGATTTTCTCGTGTCAGAGACGGGACTGGACGTGCCTGTGCACGCTCTCACTCTGGAGCAGTTTCTGGCTGCTTCTTCGTACAAGCAGCACTCTACGGACAATAGTAAATCGCACAGCGAATGGCGAGAGCCGAGGGCTGATCCTCTCCCGACTCGGCCGCGGGCCCGGTCTTGGTCAGACGAGCGAAAAAGCCGGGTTGCTGACCCGCATGGAGCAATTGAGAAATGGAAACTAACGCGTGACTACAAGCGCAATGTGGAGAAGGGTAATTCGAGGGGAACGTCGATACAGGGACCATTTGCTATGCTTGAGCAAGTGCTGAAAGAGGTGCCGGCAAATGTGGGGCTCAATATTGAGTGCAAGTACCCAATGCTGAGCGAGGCTGAAGACGAGGAAATGGAGCGGTTCGGGATAGACCTGAATGCCTGGGTCGATACTGTACTGCGCTGCGTCTATGAGCACGGGTCAGGGAGAGATATTATCCTCTCCAGCTTCCATCCGGATATCTGCTTAATGCTCTCCCTCAAACAGCCGTCTATCCCGATCCTGTTTCTGACAGAGTCAGGCACTTCGCCAATGAGCGACGTCAGGGCCACTTCCCTGCAACAGGCTATCAGATTCGCGACAAGATGGAACCTGCTGGGGATCGTTACCGCCTGTGCTCCATTGATCTTGTGTCCGCGCCTGGTAAAGACGGTGAAGGAGTCGGGACTCGTGTGCTTTTCTTACGGCACCCTCAACAATGATACGGAAAACGTAAGGCTGCAGGTCAAGGCCGGTCTCGATGCTGTTATTGTGGTAAGCGTGTAATTGTTTATACTTATATTCGTATATGAAAAGTGTTTATTTATTTTTTATTTTTTATTTTTTATTTTTTATTATTTATTATTTATTATTTATTATTTATTATTTACTATTTACTATTTATTATTTATTATTTATTATTTATACACTCTCATAATCTAATGCTCAGGATTCGGTCTTGAAAATTCGCAAGGGATTGCAAGACTCTTCCTCTGAGACGTCGTAATCGAATTAAGGCGTATGGGGATATATAAAACGGGTCATCTATTTTTATATAATTTTATGCTCATGCCTGCCATACCTGAGATAAACTGTCTCGGCGCGTCCGTGATTATAGCTCATCTCCCCAATAACGAGCGTACATGCCGAGAGCTTTGATTGGAAAGATAAATTTATAGTTTGGGTACGAGATCATGCTAGACAATGGTTAGACGAGAAGAGAGGAGGGCAGTGTTATTTATTTTGTTTTTTATATTCTTTTACTCTTCTTTAATCATTTTTCCTTGTTTTCATTTTCGAATTTTTCCTTGACCTTACCAATTGCCGTTAAACACGCCCTCAATTGCCTCTTGTTTCCAACTGCCGTCCTCCTGCTGACGGGATAAAATGAGCTGAAAATGTTTAGCTTGGTATACGACTTGGATGGTATACCTGTATTCCACGTTTAATGGGCTCCTTGTCCGGGTACTTTGCATTCATCAAGGAAATGCAAGCCCAGGCGGTATTGACTACTTGACTTTCCTGCTGGGTATAAACCTTCAATTCGGAGGACTAGACGAGTTAGATTGTTTGAGTTTGGTTGAGTAGAGATAGGAATAGAATTGAAACAAAATTGAAACAAATTAAATTAAATTAAATTAAGTCAAATTAAATTAAATTGAAGCAAATTAAATTAAATTAAGTCAAATTAAATTAAATTGAAGCAAATTAAATTAAATTAAATTAAATTAAATTAAATTAAATCAAATTAAATTAAATTAAATCAAATTAAATCAAATCAAATTAAATCAAATCAAATAAAAAACAGAGCATGAAGGGTAAACGACTAGAGACAAGACCAAAAAAAATAGAACGGCACTCGTTCTTCTACACCCGTTTCTCCCTCAACTCCTTGGATCTCTTACCTTGTAAGATTCACCCCACCCACCATCCGCACGCTGCTTTGACAGCAAAAACTGGCACGCCCGGCTCTGGTGCTCGCTGTTACTGAACGTCTCCCCCACGGCGGCGAGGGACTCGGTGGCAAAGTAGGCGCCGTAAGTGTAGCAGATCCCCCAGCTGCCGTACCAGCTGCCATCGAGCGCCTGGTCTGCCTTTATCCAGGCCACTGCTGCGGCAATTGTAGCGGCAATTTCATCCCGTCTGTACTCGCTGTCCAGCTGGCTAAAGTGCACGAGGCCGATAACGACAGACGTTGTGCACTCTGGGTACTCGTACTCCACCATAATCCGGCTAAAGACCTCAGCGACATTGAGCAGCTCCAGTGCCTGTGGCCCACGGACGGTCTCGTAAGAGGCAAAGCCGCCACTGGCGTTCTGCATGCCGAGCAGAACGTCGACAGCGAGCTTGAGCCGCTCAGTGCCAATGACGCAAGGCACACCGGGCTGCCCCTGCAAGAGCACTACAGCCTTGAGTGCCTCTGCCGTGCAGTCAGACACGGTATAGCCCTGGTGCCGAGTGCTAAACGGCCAAGCGCCCACCCGGGCCTGACGGTAGAGCCCATTGTGGCCACAGGGCTCTTTAATCTGGCAGGTGTCGAGGTAGGCGAGAGCCTGCAGGACACTCTGCCGGTAAGCCGGCTGGCTTACGAGCCCGGCCTCTACTAGAGCCTGTGCACTAAAAGCAGTGTCCCACAGCTGTACTCCGTTAGTGCCGTTCATGATAAGGCCACGGCCGCTCATCCACATGAAATCAGCCAGCCGGCGCTGGTGGGCAGCAAACTGGCTGCTCTGCCCTCCGTAAGCGTAAAAGGCAGCGAGCAAGTGCAGAGCCTTGTTCACTGGGCCGATGCACAGGTAATCCGTGTTCCAGTCCTCCAGGGCAATAAGCTCTAGCGACTTTAATTCTGCTTTTTTAGCCAGCCAACTCGGTCTGAAACGGTACGCTTGCACGAGCAAGTAGTTGAGGCAGTCGGCCAGCCGGCTGTGTGGCTGGTACAGGTCGACCTGGGCCACACGGTTCCTCTGCCTGGCCCAGTCTATGGCAGAGTAAGGCGCAGTGTACAGCTCCTGCCTCAGTGAAGCCGTCAGGGCTGTCAGTGGGCAAGTTGCCCTTTGGCTGTAGACGTAGCCCATGGGCAGGTAGACTGCTCGTGTATGGCACCACCACCGCCACGGGTGGAAGGGCAGCCAGTCCGGCAGGAGCCAGAGCTCTGCCGGGACTGGGTTCATGCCCTGCCAGTCGTACACGTTGAGGCAGGCCAGCCAAAACTTGCCCCATGAGGGGATGGCAGTAGCTGAGCCGAGGGCGTGCAGCCGAGCACGAGCTCGCTCGGCCAGTTTATGCTCTGCCGCCATACCGAGCAGACGCAGGGTTACATAGTTCATACACGTGCCAAAGACGGTGCTCGGGCCGGCCGTGTGCAGGCCCCAGCCACCGTCTTCGTTTTGCTCACTCGCCAGGTACCGTGTGATCTCTATCCGCCACTCGTCGGGCACGGCTGTTCCTGTAATGTACATGGCACACACTAGCCCGGGGATAAGGAAGAGGGGGCCACCGTACTCGCAGCCCCAGTGGCCGTCGTCCAGCTGCAGCTGCTGGAAGAAATTGAAGCCATTGCGCGCTGCCTGGGATGGAGTGCCCGCCTGCGGTTGAGGTTCAGCCGACTGCAATTAGTATGGCAAAGAAGAATAACAGGCAAACAATAGATACTCAATCAATAAATGCTCAATCAATAAATACTCAATCAATCAATCAATCAATCAATCAATCAATCAATCAATCAATCAATCAATCAATCAATCAATCAATCAATCAATCAATCAATCAATCAATCAATCAATCAATCAATCAATCAATCAATCAATCAATCAATCTATCTATTAATTATCAACTTTGGAATTGCGAAAGCAAGCATTTCCAAAGTAAGAGTGCGGCCCGGACTAGGAACAGACTGGGTAAAACTAGCGCGATAAAAAAGTGAAGGAGCAAAGATTGAAAGTGACCCGCCATAAAAGAAAAACGTCCAGAATGTACATAAACCCTATTAACAAACAGGGTTTCTGTCCCATTGTATTAAACGTCGACGTACTCAAACAGAGAATAAATTTAAAGATGAATGATATTTGAGAAAACAATTACCGTCTCTAAGCCTAAATGGTACTTTTCCGCAAATGACTGCGGCCATTTTTCTGCAGCCGCTTCAGATATGTAGTGCCACGTCTGACGTCCCTCGTCAACCTTGAGTCGCCAGCGACGTAGATCAGTTGACTCCAGATTCATACTGTGGGGCTGAATATGCCTTGAAACCGATCGTAATTGCCTGTTCCAACTCGCTCAGGAGCCGAGATTTCTTAATCCACGATACAAAGGCTCTGCCGCGCTTTGCTTTTTTTCAAAAGTGGCGATTGTTCTGACTCCAGCTTGATTTATCGCATGACGGCAAACAGTCGTTGTCGTGTGTCAATGCTGGTCGCGTCTATATAAAAATAATTAAATAATTAAATAAATAAACATTTATTTATTTATTTTTTTATTTTCTAAAATTTATATATATATTTATATATATATAGAGGAAACAAATAATATTCTCGATATCATTTGCACGTGAATTATTATTCCCCATGCAAAAGGCCGACGAGGTTGGAAGCGACGACGATGCAGAGGCAACAGCGGACGATTGGGCCAAAGTGCTTTCAGAAACGCAAGTCAGTAGTACCGCAATGTATAGCTAACAGTCAAGGACCCCAATTATCCCCACTAAACGAGGCGAGAAAGACTTTGAGCCAGATGGAACTCTAAAGCAGAGCGTAAAGCTACAGGAAAGTCTGAATGCCATGATTGCAGTTCTCGAAGCGCCGCGCGTGGTCAATACGGCTCGTACGCCTTTCTGCTTGTGGCAAAAAGATATCAGGTTGGCTTACGTGCAGCGACCAAAGGGAGTACACTTTAAATCCATGGGACTGCCTCGTAAAGGCGGCGCTGGAGGATTGTACTTGTTGCCGGAAGAGACGATCTTCTTGGCTCAGCGTGGCGCTTTGGTTTGTCTCAATGAGTACGAGCTGCCTATGAGTGTTCAAGAGCTTTACGCTACCATTCTACCACACTGTATCTCCCTCGAGCACCTTGAGGTAAGCGTTTAGTGCAAGACTTGTAAAGTAATCAAAAGGTATATTCATATTTGCGGAGAGCCGGCTGGCACGTGCAGAGATGGAAGGCACAAGAGCCTGTTTCCGATAGGCATGTGGGCAGCAGATTGCACTACGAGTTTAATATCGCTTTTGATTTATCAAACACTATTTTGAGCCGTGTATTTGGACGTGTACTGGGCCGGCTGAGTAGGCGAGCGTTCCCGGTCCAGAGCACTACGGGCCTGTACAGCTATGGTATCCTTGCCTCCTGTGTCTAGACGTACTGACTTCAAGTGGACGCTTTTCGCAGACTTCAGATTGTTCCCCTGTACGATGGCCATAGAGTGAGTGCGAAGGGCGGTATACACTTTTCCCTTTGGAAACCCGGGACAAATTTCAAAAAGACTCAGCCCGGGCCCCCAGACTATTACATGACTGTCATCAATGCTCAAGAGCAACGGCTGCCTTCAATGCAGGAACTGGACGGATTAATAAAGCAGCTTCCAGAGTCTCCCGCAGCCAGTCTGGGCCATAGTCTAAAGACGGGGAAACGAAGTTTGATCTTAGCCGTTGTCGACAGTGGAGTCATATCTTTTACACGAGTTTCAGATGTTTGTTTTGGAATGCATAGTATTGCGGGTATTAAGCATACGCCCACCAAAAAAGGGGGTCGGAGAAAGTGAAGATAGCAATAGCATTAGACTGCATGTACATCAGCATTTGTTCAAAAAAATAAAAAATAAAAAAGGGCGTCAAAAGTGTAGATGATAATGATGATTGGAAAGATATATTTAGCTCAGTAAGGTCGAGATAAAAGGCAATAAATGAAGGAGGTAACGATAATTGATCCCATCGGATTGTCGAAAAGCAGTAAAACAGAGAAAAGTAGATAAACCAAACAGCAAAATCAAGCTCCTCTGTAATACCGTCCAAATAGTCTGCTGCTACAAGCAACTCTAGCGCCATTCCTGGCGGCGGATCGAAATCAGGTACTTCTGGAGCGTCCTGGTACTTGAGATTAAAATACATATACTCGCACACTTTTTCCAGAAGCGTAGCACTGCACTGTCAGCTTTTAGCCGGGCCAAATTCATACTCAATCTCGGGAAATCGGCATTGGTTGCTTTGTGATTCAACAAAATTGCCTAGAATTAGCTCTAATTCCGTTCAGAATTCGTACCCGATCCGCCAATCATGTTGCGAATTGTACCAGAGACACATGCGGCTTCACGCGATACAATAAATTCAAACCCGTCAGACGATATTAATTTTACGTACGGCCGTGCGGCGGATTCTGACTCGTCGGCCATTGCTAATTGACCTGAACCAGACAGATAGTATATGCCAATTATTTTTATTATTTTTATTATTTTTATTATTTTTATTATTTTTATTATTTTTATTATTTTTATTATTTTTATTATTTTTATTATTTTTATTATTTTTATTATTTTTATTATTTTTATTATTTTTATTATTTTTCGTATTATCCATTAATACAATACGTTAAAGTCACATGTAAAATTATCAGTACATAACAACGGGCACTCGCAGTACTGACTCTATATACAAAGGCTTTGAATGAAGATGGCAAAAGCATAAAAAACAATTCTATTATTTCTAGTTATTGTAAATAATGAATCATTAACTTTATTACATATAGCGCTGACGGATTTCCATACACATTACTATATATACTACTGCAATCAAGCTCCCAACTGAGACGCGTCCAGTCCCATTGCGTTCAGGAAGAGGTTCACATTGGCAATTTTCACGTTGGCCAGCTCGGCGGGTACTTTTCTGGCGTGCACAACATTGTCCAGAACCTTCCCACGAACCTCCACCACCAATGTATGCTGCTGTTGTGAAGACGCAGAGGCAGCAAAAGCAGCCAAAAACTGCCACGGGTACTGCTCGTCAGAGACTGCCGTAGGTGTCGGCGGAGGGAATACATCATTAAAATGACCTTGTAGAGAAGAGAAGAGTCCATCAAACACTTGCTTCCAAGCTTCGTTTTCCCCTTCAGCATCTGCAGAATCTGCCTGCCGTAAAATTTGCGCACGGGATACGAGAATGGTTAGCAACGAAAGCCCAACTTTGGTACGGATTAGCTGGAAAAGGTCGATACGATCAACAATTATCCCCACCAGGCCAGTCACAATACGCAGGGAGGATTCGGAAATTTGTGACAGAATCGCGGGAAAAACTGTTCGCAAAAACACGTCAATTTCAAGCTTTGTTTCTGCATCTAAAGCGCCTGTAGAAGGATCAGGTATGCCGTTACGAACAACGTCGAGCATACTCAAGTGGGCCATTATCATCGTGACTATTGTCAGGCGCTGTTCGTTGCCAAGGTGACGGAAAATACGGGGCAAGAGCAGCTTACCCTTGAGCAGGTTAAGTAGAGCGATAAACGGGTGAGTCTCCCCATTTTGAGGCATGTCCATGACGCAGAGCCCACGGTAAATATTGTCGATTTTCTTGTCGATTTTTTGCTTCCACTCCTCCTCGCTTTCTTCATTATTACGCGGCTGACTAAGCGCGTCTTCCAACTCTAATTGCTGCAAGTAAAGCTGCTCAACAGCGGCTAAAACGGACTTGCGGTCTCGAAATTCGAGCGGTGGTCTAGACCCGTCTTTAGACCATACAGAACTTGTACTATTTGCCGTCGTCGTGGCAGTGGTTAATTGCAACATTTGTTTAGGGGTTCGTACGTTGTGAGCTGTAATTTTGCCCAAAGTTCCCTCCAATTGAGCTCCGCCTCTTGCGTGAGGCCTTTCCAGGGCAGAGGCCACTATTCTTTGCACCTGCTGTTGCACTTTAGCCAACGGGTTATCGTTGCGTCGACGGTTGCTCTGCTGACCTGTCTGTGACAGGTAAGTCTGAGCTGCCAGGTTCAATTCTTGTGGAGTAGATCGTTTTCCACGCATAGAAAAGTACACATGATAATAAAAATCATCAGAGGCCGGGTCTTCCGATACTAACCGTGATAATTGTATACGCGCAACCAGCTGCTTATCGTGAGGTGTCATTAGTCCATTGTATTTGGCAATCTCTGCCAGCTTTCTTCCCCGTGCTGCCAGTTTGATTTGGTCTTCGGGGGAAATGTAATGCGTTTGTCTTTGCTGGTCCATTATAGACTGTAAATTGGGTGTCATTCCCGCCTCTCTTGCCCATTGTTGCAAGGCTATAGGGGCCGTGGGCGGACGAACAGGTCCTTGAGGGGGAACGTTTAGACCCGCAGGGCCAACCTGCCCAACTTGTCCTTCTGGTCGGACTACAGGAGGCCTTACAGGGTGGCCAGGGATACCTTGTTGCACGTGGGGACTGAAGTTTGGATTGTAGGCGGGTACTGTTTGATTTACAGCACTGTAGTTAGGTAGGCCATAGACAGGACCGGGACCAGGCCCTGGTCCAGGTCCGGGTCCGGGGACAACGGGGCCAGAAGGCGGACGCGGTTGCCGGGCACGATTAGCCAGAATCTGTGCTTCAACCTCTTCCAGAGTCAATCCCTTCTTTGCACCTTGTGACGGCTGTTATTAGCTTTACAATAACAAAACTAGTACACAATATTTTACACTCATACCTCTGCCGGTTTATCAGTCAGTGACTTTTCAATTTCCGTGACGGATAGAGCCTTGGCTGCCTGAGGCTTCTTAGCCTTTGCAGGTGGTGCAGGACCCCAGATCGAATCCATTGGCACCAGTTCTGGTATCGGTATCACGACAGTCTCTTGGCCAGATACTGTCGGAACCGGTGGTGCAGGCACTGACTTTTTCCTAGGCGCAGCAGCAAAAGTTGCCTGATCATCATCGATAGCATCCGACACTTCTGCTGTTTTGCCTGAAAAATCGAAATCTTTCATTCCTGCAGTGACGTCTGTGCCAAACGTATCGTCGTTGAAGGCGTCATTGGACTCGTCCAGCGTATCGCCGAGTCCGTCATAGGTATCGTCAAATTCGAGGCTGAAGTTAGAAGCTGAGGCATTTGCTATAATCAGGCGCAACATACACATTTTGGTCCGCACTGCCGGGTTTAATCCCACTCGGGTCAAAGCCGAAAAACGACGCCATCTCGGCGGAACCGCTTTATGCGCCTTTGGCACCGCTAATGAGAAGCTCGGTACACGCTACACGCGGGGCGGAGACAATATTATCTCAAACACCTCAGGCCGAGCAAGCAAAAGCTCAATGCTCACTGGCTGGTGTGACTTGAAAAAGCTAAAAGGCGATACGTACAATACTGAATATATTGCGATTATTATACACATTTCAAAGCGCTGGGCTTTGGCGTACTTTTACACTAAAATTATATAAATAATTACGGCAATAAATGGTGTATTCTCTATACTTACGATATTAATATTCGTATCATTGCAGCTAACCCTAACTTGAGCTGTAATTAGCCCTAACTAACCCTTCGCCAGAACAGATTTGGGACAGTACAATAAAGCATGTATCAATCAATGTATGGTGATGGACAACACAAATTATGACATAAAATATACGCTTCGCCAAGTATTACTGATAGAGCAGTACCGCAATTTCACGTGAGCAGCCTTCGACTTGCGAGTCATGGCACAGCAGCCGCTCAATCATATAAAGACTCCGTTCACTGTACTGATAACCGGTGCAAACAGGTACACGCAAGCATACAATGAAGAAACTGCATAGGTACTAAATGAAAAAGCGGTCTCGGGTTCGCAATTGCGAGTCGCGTAATAGATCGATGCATAGCTGAGCGGAGACGGGCACGTATTATCATCACGTGCAGGTCACGAGATAAGGCAGTTGATGCAATCGAGAAACTATGCAAAAGGCGTACAGCGCGTGACCTGTTACATCTTATAATGGCATATGAATTGCTTGATACTGCAAGTATGGCATCCGTCCAAGCTTGTGCTGATGCTCTTCAAAAGTATAAATAAATTGTCTTTTCTTGTTTATTTCTTTCTCTCCTTTTCGCTGCAAATCTAATTGCAAGGTATCAAAGGATCGATGTTGCCTTTTTCAACGCAGGAACATGGTCAATATCGCACATCGATTTTAAGGCGGCAATAGCCGAATTCTTTCAGCGTGGACTATTGGCCTGCTTAACTACGCCCGAGTTTTATGTACAGCGCACTGGGGAGACAACAGCTGATGGAATGGGGTACTTGTTCCAGGTCAATTTCTTTGCGCAATACTATTTGGTACGTTTAGACACCGCACTTGCATTAATCATTATTAGAAAGTCCAATTGTTACCACTGTTACAAGGCGGCCGGGCTGTCTTTACGTCTTCTCTTACTAGCACGGGCAACGTAAATGTGGAGGACTGGCAATGTATTCATGGCTCCAAACCTTATGAAACCTCAAAATCTGTGCTGTCTAGC
Source organism: Novakomyces olei (assembly GCA_016906335.1). NCBI lineage: Eukaryota > Fungi > Ascomycota > Novakomycetes > Novakomycetales > Novakomycetaceae > Novakomyces > Novakomyces olei. The sequence continues at coordinate 1,210,892 of JADEYG010000003.1, forward strand.
GTCTATGCAGAATGTAGGCAACCCGATACGCTTGAATACTTGGTACAGCCAGGGCTCTTTCGTTCCGGTATGTGGGACCAAGGTATAGGAGCATTGCTGGCGATACTGGCTCAAATTTGTTTTTTCCTGGCCCGTTTGTGCGGTAGTCCCTGGCACAATATGTTTCCAGATAAATCAGCCATTGCTTTCGAGTGGGTCGGATTTGACGCTGGATCAGAGCATCAGGGCATACGTTGGGGTTCTGCCACTACGCGATTAGGGCAAGAGTATGTTCGGGAAACGGATGTAATCGAGCGAACTGAAAATACTAGGGTAATTTTTGGTAAAGCAAAGGCATTGATGAAGGAGTGGCAGGATAAATTGCATAAAGAGAAGAAAATAGAGGCTTAATTCAAGTCTTTCTGAAATTGGGAAAAGGTTATAATTTGTAAGCAAATCAATGGGTTTGATTCTGCTGTTGCTCTACCCCTAATTTATTATACTATTATATAAACTAAGCTCTACAATTCAAACACGATTACGATACGGTCGGCTAACCCTGGATTAATTGTTTGGTATTTTGTAGAATGTTCTTGTATTAGGCGAACGCCAAGAGTGCACAGTTAGAGCGAAACTTTGGTCACAGTCAAGGAATAATGAACAATGAACAATTTGCACTTTTTCCACAGACAAGGCGGAGGGTACAAATGAGCCAGGTTAAACATTGTCTATATTACTCTAAAAATGAAAGGACCTATCTATTAGCAATTAGAATGCACAAGCGTGTAATAGTCGACAGATGACTAGAGCTCTGTCTATACATTCTCTGAAAATCATTCACTAAAAGCTTGCCTGTTTTCTTGGACGTTAGCACAAAGGCTAATGAGCAGCAAATACAAGGCTTATTCTAAACTTATTTACCAGCGAGTTTCTTCTGTAAATTAATTATTTAATATAGAGAGAGAATTATATATCGGCGTTGCTAAAGTGTCCTTTTAATTTGGAGAGACAGTACTGAACATAGCGAGCTCTTCGCATTAGAATGAGACAATGGCACATTTTGAAACTCGAAAAGGGCCTTTGGCAGCCTTGTGCAAGCAATGTTAAATTTCAAAAAAAGATGATCGTGACGTCTTCTATGTAGAGTATACCAGTATCAAGCTAGAACAATGCTACCGCGTCTAACGAGCAACTTCGACGCTAAAAGATATATCCCAGAACGAGACTAGTCAGTATTCAGTATTCAGTGTAATTTCGTGTTTCCGTAATGTTCGTGTTTCTGTACTTTGCCCCCTACATTGGGAATACGCACACACAATAGGGCTTTGCCATTATTGTGGCACAATGTGGTCAAATAAATTTACGCTCCATGCGTACAAGCAATATAGTGGTTTTTCCCAACGTCTTGGGCTTAGTTGGCAATTTAGTTTGTCTCAGGCTGGCCGACATTAGTGCAGCCAATGGTCAGCGTTCTCGGATCCCCGATAGCCAGAGCATTGCTCGTAGTATGCGCTTTTCTACTGACTTCTCATTTCATATTGCGCAATGTCACAGGCAGAGTCGATCTATCCAGGCGGCCTTCCTCAAAGACGGCGACGGGAAGAGATCGTGTGCTTGGTGATGCAATTACTCCAATGCGTAAAGCCGAGTTCTTCTCTTCGCCTCCCGTGGAGACGTCCAACGATACAGAAGTACGGGCTACTTTTGTTTCACTTGCCCGCAATACTGATCTGAATGATCTGCTTGCTTCTATCAAAGAGGTTGAAGAAGCCTTCAATCACAAGTACAAATATGGCTGGATATTTTTGAACGAGCAAGAGTTTACAGAAGAGTTCAAGACGCTCACTACACGCGCTGTCTCTGGGCCAACTCAGTACGGCTTTATACCGCAAGAACAATGGAGCGTGCCCTCGCACATTGACATGAGCTACGCGGAGGAGAGAATGACTCAAATGCAGAATGAAGGCGTCATTTATGGCGGATCGTTGTCCTATCGGCACATGTGTCGATACGAGTCGGGGTTTTTTTGGCGGCATCCTTTACTACAGGATTATGAGTATTACTGGCGAGTTGAACCGGGAATCAAAATGTAATTATTTTTCAGATTTTTTTTAGCTAATTGCAGAATGTGTGATGTGGACTACGATCCTTTCAAGTTTATGAAGGCAAACGATAAAAAGTATGGGTTTGTGCTCACCTTGCCCGAGTACCCGGCCACTATTCCTACACTGTGGCGTCGCACTCGCGAATTCTTACAAGAGCATCCCGAGTATATCGCAGATAATAATCTCTGGAACTGGCTTACGGATGACGGGGGAAAGAGCTACAGTGGTTGTCATTTTGTATGCTTTGTATCTGTTTGGCTACTATCTAACTACTGCAGTGGAGCAATTTTGAAATTGCGAGTCTAGACACTTGGCGCACAGGCGCCTATCCAGAATATTTTGACTATCTCGATAAGGCAGGTGGATTCTTCTACGAACGATGGGGAGATGCTCCAGTTCATTCAATTGCAGCCGGAATGTTTCTGCGACGGGACCAGGTCCACTTTTTCAACGATATTGGTATGACGGGTGTTTATTGGCTTTTATTGACGCGATTTAGGTTATTATCACATACCATTTACGCATTGCCCGATTGAGCAAGATTTTCGATCCAAGTGCCGTTGTGATCCAGAGGAAACTCTTGATTGGAAAGGGTGGTCGTGTCTAAGTAAATGGTTCCGTGTGAACGAACTACCGTTACCAATAGGTCACGAGAAATACGGAAATTAGTACGGGAAATGTTTTGATACTGCTGACGAGTTTTTGGTCTATTACATTGTATTCATTCGTGCAATGGATCAATGGTGCAAAATGTGTGTGTTTAATGGTTTAATGGCCGCGCGTGTGCGCACCTCTTTTATTCCGTTTAATTTTGTCTATACTGGTGTTTAAACTAGTCATGTCCGCAATGATCTTACTCTAGATCAGAATCAATGCAAATTTGATTGTAATAATGATTTTCATCAATTTGCTTATTGCTTTTGCGATTTTGCAATGTATATCGGTTTCTAATTTGCATGCAGTTCATATGTCCAATCTATTTTTTACAGTTTATTTTCTTTTTTGTATTCCAACTTACTTATTCCATGTCTTTATCCTCGAGTATCTTTTGCCTCCTTATCCGTTTATTCATATAGCATAGACCGCATATAGCATTACTTATTAATATCTAAAATTTTAGGGTGTTGAAAAATTATTGTAATTAGCACGAGTTTAATATATAGAGCGTCGAATAGAATAATAATCTTTCCTCTCCATTGGCGATCAAGACAAAACTTGCAATCAGGATAAGAAAATGTCGACAAAGTCGGCGTCCAAATTGAAGCGCGAGGTAAATTGCTTTAATCCTAGTATCTGGATTAACAATTTTAGGCCAAGAAAGCCGAAAAAGGGTCCGGAAAGCCGACGCTGGCAGAGAAAAAGGCGGCCAAGAAGGCAGCAGCAAATGGTGAAAATGGCGATGATGAAGTTGCCCAGGCTGTCGGTGCCATGAATATTGGACAAGATTTTGAGCGTACTGCCACTGGCGTTCTTACTAGCCAAAAAATGAGCCGTGATATCAAGATTGAAGATTATACTCTTTCTTTCCACGGCCGCCTGCTAATTGAGAACGCCACCATTGAACTCAACCACGGACAGCGTTATGGTATACCATTCAATTTCTTATATTTTTCTGTGTATTTTGATCTTTCTACTAAACAATGAAAAAGGTTTACTTGGAGCAAACGGATCTGGCAAGAGTACGTTCCTGCAATCACTGGCTGCTCGTGACGTGGAAACTCCGGAACATATTGATATTTATTTATTGAATGCCGAAGCAGAGCCGACGGAAGTTAACGCTATTGAATATATTATCAACGAGGCCAAACTCAAGGTGGAAAAGCTGGAGAAAGAGATTGAAGTGCTTTCCGTGGCGGAAGACGTGGACGAGCTTCTTATGGAGAGCAAATATGAAGAACTGGAAGACCTTGACCCTAACACTTTTGAGTCCAAGGCCGCTATGATCCTCCACGGTCTCGGATTCTCTCGGGAGATGATGGACAAACCCACCAAGGACATGTCTGGTGGATGGCGGATGCGTGTAGCACTTGGCCGAGCTCTGTTCTTGAAGCCATCTGTTCTTTTGCTTGATGAGCCCACGAACCATCTTGACCTTGAGGCTGTAGTTTGGCTCGAATCCTACTTGGCTTTGTATGACAAAATCCTCGTTGTAAATTCTCATTCGCAAGACTTTTTGAACAATGTGTGTACAAATATCATGGATCTTACCATCAAAAAGAAACTGGTTTACTATGGCGGAAATTTTGACAGTTATATCCGTACCAAGGAAGAAAATGAAACAAACCAGATGAAAGCCTACAATAAACAGCAAGAGGAAATTGCTCACATTAAAAAGTTTATTGCCAGCGCTGGTACTTATGCCAACTTGGTCCGCCAGGCCAAGTCTAAGCAAAAGATTATCGACAAGATGGAAGCCGCTGGTCTCATTGAAAAAGTGGACGCTCCCAAATCTTTTAGCTTTCAATTTGAGGCTACACGAAAATTGCCTCCGCCCATTATTGCGTTCAACGATGTTGCCTTTTCGTATGATGGTGAATTAAAAAATGCACTTTATCGCGATTTGAGCTTCGGTATTGACATGGACTCGCGTGTTGCTATTGTCGGAAAAAACGGTACTGGCAAATCGACACTTCTCAATCTTATCATCGGCGACCTTATGCCTATTGCGGGTAACGTTTCCCGCTACGCTGGCTTGAAGTTGGCCAGATACTCTCAACACTCGGCTGATCAATTACCGTACGATATGACTCCATTGGACTGGGTCCAACACGTTTATAAGCCTAAATACCCCGAGCGCGAATTACAGGGCTGGCGAAGTGTACTGGGCCGTTTTGGTATATCTGGATCCCATCAGACCAGCGAGATTCGAACACTCAGTGACGGTCTGAAAAGCCGTGCAGTTTTTGCGTCTTTGGCGTTAGAGCAGCCACACATCTTACTCCTGGACGAGCCGACTAACCATCTCGATATTCAGTCAATTGATGCGCTTGCTGAGGCGTGCAAGAATTTCACTGGCGGTGTTGTTCTTGTTTCTCACGATTTCCGTTTAATCTCACAGATTGCGAATGAACTGTGGGAGGTGAAGGATAAAAAGGTTCATCGCCTTGATATGTCCATCGACCAGTACAAGAAACATTTGGCTTCAGATATGGGCAACGTGCAGGAATCAATTGCCAAGCTCAAGAACTTGAAATAGACACGACCATGACGTTTGGGGATAGAAGGGATCATGTTACATTGTTGGTCGGAAATATTAATGCCTTTAATACATGTTTGACAGGAGTGCAGAATGCAGAATAGATGCTGGCACGTAAAGTAGACTTTATGCTATTCTTGCACGTTTCGATAGGGATTCGTCAAATTCTTTAGTATATATTAGTATATATTATTGTATTGTATATATAATTCGGGCGTCAGGCAATCGCCCGGATTACTCGTCCAAATTTATACAGACAGCAAGACATGTAGTATTGCTTGTTGTTACTTTTATGACTTGTTTATGACTTGTGTATGTTCAGTGCAAGCCAGAGGAGGAAGATGTGTACAGGACCGCCGAAATATTGGAGCGTAATAATAGCGCCAAAGTGCAGTATCAGCAATTGTAGTCTACAATATTCATACAAGGAGGCGGCAGTTTAGTGTCTTGAAGCGAGTAAGAGTGTAAACACAGTACTGGCAGTCGCAGCAACAACGGCGCTGCCAAGCGCCAGTAGAGAAACGTCCTTGTACTGTAAACTGGCACGGTCTGAGCTGAACAGGTTCTGTGCCCACAGCTGTAGCCTCAACAGCCGCGCCTGTAAAGCGTCTGTGAGGGTAGTATACTCTGCAGCGGCAGGCAGTCCGCTACTATCAATGCCACCAGTACTATCAATGCTGCCAGTACTTTCAATGCTGCCAGAACTATCAATGCTGCCAGAACTGCGGTCAGGATTGAGGGCAGAATTGTTCCTGCTTTCCGCTAGCACTTCGCGCACAGACTCCTCAAACGTGTCAATGTACCGTTTGCGCTTCATTGGCTCAATAACCACCTGCACCGCGACAAAGAGAATCACGTTGAAGGCCATTAGTCCCCAAGTGCCCCACGTACCAGCACGCCGGATCTTGTCGCTCCAAATCTGCTCTTCGTGGTACCGCCGAAGGATCGTACGGACGAGTACTTCCTGTGCATCTTCTACACCACTTTCACACTCAGCCAGCCTTACTTTTGTCTCCGACTCCTGTCGCTCCAGTCCATGCGTCTCCTGGAACAGTACAGCGAACCGTTCAACGTCACGTGTACTCCAAGAGTTTTTACGCTGAAGCAGTTCGTTCAGCTCTCGCTGAGAATCGGACCGTCGACGAACGGCATCGGAGTAAGCCGACTTGGAGTCACGCAGCTCTCGGCGCCGGCGGGCTAAATTTTGTTCTATACAGTTAGGAGAGGAGGGGCAAAGTGGACTCACCCAGAGTTATAACTTGGGTCTTTAGTTCTTCAATTGCACTGTACCCGGTCAGCCGATTTATATGATTGCTCGCAGCTTCGACCGTCTCCCAAAGCGCAGGCGCATCGAAGCCATGGCCCGCCGAGTCTGAAGGCAAAAGGGGCTTCTCCGGCGCTTTGGAGGCAATAGCCGGCGCCGGCTGCTTACTGGCCTCTTTATTACGCGACTGTGGAGACAGTGTTTCTGAGGGAAAGGGGGTTTTGGCCGTACGCGAAAACTGTCGTGCACCAGCCAACGGCGCTTGCGCAATTGCTGTCCGCCGACAGAATAGACACGTCCGCCATTGCGCCCGTAACATGTGGAGTATATTTGATGTGCTCATATACTCGGCGCCTGCTTTATACGCATATTTTATTTGTTTTGTCGTTATAATACTGTGCTCATACTATATTTCAAAGATTATGAATAAAAGACGTTTAAAAGACGTTTAATAAACTTAATTTATATAATATTTGATTATTTGATGAATGTTTGATGAATATTTGATTAACATTTGAATATTTGATGAATATTTGATGAATATTTGATGAATATTTGATGAATGTTTGATGAATGTTTGATGAATGTTTGATGAATGTTTGATGAATGCTTGATGAATGTTTGATGAATATTTGACGACTATTTGACGAATGTTTGGTAATGTTTCAAATATTTGATAATTATTTGATAATTATTTGATAATTAATTAATGTATTTCTCCCATACCGCATCATTTTAATCTATATTCCAAACTAAAGAATCCCGTCACCCGTCTATTGCCAATCTATGTACGCGCCCTGATAAACACATAAAGCATGCTCATCTATTCGCCAAACCCAACGTCAACCACTATATCTATCGTTCTGGGAAACGACTGTAGGCAAGTCTTTGTTTTCTAGCGCAAGCGGCGACGTAGAGGGAGAGATAAAAGGAGATGAAATGGAAAAAGATATCATAGTCATACAGAGCGCTGTAAGCCGCCTAAATATTCATGAGTATTTTTAGTCGCGTGTAAACGAGAAAGCTCGTGGCCGTCATGGGCACAATCTATAGTATTAGCAGTCCATTTCGTCTTGTACTATCATCAACGCACCTTTATATAGCCAATCGTGAGCCCTACAAAGTATCCACGTAGACCGCTCGTGTGGTATATGAGCCGTATAGTCTCACGCATGCCCAGCATACGTGCGTTTTGAGCTGTTTTCCCACCGACTTGCATTTTTCGTCGAACAACTTCTAACGGATAACTCGCTGTCTGTGAAATGAGGCCGGCAAGCCCGCCGGCAATAAGTTCGGCCCCCGCTCTTAAAGGCGGCAGCCGTTGCGCACCCCGTGGATCTTCCCTAGCCGAAGGTAGGATAAAGCGATCCTTGAACATTTCCGCCCGGAACCCGTCGCTAACGATATCGTGAGCGAGGAAACTGAACCCAGCGTAGCAAAACATGCCAATAATAGTCGGGAGAAATCCACGGTAAAAATTGCGCAAGCCCACAGCGACCCGCTGTGGCTTTGAGGCATCTTGTTCACGGTATATAGTACGGCAAACATCGAGTAAAGAAGTACGATGCTGCCGACTCGACGTTTCGTACGCAAGTCGTACCCGCACGACTTCCAAAGGATAAGTGCAAAAAACTGAAGTTATTCCCGCCAGACTGCCAGCCGCAAATCGTCGCCACGATACTTCATGGTGCTTGTACCGGATCAAGAAAGCACGTGCTTCCTCGTAGCACACAAACTTTATAGCGGCATAAGGAAAAATTCGTAGCAAAGTCGCTGAATGGCCTTGGAAAAGGCCAAACACGCCTGATTGTGCGTATATTGACTGCAGTGCCCGTGCGAACCCGAGCCATGTGCCAGAGTACTTTACAAACTGTGGATTTGACGCCTGAAACAGGATTTTGACCCGGTCCAACGGGGCAATAATAGTCTTTGCTGCACAGCCGGCACAGCCGCCCGCGATTCCAGAACGGACAACAAGATCAAGGTTGTCCGTATATACGGCCGCCGATGGGCCGTCCCCTGCCGATTTCGCCATCTATGCCAGCATCTTGGCTCCTCTCTCTGCTTCGCTATTTGGGCCTCGTCTAGCGTGGCCGCGATTGGCCGTCTGCGTGCAAGATCAACGCCGCACTATCGCTGCTAATATAGATACTGCAAGTCACCCAATCCTGCGAGTCACCTCGGCCACTTTAGCGGCAGATTAACCCTCGTTCCAAATGAAACTTTGGTAAAGTGACTCTTTCGCGCCTTTTGACTGTGGATACTTTGTGTGTGTAATTTCCGCAAATTTGATTTGCCTAAAATTTTATTATTGTGGGGAAGAAGTAATATTACGCGCACGCTTGGCTTTCGGCAGCTAATTAATTGCAAATGTTTGAAATAGTCGTGTTTTGCTACGTGGAAATATGAGTTGTTGGATAGTGTAATAGTATATAGTTTAGCTGTCTGTCGTTAATTTGGTTTTATTATCGTTTGCCTTTATTTCCCATATTTACATTTGTTCACATTCGTTCAAATTTATTCATATTTATTCATACTTATTCATACTTATTCATACTTATTCATTTTTATTTTTATTCAATTTTATTCATTAAGCAATCAATACAGGTTCTGTAGCTGAATGGCACTTGCTTTTCAAAACTGAATATTCTACAGAGGAACTTTGCGTACGAAAAAGGGTTATGAACGTTTGTAACTCTGTTTCTCTTTTTATTTTTTATTCTTGAAAACATGTCGCATGGCTCTATAATGTCATTCAAGTATTGGCCACCGCTACCATAACCAGTGCTACCGAAACCAGTGCTACCAGAACCATTGAAATAATGATAAAAAGAAAATAAACAGCCTTCAAATTATTTGTCTGTAAATTATTTGTCATCTCGTAATTCCTGTGATACCAGTTTGTCTAATATGTCCAAGCATTCTGGGTAAACAGATTCTTTGTCCCAATGCTTTGACAAAGAAATTAGACACAATATACTGTTTATGTATGTTTCTACGGCGTTTCTTGTTCCATCGTTTACGAAAACACAGCCTTCACTGCCAAACGTGTCTTTTTCGGTCTTTTCCGTAATATAACACGACGTCATCGCTCACTTTAATAAAATTGTACAATATAATCCGATTCCCCTTTGAGTAATCAGGAACATTGGTACTAAATTGACAGATATATAAAGAAAAGAGGCCATGCCGTCTCTGTTCCAATCTATTCTCAATTCTGTTCCAAACTATCCTCATTTCTGTTCAAATTATCCTCAATTCTTTCAGCATTCAGAACACCACCACAACGTTAAATCAAAATGCCTTTGCCGTTAGAGGGAAAAAGGCTTATTGTATGGACGGACTTTGACGGTACCGTAACCTGCGAGGACTCAAACGACTATATGATTGACAACTTTGGCTGTGGTGCGGCACGGCGCAAGGAGCTCAATGAAAAAGTGCTACACCACGAGCTCACTTTCCGCGAAATATTCGGGCCGATGATCGACAGCATAAAAAAGCCGTTTGACGAATGCTGCAAGTGCCTTGCTCGCGACATTGAGTTGGATCCGGGATTCCTTGATTTTTACAATTATTGCCAGGCGAACGATATCCCCATCGTCGTCCTGTCTTCCGGAATGCAGCCAATCATCCGAATGCTTTTAGGCAAACTCATTGGCCCGGAGGCCGCTACCAACATTGAAGTCGTTTCTTCCGACGTTAAAGTCGATCCGGAGACGGGAAAGTTTAACATTATCTTCCACGACGAGTCGGGATTTGGACACGATAAATCGCGGGCAATTAAACCGTACGCGGAGCTGCCAGAATCCGAACGTCCGCCAATGGTTTACTGCGGGGACGGCGTCTCTGATTTGTCGGCCGCTCGGGAAACCAATCTGCTCTTCGCCAAGAAAGGTCGTGATCTCGTAAACTATTGCATCCGTGAGAAGATGCCTCACCACGAGTTTACGTCATTCAAAGATATCCATGCACGCGTTAAAGATATTGTGGAGGGAAAGGAGACGCTCAAGCCTCTCGGTGCTCAAGACTAGACGGCATTTACCGATTTTAAAGCGGCTATGCATTTTTCTGTTTTTGTTTTTGCGCTGCCTAGAGCAGCGATACTGCGACGCGGGCTGTCTATGTCTCTTGGCCATGGCCAGCCAGACGTGCTCCGCGTTTATACACCATCTAGATGATAGAATGAATTTGTCTTGTACTTTTATTAATATAGACCATTTGATAAGGATATAAGACTCGTATCCGTTGGATACAGCACATAGTCTTGAAGCCTAATAAATGGCTTTTTTTAGGGGCACTTTTGTGGCCAAGCTCGGCGTAGAAATAGCTTTTTCAACCCATAGTTTTAAAAAGTATCATCATTCTTATAGAATCCTCAACCTCTGATGGAAACACGATACTTTGACTACACCAGTACCGAACGTTCTGGCAGAAACTGGAGCATGAGCAATGTACCACACAGGTTTAGGAAGCAAGTACAACAAACGGAACCCGTATCATTTTGACACTTGATCCCTCTCTATATTTAATTCTACACTCAGTCTTTATGGGAATCATCGCTGCTCGCAAGGGATCGTAGATCATCATCATCGTCCTGCTGGTGAATGACATGGCCCGTAGAAGACCCGGCAGATTCTGCCAAAGGTATATTATCGTCGGCAGTAGACACATGCTGCCAGCCAGTGTGCGGATCTGACCGGCCTCTTACCCGTGCAAACAGCCATTGCACCACTCCCTCTAGTCGAGAGACAATCCAGGCCTCTGCCCGACTAGCACTTGACCCAGGCAAAGGCCTTTGACCCTCTTCTCCACGCTCTACAGATCCGTTTCTGCGCTCATAAGCATCGTCAAAAGTTATATCGCCCTCATTGACTCCATTTTCCATTCGTGCCTCGTATTTGAGGATATCTTTAACCGTCAGCAGCCCACACAATCGGCCGCGCATTTCCACAAAGACCAGCCTTGGTCCGAGTGTAGCGAAAATAGTCCAGGCTACTTCTAGAGCCAGCTCGCCATTCACCATTATCGGCGTCGGGCTGGCATAGTCTGAAAAGTCCAACACTGAGTGAGGAGGTGGTGACGGAGTGCCGTTATTGCTGTTGCCATTGCTGCTAGTGTTTGCATTTGTGTCCATGGCAGGAACCATAGTCTCTCCACCAGAGGCCAGAGTGGGAGTAGACTTTCCGGTGGGGGCCAGAGTGGGGGTAGAGTTCCCCTCTACCGCCTCCTGACCGTCAAGTTTCCGGGTGAAAATGCAAGTTGCCATCTCGTCAACTTGGCTGTTGTATGCAGACGCATCCTGCTCCATTTTCTGGATTGCTCTGCGCAACTCGAGTCTATCAAAGTAGCCCAGCAAGAATCTTTCGGTGCCACTGCCCTGGACGACGGGAAACCCACGCACTTTAGCTGAAGAGACGAGCGACCTAAGTGCGTTTAAAGTGAGTCCCGAGGCCGGCAGCATTATTAGATCGGTTGTCATTACAGAAGCAACTGGCCTCCCAAACACAGGCTCCTCTTTACTATCGAGAAAAGGAAACTGATTCAGACGGATCATACGATCAGCTATGCCCCCACCCCGGCCGATCTTGTCTGTGACTGCCTTGGTGACCCCCACCACAATCATAGCCGGCAGTATAAAAGTCAGTGCACCAGTCAGCTCAAACATTATAACAACCACAGATATCTGGATGTGCATTATCCCACTGAGGGCAGCAGCCGCTCCCAAAAAAGCATACGTTCCGGGAGTAATACATGGCACATCTGGCTGGCAGGCAGAGTAAATTCGCCAGTGAGGAGCTCGCTGCTGTATGGCAGAGGCCACTATCCCAACAGCCCGGCCAAACGTCGCCCCGATGGCCATTGAGGGCACAAAGATACCAGCAGGCACTTTAGCTCCGTAAGAAATAATGACAAAGGCAATACGAATGGCTGTAGCAGTCATGAGGGAGACAAAGACACGGAACTGTGCACGCTTATCACAGAGTCCAGCATAATCATCGTCCACACGTTCACACTCTTGGAACAGAATCTCCATGCTCTCTGTCATATCCAGCCGGAGATAAGCGTTCCAGTAGCCCACGAGGCCCGTAAGCAGAGCTAATAAGGCTGCTTCACGAACTGCACAGGCAGCCAAACGGGCTTTACGGAATTTCTGGTAGCGGAGATTGAGCCGGATCGTTAATTCGCCATAAACCCCGCCAAAGATTCCGATAATTACGAAAAAAAATATTTCAAAAACGTGCCATGTTCGGTCGTACGTGACGGAAAACATGACCAATTGCCCTGTGCGGAAGGGGTTCATGAACGAGAGTACAGTAGTGGCCATCAAAGCGCAAAAGAAGCCTCTCCACATTGTTCGCGTTGGTGCGTGTGCGGATATTTCTTCAATAGAGAAAAGCACACCACCAATGGGGCTGCCAAATGCGACACCGACACCAGCGGCAGAGCAGGCAGTAAGCATTTCCCTAGTTTTAGCTGCATTCAACTGATAACGAGGAAAAAGCTGGGAAATAAAGTTGCCGATACACACGGCAACATGAACACTGGGACCTTCTTTGCCCACAGAAAGTCCCGAGGCAATTGCCAGTGGCAGGCCGATGCTTTTTAGCAAAAGCGTCCAGCCACTAAGGAAGCCTTTCATCACAAAGCCGCCCACTATACATTTGATCTCGGATATCCCCGAGCCGGCAGCGTAAGGGGCAAACGTCCTGACAAGAAAGGCACTGGCTGCGGCAAATACGGAAGCAAACACCAGATAGCTTAGGTAAGGCAGTAGAGCCGAATTGCCCCACGGTACCCAGTCTGTGCACTCGGAATCGTGCAGGCCGAGGCAGCAGTATTTGCGAGTGAGGTACCAGTGAGACGTGCACCGTCCAAATTTAACGTCGGAGAGGTAAGCCGTAACCACATTGATTATCGCGGCATTGACTCCGATAAGGACGCCAATGAGTGATGTAACAAGCCACGATTGCCCGGCAGTGAGAGATCCGAGAAGACCTGCTTTTATATACTCGACACGGCTCATTTTCCGTAAATGCTGTCTCCTCCGCTCGTGCTCCCAAGCCGCGTCCTGGACCCAGTCTACGACGAGTTAGTATTGAACTCTGGCAGCGTCTGATTTGAGCAAATATAGACATTTAATCCGTAGGGAAAAGGCAGAGGAACGATAATTAAATTAAAATAGGCAGCCATCCATCCCGGATCGCTGGTGCCAATTTTCTCAGAGGCCAATTAGGCCAAAAGACTCACCGATTGTTTCAAAGTCTTCATAGCGCTGGTAGTCTTTTGTGGGCCCGAGACCACCAGTATCAGGGTGCTGCCGCTCCGTACTATACGATCAGCGACGTCATAAAAACAAGAATTTTTATTCTCTTATTCTTTCTCTGAGATCCATACCCGACCGGCATCAAGAAATCAAGGCAATTAACATCCAAGACTTGAAGCGTATCCAATTAACATTGTCTCGTCTCGCTGATTGTAAGCTCGTTTATGTCATTGATGCGATTAATTATTGTATGAGCATGTTTAGTGTGGGTGAAAAGTATATTACTTTGCTGCTTCCTTGACGCTACCGATATAACGCAATTCTTACACAAGGTCTTGGAGGTCTATTCCGACGATAAGTAAATAAATAAATTGTTGAAAATATTCTGTGTCTAAAAAATAAATAAATAAAATAAATAAATAAATAAATAAATAAATAAATAAATAAATAAATAAATAAATAAATAAATAAATAAATAAATAAATAAATAAATAATTAATTAATTGATTAATTTATCAATTAATCAATTGACTGCCCTTCGAGTCGTGCCACGCTTGAAAATGAGCGATCGCGAGCGGCCGCCACGCCGACAATGTGCACTGCCTCTTTCACGTGTGAAGAAAATCATCAAGCAAGATGAGGAGATTTCGTTATGTTCGGCTTCCGCTGCGTCCTTGATTGCTTTTGCTACGGTAAAGGCTGCTACTATACTTTGTGCAGACCAAGTCTAACACGGTCGCAGGAACTTATGATGGAGGAGCTAGTGGCGAAAAGCTACGTGAATACCGTTACAGACAAGCGTATAGGACTACAGCAAAAAGATATCCGTGAGTAAAACGCGTAATTAGAGCCTTGTGTCTCGCTAACATGTCACGCAGAGAAAGCAGTTGAGCGACTCGGATGTTTTGAGTACTTGACCGACGTGGTAACAGCTCCAACAGCGGACGAAGAAGAAACGCGCACGGGGGCGCGTGCTGATGCGCAGCGTGCTGCTACTGCTCTTTTTGGTAAAATGCAAGAGGCCAGTACTGAAGCTGCCAATTAGCCTATCTTTTTGATTGATTGACGCGCCACGGCAATAAGAGCCAACAATAAACAGAATCGTTTTGCTACACGGACGCGTTGTCTTCATTCACAACAATTCAGACTGGTTTCGGTCACGTGGCGGCTTTGACTATGGATCAAATGTACATACATAATGTACGTACATAATGGCTTCTACACTGTACTGTTGTTCATAGTTGTATGACTGCCGCCCTGGCAGCCTTACATTCCTTTTCATGCTGCACACTAGGCTGTGAGCTGATGGCATTACTAGTAAAGCCTGCCTAAGTGCATTAAAACCAATGACAAAAGCAGTCTAAGCAAACCAAACTGCTCAGCTGCATTTTGGTATAGATATAGCCAATTTAATTCTGTAGTTCGGTCCTTGAAATGAATATTTTAGCCATGTATATTAATTACTTGACAATACATGAAACGCGTCAGGCTTTAAAGCTGTTTTCTATTCACTCATTTAATAAATTAATAAACTAGTTTTTCTTTATCGCAGCGCGTTTTACTTGTTATGAATACCCTGATACTGTACCATTACTTGTTCTATTCGCCAAGATAGAATCGCGCTATTTCACATGCGCCCGATATACTTATCAATCTTGACAACGAAAACCCTGTCTCCAAAGATCTGGTCTGAACGGCGTCGATCCGCCGCAAGTGTATAGCCAAAGCAAAGCTCAACGGCAGATCTCTTTACGGGAAAGCAGTGTGCATTTTAAAGGAGCGTCAGCCAAAGAGTATTCAGATCCGTTTGACTGTACCATCATTGCGCGTTAGTGCGAGAGCCAAAGCAGCGTTCTTGCCTTGTGGGTACTGTGGCAAGCAAAGTGTGGGGAAGACGTTGGCAGGACATAATAATTGGACGGTACGCGTAAACGCAAGCCGGCGAGCATCAAGAGGCGCGGGACGGATTCGGCAGTGGAGACTTGAGACGGCAAAAGGTTGTGGACTGACGCACAAAAGGGCTGTAGAGTTGTGGGAGACGCGTGACTCAGACTGAGAAACATTCTGCACAAAGATCTGCCAAAGGCTGTACATTGTGACTGTGCTTGCTTGTTTTGACAGCAGTTTTCGGTGCAAAGGACGGAGCCTGTAAAGGTACCTGTATAGGACAGAAACTACATAGGACAGGTAACTGGCAAAGGACAGAGCACTGGCAAAGGACAGAGCACTGGCAAAGGACAGGTAACTGGCAAAAGTGGGACTGCAATTGGAGAAGGGTGGAGTTGAAATAGTCGCTCCAGACCGGCTGAGCAGATCTATCGAGCGCATCGCTCTCCTGCAAGTGCCTTGTATTTCTCAAAGCAGGTGCGTTTCCTCAGGCCTGCAGTTTTTTTTACAGTATTGTTTTACAGTATTGTTCTACAGTATTGTTTTACAGTTCTGTTTTACAGTATTGTTCTAGAGTACTGTTTTACATTTTTGTTCTACAGTATTGTTTTGCAGTATTGTTCTACAGTATTGTTCTACAGTTCTGTTTTACAGTATTGTTTTACAGTTTTATTTTACAACGCTTTCCCTACAACAGAGGCAAAGAGACTATGAGAGCTCTGTAAGCAGCCCCTACACTATCTACATCCTGTGATGGGCCGCGACGTTCACGAATCGCAGCTGTGCACGTGCCCGGCCAAATGCGACTCTGCAATTGACGAGGTAAAGCAGCCCTCTGTAGTTACGCGTGCGGACGAGGGAGCGCGTCAGCTCCCTTGTCCGTGCACTGCGGCCGACAGCGGGTGGGAGGGTACACCTAAATCAGTGGTAGAGTCTCTTCCCAGCTCGCTCGCAGACTCTGTACCAGGATCGCCCTTTTCGCATAGCCTTTTCTCTGTCGGCGACAGTGACAGCGACAGCGATGGAGCGGCAGTATGTTCGCCCTCTCCGCTTTCCTCTGTATCCCCTCCGCCTCATTCAACTGCCGCGAGTCTGGCAGAGGCGCCTGCAGTGCTACGGCCACGTGTAAAACTGTGCTCGAACCCGCCAGTGTACAGTGTAACAGCAGCCGAGTTCCACGAGGCTAAACATGAGGCGGCTATGCGGCCGCTGCCTAGAGGCAGCGACCTGTTCCCCTGGGCCCACGGCCTACTCTCTTCCAATTTTGCTCAGTGCGAGTACTTTGGAGCTCACCATAATCCCTCTGCCTTGCAGCCGCCGCTTGATTACGCAGGCAGCGTTCTGCTGGCAGTGCAAGTAGGCCCGACTGGCAGCAGCAGTAGTAATAGTAGTAGCAGCAGTTCTGCTTGCTCTGTCCGTATTATTGGAGCAGTGAACGCCAACGAAATCCTTCCCGATCCGCTGCAGAGACCTCTGCCATCGACTCCAGCAAAAGAGCAGACGCTCTTTCGTGACCTGACTCCGCCACAGGGCATTAGTCTGCGCAATTTTCATATACAAACGAGCAAGTTTGCGCAGTTGAGTGATGTTGTCGTTTACTCTGCAGAGGATGTAGACAGTGACGAAGAGGGCAGTGAAAAAGGCAGTGAAAAAGGCAGTGAAAAAGGCAATGAAAAAGGCAGTGAAAATAAAAGCAGTGACAAAAAAAGCAGCACCAAAAAAACCGGTGGACTGGGGAGATGTAGAGACAGTGTGCGGGCACAGTTACTGGCCACGGCCAAGCGTATAAGCGAGGCACAAGCAGCCTTTTACGAGACCCACAAGGACAGGCTGGCACGGCCTATGCGTACGTTTATCCTTGCCTGCTCTCTGGCAGAGTACCGTGACGAGTTCCCTGAGGATACACAGGTGGTAGCAAGTGCCTCTGCCGCACTTGCCGCCTCTTCTTTTACATCTCCAATTGCCCTTGCAACTCAGTCCTCACTGCCTCTGCCGCCTCGGCCGGGCGAGCGGGGCAGGCAGCTGCCGTTTGCCTACACCGAGTGCCGGGAGATGAGGGAGAACACAAAGTGCTCTCTCATAGCCAACAATGTTCTGCTCGGCAATGAGAGCGATGCTGCTGAAGGCGTTAGGACTCGTATGTTTGACGTGGGCGTTTGGTGTGTAGGACCAGAGCACAGGTCCTGTTTTCCCAGGGCGAGTGCCCTGAGGAGGGTGGCTTTTGCTCTGGAGAGGGGCCGAGTGCCAGTGACGCTGGTTGTGCCTGCCCCATCTGCTCTGGCAGCAGAGGCATTCGCTTCTCTGCCAGAGGCATTTTCTTCTCTGCCAGAGGCACTTTCTCCTCTGGCAGAGAGCATTGTAGCCCTCTGCCGGTTCATCTACGGAGTAAGCAACGGGTGCCTCCACGATCCGGCTCAGAGTCGGGTAGTGGGAGCCCGAGCGCCAACTGCCTCTCACCGAGTCCTCCTGTACTGTGCGGACGGGTACTCTGAAACCTCCTTCTTTGCCCTGTGCTATCTCGTCTACGCTGGCGGCTGGCGGCTGGACGAGGCCTGGCTCAGGCTGCACTCGCACTTGAACCGTGCCTTTTACACCAGCTCAGTGGACAAACGGGCCCTTGTCGCTGTTGAACCTGCTCTGCTGTTTGCCGGTGCTCTGCACAGATGCAATGGGGACAGGTCTACTGCAGAGATTATGGCCAAAACTGCTCTTTTACGTGACCTCTCCCCTTGGTTCGATACTGCTCCAGAGTCCTGTACGTTTGACGGGACACTGCCGAGTCGGATAACACCGACACTCTACTTGGGCAATCTGACTCATGCGTCTAACCCACAACTGCTCATTGCTCTCGGCATTACGCACGTGCTCAGTGTCGGCCAGAATGCTCCTCCTTCTGCCTTTCATGGCCGTGAGCTGAAGCATTTGTTTGTGGACAGAGTACAGGATGACGGAGTCGATTCTCTGCTGCCAATCCTGGACGAGTGCTTTGCTTTTATAGACGCTGCTGAGGCACAGAGTGGGGGCCGAGTGCTCGTCCACTGCCGAGTGGGGGTCTCCCGCTCAGCCAGTGTCTGCATTGCCCATCTTATGCGGACACGTAATATGTGTGTCGCCGCTGCTTACCTCCACGTCCGTGCTCGACGGCTCAATATCATCATTCAGCCAAACCTGAGGTTCATGTACGATCTGCTGGTCTACGAGGAACAGCTGGCCGCTCGGGCTTTGAAACGGAACCGTGACCGGCGCCGGTCTAGCGCTAGTTCTGCCGTTTTGGCCGGTAAAAGGGATGGCGATGATGGCGATGACGATGATGATGATGCTGGCTGGGAAGATGAACGGGCACTCGCCCTGCGCAACATTGAATGGCCTCATTTGTGCCGTGAAATTGCTGCTCTTAATCGGTTCCAGTAACTTGTTGATGGGCAGTCTGTTGTGCAGAGCCAGCGTCTGTGCACGTTTGGTCTTTTATACAGATTGCCCAAGTGTCCTGTCTGCGTCTGTTGAGGATTTGACTGTTGTCTCGCTTAACCGGGTTCTGTGGTTGAGGGCGTTGGTTGGATTTAGTTGGTTTAGTTGGTTTAGTTGGTTTAGTTGGTTTAGTGGGTTTAATTTAGTTTGGTTTAGTTTGGTTTTGTTTGGTTGGATTTAGTTTGGTTTGATTTCGTCTGATTTCGTTTGATTTGTTTCTGCATATTCGTGTATGGTTTTCTGCATTTATAGGCTCTGGTTGCGGGATGTTTTTGAGCCCTGTTGCTCTGCAGGGAGTGGAAGGAGTTTTCGTTTGTGAGGGCTTATCGTCTTTGTAAAGCACCCTGACCTGCTTCTCGGGGATCGTGTAGTAGCAGGGTGTATGTGTGGGTTGGGTTGGGTTTGTTTGCGTTCTTTTTTTATGTTCTTTTTTTACGTTTTTTTTTTAACGGATTCAGTCTATTTTGGATCATCTACATGGTCTGTCATGGTAGCATGGCTTTACGACGAATCGTTGGTCCGTAGAGCTTGACAAGTACCGTTTTGAATAAATTCAAAATCTAGATTAAACACCAACCCTGTAGCGATGCAAATGTACTGCGACTAGTAGCTTTCTTGCTGCCCTCAATTTACCAGTATAGGCACACAAACCCAAATTCTCAGTGTGTCATCGCGTGTATCACCAAACACAATAAAAAAAAGACAAAAAGACAAAAGGAAAAAAGGAAAAAAAAAAACAAATAATTCAAACAAATAAAACAGTTTAAAATGCGGAGAAGCCAAAAAGCCAGGCCCAGCCCAATGTACCCCAAATAATTTTTCCGTCTACTTTATGCGATTAATCCGCTGAGTGTTCATGTACATGTTTGTGTCGAGAACATCGCTCTTGTCCTGCAGATCATCGAGCTTATTATTTTGGTGGTCCACTTCGACGTTGGCAGCACGAGCAAGGCCGTTCAGGCGGCCAGCAGCGTGGCCGAGCAGATCCAAGTTCTTATCCAGCTGCTTCTCCATAGCATCGTCCTCCTCGTCAGGCTCGAACTGGTACTTTGCTCGCTCCATAACCGACGCCTGTTGGGCAGCTGCTTCCTGGCTCTTTTTGCCACGGTTCCAGGGAGCCGATTTCCTCGGTTGCAGGGCCTCGTCTACCCGTCGCTGTGACGAGTAGGCGTACTGCCTATTCGCATCTAGCTGTGTGCGCTCCTGCTCGTGTCTGGCTCTGATCCGCTGCTCCTCCTCCTCTGCCCGCTTCTTCTTGCCCCATGGCTTGTTAATACTAATGGCAAACATTGATCTGTTGAGCTGTTTCAGCTCACGCGCTTTATCCTCCGCTCGACGCGTATTAATTGCCGCCATTTCAATGTGCCGTTCAGTGTTCGCCAGCTGATCAGACTGCTGCCCAAGCTGCAGCAGAGTCGCCCGACCCGTTTCCTCTGCCTCTGCGGCCACGCGTAACGCGTTCTCCGTCGACGCTAAGGATTCTTGCTTTGTAAATTTGATCTGCTGTTTGATCCCTTCGACTTCTTCGTCTTCCTGCTCTGCAGTCAGCTGGTACCGATCCTCAAACGAAGGCTGCGCCCTTAACTGATCGTGATCACGCTCTTCTTCTTCTTGCAAAGCCACCAACTGCTGCTGCTGCTGCTGCTGCTGCTGCTCTTGCTGCTCGTCATAGTCATAGTCATAGCCTTCATCAAAAGCAGCGCCAGAGCTGAAATTGCCTGCGTACTTGTCTGACGCGGCAGTCGACTGTGATGAACGGGAACGAAACATTGTGAATTGCTCACTGTCTTTCAAGGTGCAGTTTGTATAGATTAATCCACGACATTTAAGCGGAGAATAATACGTGATAATATTACAATAATTCAAACAATAATTAATTATTGCAGAATAAACTGTGGCAATATTATAATTACTATTTATTGCAGAATAAATGTGGTAATATTATTATAATAATTATTTATAGCAGAATAAATTGTGGTAATAACTATTACCATAATTAATTATTGCAGAATAAATTGTAATAATTATTATTGCCATAATTAATTGTTGCAGAATAAACTGTGGTAATAACTACTACAATAAATAATTATGGCTGAATTATCACAATTATTATTTATTGCTTAATAAATTGTAATAATAATTTACTACAATTTAATTGCTACGGCACGTTCTCTTACTTGGCGCATAAAAGTATACAGTTTGACCGTGGATTACATACAATGGCAAAGTATGCTTCCGCGCGACTACGTATTGCTTTAATATGACTATTTAAACAATTAAAGAAGCACTCCCAAAACACGCACGGCGGTACGACAATTTGCCCCTAAACGGCGGCAAACCTCTGTAGTATTTCGGGTTGCGTTGCCCCTTTACCCCAAATCTTGCATCCTTGTTCCCGTTCATACTGTGATTTTTTTGGCAAAACTTGGTCGTCGAGAACCTTTATCCGAGAGGCAGGTGGAAGCAGCAGTTTAAAGAAGCATATATAATACACTATCTAAAAGGCACACCGATCTATGGAGGACGTTCGCATGACCGACCCTGCTCGTTCTCCTTCCGAAACTGATATCGGTTTGGCGCCTGCGGCCATGTCTGATTCGTCGCGCAACGATGTAAGGGTTCCGCCTCGAGGAGATTTGCTTTTTAATCTCTATTTTAATTTCTCTTTTATTGCTCATTGACGGTGGTTTGGTGCTGACAGTCTATGACGCAACGGCGCCATTGGTGCCGTTGCTCTTCTTACGTTTTAGGTCGAAGGCTGGATTGAATCACTGATGCAGTGCAAACAGCTCTCAGAGGCCGATGTTGAGCGGCTATGTGACAAGGTATGTTTTACGTTTATTGCTCTGTTTATTAACAATTTTTCAGGCCAGGGAAATTCTGGCTCAGGAAGCCAATGTGCAGCCTGTCCGCTGCCCCGTTACAGTGTGCGGAGACATCCACGGCCAATTTCATGACTTGATGGAGCTCTTCAAAATTGGAGGTAACTCGCCCGACACCAACTACCTCTTTATGGGCGACTATGTAGATCGAGGCTATTACTCGGTGGAGACGGTCACCCTACTGGTCGCTCTCAAGATCCGTTATCGTGAGCGTATCACGATCCTACGAGGTAATCATGAATCTAGACAGATTACACAGGTGTACGGCTTTTACGATGAGTGCCTGAGAAAGTACGGCAATCCCAACGTGTGGAAGATGTTTACAGATCTTTTCGACTATCTGCCTCTCACTGCTCTCATAGAAGACCAGATATTTTGTTTGCACGGAGGCCTTTCTCCCAGTATTGATACTTTGGACCATATTCGCTGTATCGACCGTATCCAGGAAGTTCCTCACGAAGGCCCTATGTGCGATTTGCTGTGGTCCGATCCAGATGATCGCTGCGGTTGGGGGATTTCGCCTCGCGGTGCAGGATACACTTTTGGACAAGATATCTCAGAGGCCTTTAATCATACAAACGGACTGAGTCTGGTTGCGCGGGCACACCAGCTGGTCATGGAGGGCTATAATTGGTCACAAGAGCGTCAAGTCGTGACTATATTCAGTGCACCCAACTATTGTTATCGCTGTGGTAACCAGGCGGCAATTATGGAGATTGATGAGCATATGAAATACACATTTCTCCAATTTGATCCGGCTCCACGTGCTGGTGAGCCGCAAGTGAGCAGGAGGACTCCAGGTAAGCTAAACCGATAGAAACATGAAAATAAAAAGAGTTCAAGGGAGAATGACAAAAGAAACGAAATCAGCAATACGATTACATGTATAAAGATGAAAACAAGGACAAGGGCTTGAAAAAGAGCAAAAGAATAAGGAGAAAGGAAACCTGAAATCGAAACGATACTAACGGAAACAGATTACTTTTTGTAGATATAAAGCAGCAAGTATGCACAATGGAACTAATACACGCATTTTTAAAACCATATCAATTATTACGCACAAATGAGAATAGTGTCTGTTTAAAAGCCGGTTTGCTAGTTATTGCAGGCAGCGCGCGTATTAGGTGAAGGATGAAAAAGGGCCAAATCAATATGAATTTCAGTACTAATACTATTCAATGTCTATTCTAAATTAAAAGTCTATTCTAAATTAAAAGTCTATTTTAAATTAAAAGTCTATTCTAAATGGTATCTTGGCTTGTCCTTGGATCGTTTGCTTTCTCATTTGTAGATATTGCTTAAAAGACCACACATTGTATGCTCACAGGAAGGTTTGATCAGCTTGATTGCAATCGCCAGAGACGCGCTACCACAAATTCCTTTGTAGAACCATTTATAAAATTTTGCTTTCCTTTTACCGCCTTCTAGACTCACCAAGCTTCCGTCGGATTTGCCTTGAATTCCAGGTAGTCGTCTATTTTGAAGTACGACAGCTCTGTTTCGTTCTCTGATAGATTAGATACAGAAATGCTGTCAAAATCATAATTACCAATCCCGACTCGGCTAAGCGTTTCAGCATCGTCAGTCAAAATCCAATCGTCATCGTGGTCAAGATTCACAGCCAGATTAACCGTCTATTTATGTTAGTACTCAGGCAAAATTCTGAACAACTCTAGACCAAAGTATGCCAAAGAGAATTAAATGAAAGCGAATTATTATTAAATTCACCAAAAAATTCATAAATGAAGGAAATTTTGTTGAAGCTCCAACCTTTGAAAGATGCGCTTTAGTGTATATTTTAAGGGTATCTCATTTGTCAGCACACAATGTCACCATTGCACCACGTCGTACCATATTCAACATTGCGGAAAGGCTTAAAAGCCGAATCAGTGGCGATAGCTGTATTATTAGCAAACATAACGCTTGAACTCACTATTATTTAGCTGCTCCTTTAAAGCACCGACCGTAGTTTTCTCCAAGTCGAGATGGTGCAGGATAAGGTACTTTATCGAACGATAGTGGAAATTTTTAATAACGCGAACGCTTATAACGGCATCCGTTTCTACCGAGTCAATGTGGCGACCAAAATGTTTGCTTACGAGGCCGTGCGTGAGATGTGAGTGTATCCGCCATTCGGACTTAAGTGATAATCAGCACTTTGGTTTTGCGCGACTGACGTACTAAATCAGATAAGGCGTATGCTAACAATGTTTGGGGTATAATATTGTAACCTGATTTATGCAGTTTTAGAAACATATGAGCTCACAGAATTTATAAATTATTGAATTATTGAATTATTGAATTATTGAATTATTGCATTATTGAATTATTGATTGATTGATTGATTGATTGATTGATTGATTGATTGATTGATTGATTGATTGATTGATTGATTGATTGATTGATTGATTGATTGATTGATTGATTGATTGATTGATTGAAAGATTGAAAGAAATTTCTAGTGCTTTATGGAGAGGACCCTGACTGACCCTAACAGTCTACTACGAGTAATAAGATTTTCATGATCTTCAGGCTTACGCTACACAAAGATACGATGATAGCCAATAGCCGGGCGAAATCCTGTACGCTATCTAGGCTGCAGGGCTACAATAGAGTGTAAATCTTTGCCAGAGCACACGGCAAAACGATACGCTATGTTCGTGCAACATCAAATATTTAATATGCCATACGAATTATATTTTTGAGCAACTCTTGCACAGAATGTCAATGGTACAAATGTATATTACTTTTCCATACATCTCCTTCAATTAAGCGGTTGCCAGAACAACAGCTCTATAATCTAGCCAATGACAAGCTTGTCCGATTCCGGGAAATTGTACTCTGGGATTTCGAGGTTGAGCGGAGCAGGGCCCTTGCGGATACGGCCAGAGATATCATAATGCGATCCGTGGCACGGGCAAAACCATCCGCCGTAGTCTCCAGCCTCACCGATGGGTACGCAACCCAAGTGGGTGCAAACGCCCAGCATAACAAGCCACTGTGGATCTTTGACCCGGTCAGAATCGGGTTGTGGGTCCCTCAGCGTATGGTAATCAATTTCATTGGCCTCCTCAATTTCGGCTTCGGTACGGTGGCGGATGAACACGGGCTTTCCGCGCCATTTAATAACGACGTTCTTTCCAAGCGGAATAGATCCCAGATCGACCTCAACTTTAGCCAAAGCAAGAACGTCCTGAGAAGCACTTAGGGATGCCACAAAATCCGTGACTGTAGACTGTGCTCCGGCGGCCGCTAAAGCACCGAGAGATCCCACCATGAAATAGTTGAAGGATCGTGTGGAGTCCGGAGTCGATTTTTCCGATTTTTGGTACTTGCTAAAGTCCGGAATAGCGTCAGTGTTGACAGTACGCAGAGACCGAGCGGACGCAATGCGGCCGCTGCATCGTGCTGCACGCAGCGCAGAGCGGGCAATCATTTCCGATGAACGTTTGCCGCCTTTTTTCAAGGGATTTGCTCAACGTCGGATGGATACGGCTCTCGTTTTTGTTTTCTCGAGTACTCGTTTCCCTGCGTGGCTATTGGTTAAGGCTAAAAGTAAGCAGTACTGCAGTAGTATAGCTTGAAATTTAGTAAAGTAAACGGCTTACAGAGCCATAATAAACGTACCGGTAATGATAAAATACTATAAAGCGCGTGAGTGTTTTAGAAATTTATAAAAAAAAAATATTAAAAAAAAAAAAATATATATATATATATATATATATATACATATTATTATTAATATTAATATTATAAAATTATATTCAATATTTGATCGAATCGCGTTCGTACTATGCACATTGGTGCAATCGTCGTGTTCCTCTATAATACGAGGTTAAAAGCTGTACGCCGTACACCGTAATTTAACAATATTCTAGTGCGTATTTCATTTGTCACGAAATAGAATCGCGTCCCGCGCCAAATTGCCCTCCAGATGCCTCCAAAGCAAAGAGCGCTTCCTCCAAACCGCAATCCTCTCCTTTTAAGACTGTTTCTGCCGTCCGATGTGAAGGTAAAAGATGAGGATGTGCAAGAATTAGCATTGCGAGAGCCGCCAGAGGCAGTTCAGAGGCGTCTCAGGCGGCGTTGCCGAGCGCAAGTGATCGATTTTGGGCAGCACAGTATACTTTTCGTTCGGCTCAAAGTGCCGCTGCCTGACGAAGCATCTAAAAATCATCCAGCTACGTTTCTCATGCGTCACGTGAAGAAGAGACTTATCTCATGGACTTCAATGTTTGACTGTGTTTTCCCTCTGGCGTCGGAGTCTTGGCGATCTGCCGAGGCAGCTTATGTTTCAAGAATTCATACTCTCGAATCTATTCCTGAATTGGTGGGCTATTGGATCAGTGAGGACGTGGGTAGGTCTTTTGTATTGCGCTGCTTTTTGTTCTCGATGCTTTTCGATATTGATGCCTTCCATATTGATTCTTTTTGTTCTTGATGCTTTTTGTTTTGCCATATAGTATGCGTTAAACAAGGCCGTTGACAAAATCTAGCGTTGAAGATTGCAGAGGACTATGATATAGTTCCGCACATGACTGCTCTACTGGCCGCATCCACCGCAGTAGAGCCGCAATCGCCATGGGTCAGCAAAACAACTCGCTCGCCTGTAAAGGCAGCGGCAGCGGCAGCGGCAGCGCATACCTCGTCGCTGGCCGGGCCGGCAGACAATCGTGGATCCGTTCACAGAAACAGTACGGAGTCTGGTACACCAACCGCAAAATCTGCCCTCCATAAATCGTCTTCCAGCGACGATGGCCAAAATGTCAAGGATCAATTTGGGTCTGAAGCGCTATTAGAGCCGTCTACTCCACCGGCACTTTGGCCACCAAAGCGGAAACGCGGTGTTCCAGCAGTGCTGGTGGAGTCACCACGTCAAAGGGCGGCTTCTAATGGCGAAACTGGAACTGGAACCTACAGGAAGAGCCTTGGAGACGAGAGCTCTCGGCTGACAAGTACAAGGGCAGACAGACAAGTAAATATTGAGATTAGTGCGGGTACCGATAAACGGGCCAAGGAGGATGCTATGGGAGAGGCTACTGATAATGCGATTGAAGCAGCTATTAATGCCAGACAAGACAGTGTTTTGCGAGAAAAGGATGCAGACAATTCAAGTGCGCTAGAGTCGAAAGGCAGTCATGCCGATTCACAAGAGGCGGCCAATATGGCTCGACAAAGTGTGAATACGGACAATGATGATACGAGTGAGACGAGTTCAGAGTCTCAGACAGAATCTTTCCAAGACAGACATGCTGTCCCGAGCGACGATGGCCCTATGAATAATGAAATATCAAATGATAGCAAGGATAAAGGTTTGACTCAATCAGAACAGGACGCTGCCAGTGCAGAGACTAGTTTACCAAGTGCAACATCCACGGAGAAGGGAGCAGCACATGACAACGAGAAAGAGGCGCAAGAATATCCTTCACAAGAATACCCGTCACAAGAACACCCGCCACAAGAATTAGCACTAGAAAGGCCGGCAAAGCGACAAAGGGTGGAGCAACTAGAGTCAGAAGTGGAGCATTTGCAGCATCGAAATGTGGTACTGGCCAGCCTTGTGCTTGCAATGGGAGTTTCAATGGTTCTTCCGTACATTGTGTGAGCCAATTGATCTCATAAATACATGATTTTGGTCATTTTGCGCGTGGAAAGCAACGCCAGGCCCTCAATTGTGTATGTAGTTACTGCAGCCAGATAGCAAGTAATGGATATGGATAAGAAGGAATTATGCCAATGAGCAACAGAGTCAATGTATAATATAAGGAGCTGAGAACAGTGGCCAAGTAATCTATTCGCGTGCACATGGCAAGTAATTTATTGGCGTACGCGCACATTTAGAATGGCTTTAAGAGTAGATTAATATATGGGGAAATAATACGTACAGTTAAATGCAAGCGCGACCGATAAAACTAATACGGTAATAATAATTTAAATTGGAGAATAATTTAAATTGGAGAACGGCGTAATTATGTCACTGTTTCCAATAAGCGTAAAAGCGTAAAAGAGCGCAAAGCTTTAGAGTTGCATGCGAGCGCTTTACGGCTGTTTTACTGTTTCGCGTCCACGACTTTCCAGATTTTGGGAGACGTCTGTTCTGCCGCGCTTTTGCTTTGCATTAAAACGAGAGGCATTGGTTGATGTACGGGCGTTTACGGCAATGAGTCACTGTGCCACAGTAGCGCCTTTACGACGGTCACAGCGTTCGTCCCGGCGACCTGTCTCTTTGTCTGCACAATATGAACAAGATACCGGCCAGGGATTACGGGAAAGCAGTGCAGAGTCAGATAAAGTACCGGGAACGAAGCCATTACCGGCCAAAGAATTGGAATTGGGGAAAAGGAGTGGTGGTGGAGACATACACGGTAAACCGCTGAAAAAGGCCAAGCAAGTGTATAGTAGCGGGAGTGATGATGACTATGACCGCGACGGACACGCGTATGGGGGAGAAGACTCTGGCAAAGCGACTGGAGAAAATATTGAAGAAATCGGTGTCGAAAAAAAGAAGAAACGGACAAGCAAAACGGGCGCAAAGAAAAGGACTGGCGAGCTCAAGCAAGGCAGTTTGGGTTCAAGGGAAGTGAAGCCTGAAGAGTACCCGCCTCGGCATGCTTTCAACGTCGCCTCACGGCCGCTGCCGTGGCACGGGCGATTAGGCTATGCGTAAGTCTAAACTGATAAAAGCAAGGCAAGCCCAATGATGGAGAGCCTGTCTCCTTAAAAACATAAAAAGAGGCATAAAAAGAGGCAAAAAAAACTAAACTAAACTAAACTAAACTAAACTAAACTAAACTAAACAAAACAAAACAAAAACCTAAACAAAAAAAAGGTTTATCCAAAATTGACTGACCACCAGCTGTCTAAATACGGTATTGCGTTCATGGAAAGAGCCTGTATTCTGCTCTCGCACTTGCCGACTCGAAACAATACGCAAGCATGAAAAAGCAGGGATAGATGATGGCGAAGGCTCTGGAGGAGGCCTTCGCTTTTTAAAATCACTTGGAAAGAAAAACGCGGCAGATCTAAGCCGGATCATCGAATGGAACGAGGCGAACGGTATTCGCTTTCTCAGAATAAGCAGTGAAATGTTCCCGTTCGCGTCACATGAAGAGCATGGCTATACACTAGAATTTGCCGACGAAGAACTACGCGAAGCGGGTCGTCTTGCCAATAAATACAAGCATCGACTTACAATGCATCCAGGCCAGTATACACAGATTGCCAGTCCCAGGGAGGCCGTTTTCGACAGCGCTTGCCGTGACCTGGAACATCACGCGGAACTCCTTTCCCGTCTGAACCTCGAGGGCCAAGCAAATCTGGATGCCGTTATGATTATTCACCTGGGAGGTGTTTACGGGGACAAGGCCGCTACACTGGACCGATTTCGCCAAAATTATGCCCGGCTTTCCAGCAGCGTTAGGGACCGTCTTGTCTTGGAGAACGATGACGTCAGTTGGAGTGTTACAGACTTGCTACCATTGTGCCAGGAACTGAATATCCCTCTAGTCTTGGATTGGCATCATCACAATGTTGTTCCTGGTGAACTGAGAGAAGGCAATTTGGATTTAATGCCTTTGGTTGGAGCCATTGCTGAAACGTGGCAGAGACGCGGTATTAAACAGAAACAGCATTACTCCGAGTCCCGCGAGCCAAACAATCCATCTGCTCATCATAGAAGAGCCCATTCAGCACGTGTAGTGGATTTACCGCCCTGTGAAAATGATATGGACCTGATGATTGAGGCAAAGGACAAGGAGCAAGCAGTGTTTGATGTGCAAAGACGGCTGGGTATCCGTATACCGAAAGCACTGTCCTACAAGACGATAGAACCGACGCGTGAAGGGCTGCAGAGCGAGAAGGATGGTAATTATTGGCCAGAAAACGAAGGTTGGCGATTGGTCAAAGCGAAAACGAAGAAGGAGGATTGGTTATGAAATGATATTGATAGATTCACGACAAAAAAATTTGTTGTCTACAAAACGATCGGACTGTATGAGCGACTGAATGAAGAGGTATAATGGACCGTTTACCATCATCTTTCGGCCTTTTCCCTGCCTTATTCACGGGCCAATCAATACTCGTTTGTCATTTATGACACATTATCTCGATATATAATTTAAAATAGTTAAATAGTTTACCCTTTAAACCGACTGTACAAGTAATACTATCCGCTCACCCCACAAGCAATTATGCCAGCGCCCACGCAACATCAATGACATAACAAGTCAACGATACTAATATGGACCTGTTGAGCGACATAAGCGCTGGAAAGCAGTATAATAATTTACAATATTCAATAAAAGTACCGAAATACGCACAATCTCATTGGCTGTGACGGGATATCGTCATACAAGTTGGCCGGGGATTCTGCTGTTTATGCTTGGAACACGAAGCCTTTTCCGCTCGAGACCACTAATAGTAGGACGACTCAATCTGTCTATTTGCTTTTCCGCTTTCAAGTGGCGATATGCTTTATCTCAATTTGTTGCTAACTGTTTCCCCTAAAGTTTCGCAGAATGGTGACCACGTACGAGGTAGCCGAGCGAGGGCAATTGTCGGACGGCAAAAAGATCGCGGTTGATGTTCCTGGTGTGAAAGACGCTAAAGTCCTTCTTTCTCAAATCAAAGGAAAAGTCTACGCTACTGGCGCTCATTGTACCCACTATGGAGCTCCGCTCGTGAATGGAGTACTCTCCGAAACTGGCCGACTAGTCTGTCCGTGGCACGGAGCCTGTTTCCGTGTGCCCGAGGGCGATATTGAAGACGGACCTGCATTGGACGTGCTACAGTCGTATCCCGTATCTATTAAAGACGGGAAGGTTTACATTGAAGCCGATCCGGAGGCACTTGTGTCCGGCCGACGCCAGCCAAAGCCTTGCTCTGTCGGGGAAAGTGAAGAGCATGTCGTCATTGTCGGAGGCGGAGGCAGTGGCGCAGTCTGTGCTGAAGTACTGCGCGATCAAGGATTCCCTGGAAGAATCACCATCATCTCCAAAGAGCCTCACTTGGCCATTGACCGAACAAAGCTTAGTAAAGCCTTGATTCCAGATGCCACTAAATTGCAGTTCCGCTCTCCTAAATTCTACGAAGAACAGCAGATTGAATACCGCAAGGGGGCCAGTGTCTCGTCAGTTGACCCGGCAAAGAAGACAGTTACCGTGCAGGAAAGCGGCGAAGTCGTAAAGTATACAAAGCTGGTGTTGGCTACGGGAGGACAGCCGAGGCAGCTGCCTCTCCCCGGATTTGATGCGCCCAATGTATTCCTGCTGCGGAGTCCCGAGCACGTAAAGAAGATTGTGGCTGCTCGAGATGCTGAGGATGGTCGCAAGAAGAATATTGTTATTGTCGGGAGCAGCTTTATAGGCATGGAGGTAGCATTGGCGCTGAAGGATCACAAGGTACAGGTGATTGGCATGGAAGAAGCACCTTTAGCAAATGCGCTTGGCCGTGAAATTGGAGCCGGTATTCAAAAGATTCATGAGCGAAACGGTACCGAGTTTCATCTACAAGCACAGGTCGATAGTGCGCAGGTTGAGAATGGTAAAGCAGTAGCAGTTTTGCTCAAAGACGGGACCCGTCTTGAATGTGATTTCGTCGTTGTCGGTGCCGGCATTAAACCAGCCACTGATTTCTTGCCCGAGTCTGTTCCTCGCGAGAGTGACGGCGGTCTTCGCGTGGATAAGAATCTAAAGGTTAATGGCCTCGAGGACGTCTATGCCATCGGAGACATTGCCCATTTTCCCTTGGATTTCACGGGTACTGTACAGCGAATTGAGCATTGGTAAGTTGGAGCGTTTGTTTCCCTTGTTTATACAGATTTTGTTCATATTTTGCTTTTGATAACTGCTTTCTTTTTACAATTGTAGCACGTTGCTTGTTTGCTCTTTTAGCATGGCACTCGTCATCGTTCATCAGATTTGCGTTTCATTTTTCTTCGTTTTACGATATTTCTTCTCGCTCTCTTTCACTCGCTCACTCGTAGGGATGTCGCACTAAACCATGCACGTACGCTCGGCAAGCAACTGGCCGGTAGCAAAGTTGAACCTACGTCGGCACAGATACCAGTCTTTTGGTCTGCACAAGGAGCACAGCTCCGTTACGCCGGATCATTAAAGGATGCTATGGGTGTGCATATTGACGGAAATCCAGCAGAAGCAAATTTTATTGCTTATTACCACACTGCAGATGGTGAAGTGAGAAGCGTGGTTTCAATGGGACGCGATCCTCTTGTTATGCGGGCCAATGTATTTTGGAGAGAAGGCCATTCTTTTACCCTAGATGATGTGAAGAACGGTAAAGTCCTGCAGCAGTAGAATAGGAAAGTAATTGTGTGCTCGTGCCCCACCGTTCTTTACCACCTTAATTTACTAGCTTTATATGAATAGAATTCCAGTAACGATAAGGTAGACTTGAGTGTATAAGAGCTCGTCGACGTCTTTTTCATACTATACTGATATTGTGTACAGGAAGACAACGAGGCCGACATTACAGATTGCAAAAGGATGGGGTCTTGATTAAATTTTAAAAATGTAGCTGTTGATATAAAGCTCTTTGAAGCTGCTGCTTTTGCAATCTTGGTAATATAAATAGACTATAATTACAAAAATGATTACAAAATAATTATAAAAATAATTACAAACCTTATTATAAGAGAAATTAAAATTACTATACAATTAATTAAATTACTAGACAAAGAGCGTAAACAAAGACGCGCGTGTGCCATGAGCGGTGCCGATTTCTTCGCGTCAGATACGCCGGCAGGCACAAGGCGTTCGCTCCCGAGCGGCCGAGCAGGTCGCCGCTCTTCTCGATTGGCAGAAGTTCCTTCTCAAGCTACTGAGGCTCCATTTAGCCAAGGTTCAGGTGAGTCGCGTGCACCTTTAACCCTTGAATTAACGAGACCGATCAAGGGCTGGCGCAAGAGACAAGGAGCAACAAAAATAAATGAATGAATGAAATAGAACTGAATAATAAAAAGGCAAAAAAAAAAAACCAAAAAACAAAAAACAAAAAACCAAAAAAAAAAAAAAAAAAAAAAAGAAAAGAAAAGCAACAAATCCAAAGACTGTATCATCAAGAGTATACTAACTGGATCCCAGAAAGAGGCTATCCCGCCGAGTCTGCTTTTAATTGGCGTGGCGCCTATGACCGCGAGGCAGTGGCAGAGTATGACGAGTTTGACGTCACAGTCAAAGGCAGTGTGGCGAGCAGTGTGACCGGGTCGACGGTGGCCGACAGTGAGGACGACAGGCGCGGGCCCAGAATGAGGCAGGGACGTGAGGTTCCAAAGGCCGTGTACGGTAACGGGTACGGCCACTATAATGAGATGGTAGAAGATGACGAGGACGATGACGAGTCCGAGGATGAAGACTATGAAGAAAACGGAGCAGACTTTGAGACTGACGAGGATTTGGAGTACAATGAAAAGGCTGATGGAGACGAGGACGAGGACGGAACGGACGTGGAAGAAGATTTTCTCGCCGACGAGGCTGGCGGAGATGAAGGCCCACGGAGAGGAATAAAGTCCCTTCCATTCGGCAGTTGGCTGAGCAGGATGGAGCGGATAGGAGGCAGTTCTGCTCCTGAGCCAGCAGAGCATTTTGATTATATGGATAGGCGAGTAGTGAGCCAGAGACACCAGGAGACGGACCAGAGAGACGTTGAGGAGCAAGAAATAGGGTCAGACGAAGAGCAGGAGGAGCAGGAAAGGGCAGTCGATGAGGGCGGAGTACTGTACGAGATCTATCGGCGAGGCTTTTACGGCTTCATTGTAGTGTACCAGAGGTGCCGGCTTCTCCTGCTGGCTCTACTGCACAAGTTGGGGCTCCGGTTCCGCACGTTTGCCGGTATTTGTGCCTTTGTATACGGTCTGACGGTGGCAGCGCGGTACAATCCGGCTCTAGTGGACTATGGAGTCGACAGGTTCGAGTCGCTGTCTCGCTCTATTACTAGCAGCTTAGAATGGCATGCTGCACGAAATCAGGATACGGGGCCGCCTCCATCACCAGTGGCCCAGGTCTTGAGGCAGACGGGCGAAGCGACTTTTGTTTTAGAAAAGCATAAAGATCAAAGCCATCTTTTATTGGAAATTGACGCTTTGAAACATGAGCTGAATGCTTTGCACGAGGGAATAGCGCAACAACAACAGCAGCAAGACAAGCAGGCGCAATTCCTAAGCAAAGTAGAATCGATCCAAGAGAGACTAGAGACTCAAGAAAAGGAGGCAGAGCATGGACGGTCGGCTCTGAGCCAGGATCTCAACCGGCTGCACCCTTCCATTGCTGATCCTCTGTGGCTGGCCGGGTTAGAAAAGTTGGGGTACGATACGATTCGAGACCGTGATTTTGCCCTGATATCAGACGGAGCGGTGGTTGATAAGCAGCTGACTTCTCCGGCTTACACTTTTGGCGAGTCAGCTCTCTGCCGACTGGGGTTCAAGTTCTTTTGTACGATGTGGGGGAAAATACCTGAAATGGCTCTCGTCCCGGGCATTGACCCTGGGAACTGCTGGTCCTTTGCCGGCAATCACGGAGTGTTATCCATACGTCTGATGACGCGTATCGTATTACAACGCGTTGCTATTGCCCATGTTCAAAAGGAACAAAGCAAAGAAATAGAGACCGCTCCGAGGCATTTTCAAGTGTGGGCCCGGGTAGCGGACGCGAAAACGCGCGACCAAATTACTGCAATAGTGGCCAGTGATTATGGTCTTGACGTTCGTAATGCTGCAAAGGAGGCACCGAGTCCGGAACACGCTTTATTCGGCGTTTACATGTACGACATTCATGCCGACTCGCCGCAACAAGTTTTTGCCATTTCTAGTGCGGTCACGCAGCTAAATGTGCCAGTTGACTATGTGACATTTTCCTTCAGGGACAATTGGGGCAAATCCAATTACACCAGTATTTATCGTACACGTATTTTCGGCGAGATCGCGCAAGAATGAATGGGGTTTATTAAGGAGTTTATTATAATGACAGCAAAAGCAACCGAAAAAGAAAGCGAGAAAGGTAAAAAAAAAAAAAAGATGAAAAGACAAAAAAAAAGGGGACTGTTTATAAAATTGAGAGCGTTCAGTTGGTGTAGAGTATTATGTATAGGTAAATGAAAATAATCAATGTAAGTAGAAACTCGTACATTTCCAGAGAGGGTAGACAACAAAAAGGGGGAGAATTAATGTTGGTCTTTGAAGTAAATCTCATCGGAAATTCTAATTAGTTCATCAGCTGTGTATACCTTGATCTATGTTATATAGTGCAATGTACAGTATTAAATGCTCAAACTTTATCATTATGCGTCCAATACGTCCCATGCTAGTTTCTCCAATCCGTTTGCTCATGCACTGATAAAATTCTCCAAATCCTTATAATCATACCTCCCCGTACCCTAAAAACAATTAGTACCTAACGCGTTATTCCGGCTATCGAGCTTACATAATGACTCGCGAAAACGTGGGTCTTTCGCTCCTTGTTCAGTAAGACAGATCCGTTTCACTATCTGCGGCGGCTTCAGACCTAGCGAATCTGCTCTTTGCCACCTATCCAACCGCGAAATGCCGGTGCAAGGACCATATTCGCTAGACAGATCAAAGTGCCGTAGTATGATGTCAACAGGCGACAGGTGATCGCCGTGAACAAGCGGCGTCTTCCGCGTAGAAAGAATTACCTCGGCCTGACGAGAAACCTCAGCGTCTGTCCCATCCAACTGCTCAAACACTGGCTCAGCTTTGACCGGCTTTTCTTTTCGTTCTTCCACAGGAATTGGCGTGCTTGCAATTTCCGTTTTTCCCTGTTCCTGTTTGACTTTATTTTCCGGCTCTTTTTTTGGCGGAGTTCCAGTCGGCCGTGACGACCGGAAATGATCCGTCATACGTCCATTTCCGGTCGTACGGGCGGACTCTCGTGCTGTACGAGGAGCATTTTTAGGTCGAGCCATTGTGTATTTACACGTAGCGCACAGGCGTCATTATAATTCACGTTTGACGATTATATATATATATATATATATATAAATATGTATACACTGACAGCCATATAATAATGCATCATACTAGCAATGTGTAGTATTAATCTATCGAGTATGTGTGTTTATATCGTAATCTTTGGTCTTTTGTTGCTATGGTAACGATAATTGTAAGCTCTAGATAGGCTGAGGAGATAACAGTTTTACAGTACGATTATCATGTGTAATCACGTCCAATCATATTCAGCCCAGTTCCCAGGGTTTCCGAATTGGGAAGATTTTTATAGACTAGATTCGCGTAATATTTCGGTGGACACCCCGAAAAATTATAAAAACTTGCCCGCTCCCAACTCGACCCAAATTTGTTTTCTCTCCTTTTAAGCCCTAACCCTTGCCCGCAGTATTCCTTAGTTCTTGTGACCTATATTACTTGTGGGCCAACTCAAACAGTATCATACAGGGTTTTCTATTGCTGGCACAAGTTTGAACAGGGTTTTTGGAATATTCTAGTCAGGGTTTTCATTGATGCGAAGCTGAGGAGCATAATCGCACACGAGACAAACAACAGGACATCAGACTTATGACTGCCGCGCCTACGTCTGCTGCGGCGGAGCAGGCGCCGGCACTGGCGCCGTTCGAAGAAAGCCCCGTTAAATCTGACGTTAATACTCCTGTGCAACCGAAATCCGAGGGCGACGCGGTTGAAGCCACGAACGCGTCTGGACACGTAGCATTGGATCAAAATGGGTCAGTGACAACTAACGGGCACCAGGACGTGCCTTTAGCTACTTCTCTGGTAAACGAAGAGCGCGAAGAAGGTTTACCTCCTGCCAAGAGGCCTCGTGTGGACAGCTCTGAGAATAAAGATGGGTCTGATCTCGCTGAAGTTAAGGATCAGTCGGCGGACACTCAAGTTGAAGCTCAGGCGCAACTACAAGAGGAGCCGCCGCTTGCTCCGACGGAAGACGTAAAGCCGGCAAAAGTCGAAGACGCAGGAGAAAAAGGGAGCTCTGATCCTACCGAAGAAGCCTCTGTCAATCCTGTTCAGACGGAAATAGGAGTTGATCCAGATGTGCGCCAAGCGGCCACTGAAAAAGTCGCAAGTGCACCTCCTGTGGAGGATATCAAGGAGGCTAAACCATCAAAGATCACGAGGGAGCAGACAAAATATGCTTCGGCTATTTTGCGTACACTTAAACGTTCGAGGGACGCGTTTCCCTTCGTACAACCTGTTGACCCCGTAAAATTAAACTGCCCCGATTACCCGACTGTGATTACAAAGCCGATGGATCTGTCTACAGTTGAGAAAAAGCTCAACAGTACACAATATCCGGATATTGACGCTTTTGTTGCTGATGTCCGGCTGATATTTGCAAACTGTTACCGTTACAATGGAGCAGAAGCACCTCTATCCAAAATGGCAAAAAATTTAGAAGAAACGTTTGAGCGTCAGTTGAAGCAGATGCCTTCTGCTGCTGATTCGACTCCGAAGGCTAAGAGCTCGGCAAATACGGGAGCAGCGGCGGGCAGCGGAGGAGGATCCAAGAAGGCGGCTCCATTTGGGACAACCCCTATTGTAGCAAG
The DNA here is from genome assembly GCA_016906335.1 of Novakomyces olei. Classification (NCBI taxonomy): domain Eukaryota; kingdom Fungi; phylum Ascomycota; class Novakomycetes; order Novakomycetales; family Novakomycetaceae; genus Novakomyces; species Novakomyces olei. Next base: position 1,248,483 of record JADEYG010000003.1, read on the forward strand.
GCGCGAGTCAACTGTTGATAGCGCCGGTCGACCGAAACGAGAAATCCACCCTCCTGCTTCGCGTGATTATCCCTATAACGATAGCAAACAGCCTCGCCGAAGATACGCAAATCAGCTGAAATTTTGTGGAACTGTGTTGAGGGAGCTGCTAAAAAAACCTCACGAAGCGTACGCTTTCCCATTTTATCAGCCTGTGGATCCAGTTGCTCTCAATATACCCGACTATTTCAAAGTCATAAAAAAACCAATGGATTTATCAACGATCCAAAACAAGTTATCCGCTAACGAATACTCGAAGCCGTCCGAGTTTGAGGATGATGTCCGTCTCATGTTTAAGAATTGCTACAAGTTTAATCCCGCAGGATCACCTGTCTATAGCATGGGAAAGCGTTTGGAAGCAGTTTTCAATGAAAAATGGGCAGAAATGCCGGCGGAACAGGCCCCTGTACCAAAGAATAAAACTCAGACTCATGTAGTACATGACGATGAGAGTGATGAGAGTGATGATGAAGAGGATCAGCTGGCTGCTCTAAATCAGACTATCAACTCTTTACAAGAGCATATTAGACAACTAAAAAATGGCAAAAAGAGTGGAAGCAAGAGCTCCTCTAAACGTAAAAGTGACAGCAAAAAGACTTCTGGTGGAAGCAGTGGCAGCAGCAAGAAGAGGAGCAGTGAGCCTCCCGTAATAACAAAAGAGATGCAGGATCGATTCGTGCATAAAATGGAGAACGGATTAAGTATGGAAGAAACTGGCGTCATAGTTCAAGTGCTCAAGGAGTACATGCCAATACCGGAGTCGGGAGAGGTTGAAATAGAGCCGAATGAGGTTCCTCCAGAGTGCTTTCACCGTTTATACCGGTATCTTTTCAAGGGAGAGGATCCACTGCGGAAACAGCCTGCCAAGCCCAAACAGCCCCCACCAAAGAAGAGCCGGGTGCTAACAGAGAAGCAGCAACAGGAAGAGATTGTGCGTCTGCAAGCGCAGCTAGAAAAGTTTGGTCAAGGTGGAGCTGCGGCAAAAGTTGCCATGGCCGAAAGTGATGATGAGAGTGATGAAGATGGTTCTGATGTGGAAAGTAGCGACGAAGACTGAGCCGAGTAGTTTTTTTCTCGCTACATCTTTGCTCATTATAATTTGTCGCTTGTTCTGGTCTGGTTGGGATAAATTTCCATTAATATTCGAGAGCAAGAACTTTACATCTTTTCAAGGTCGTATGTGTTTCCTCGTTTACCAAGAGCGAAGCGGCCAAAATAATTTTTTTTTTTACCTCTGGTCAAGCCATACAACGTTGCGAGTGGTTTCACCAATAGGTATGCCTAAACCTGGCGCCTGGGCACGAAACTACCAACATGATAATTGAATGAGATCGAGTCGATGCAAAGCCTCGTAATTTTGAGAATGATTATTTCTTGTAGCGCGAAGCGTAAAATATAATAGATTATGAATTGTAATTGTAATTTGATTAAAAGTTTAGTTTCACATGGTACGTTTGCTTAGAGCTCTAGTTTGTGTGTTTGTACTCAATATTGTACTTCTTGTAATTATTGTAATTCTTGTAATTCTTGTAATTCTTGTAATTCTTGTAATTCTTGTAATTCTTGTAATTATTGTAATTATTGTAATTATTGTAATTATTGTAATTATTGTAATTATTGTAATTATTGTAATTATTGTAATTATTGTAATTATTGTAATTATTGTAATTATTGTAATTATTGTAATTATTGTAATTATTGTAATTATTGTAATTATTGTAATTATTGTAATTATTGTAATTATTGTAATTATTGTAATTATTGTAATTATTGTAATTATTGTAATTATTGTATTATTGTACTTTTTACAATAACAATCCGCAGAATAATTTCCAAACCCACACAACCTTGTCGCATTACAATGGTGCAAATCAGCGAGGTTACGGGGCAGTCGAGGGATGCCAGAGTCGCGACGCACTCTCATATTCGCGGCTTAGGCCTTCATGACGATGGTGTCGCCGGCGACGTAGCAGGAGGCTTTGTCGGGCAAAAGTCGGCTCGGGAGGTATAGGCTGTATTAGCAGTGCAAGGCGTTCTAACTCTGACTTAGGCATGTGGAATAGTAGTAGACTTGGTGAAATCGCAGAAAATGGCCGGCCGAGGGCTTTTGTTTGCGGGTCCTTCAGGGACGGGAAAGACGGCGTTGGCGCTGGCAATCGCTCAAGAATTGGGTCCCAAAGTGCCGTTCACGCCAATGGTGGGGAGCGAAGTTTACTCTTCAGAAATCAAAAAGACTGAAGTTTTGATGGAGAACTTTCGTCGCGCAATCGGTATGAACACTGAAATGATAATGACTGCGAATTACACAAGCTGATAAAAATCGTAAAACGTCTTTGAACAATATATGAACTGATTGATTAATATTTGTTTGTTTGTTTGATCGTTCCCAAAACACGACTAACGTATAGGTCTTCGAGTAAAGGAAACAAAAGAAGTTTACGAGGGAGAGGTTACCGAGTTAACGCCAGAAGAGGCGGAAAATCCGTTAGGGGGCTATGGGAAAACCATTGCTCATGTTATTATCGGCCTAAAAACATACAAGGGTGTTAAACAGCTAAAGTTGGATCCGAGTATCTATGAGAGTATCCAAAAAGAACGGGTAACCCCTGGTGATGTTATATACATTGAAGCCAACACGGGAGCCGTGAAGCGGGTCGGCCGTAGTGACGCTCATGCGACTGAGTTTGATCTCGAGGCGGAGGAGTACGTCCCTATTCCCAAGGGCGAGGTTCACAAGAAGAAAGAAATTGTTCAAGACGTAACCCTGCACGATCTTGATGTAGCGAATGCTCGGCCTCAAGGTGGCCAAGATATTATGAGCATGATGGGTCAATTAATGAAGCCTCGCAAGACTGAAATTACAGATAAACTGCGGCAAGAAATTAACAAGGTTGTCAATAAGTATATTGACCAGGGAATCGCTGAACTCGTTCCCGGCGTTTTGTTTATCGACGAAGTGCACATGCTGGACACTGAGTGTTTCACTTACTTGAACCGTGCACTCGAATCAAGTATCAGTCCCGTAGTAATTTTCGCGTCTAATCGCGGCCGCACTGCTATTCGTGGGGCTCCTGATATTATTGCCCCGCATGGAGTTCCATTTGATCTGCTGGATAGATTGCTTATTATCCGTACTCAGCCTTACTCTGCGGACGAGATCAAGGTCATTATTCAGGCACGAGCAAAAGTGGAAGGGCTTACGGTGGCCGAGTCGGCTTTGAATAAATTGGCTCAACTGGGCAACGATTCAAGTTTACGATACGCAATTCAGCTCTTAACTCCGGCTAGTATACTTGCCGGTATCGCTGGCCGCACCGAGATTGGAGACTACGACATTGGAGAGTGTGATGATCTGTTTCTCGATGCAAAGAGATCCATCAAGGTTGTACAAACTGCAAATGGATTTCTGTAAGACCTGATGAGAAAAGACAATAAAGGACTATATTGTAGTACAGATTTGGAGAAATATTAGAGCAAAGTTGGCCGATGACGTTTATAAATTTGTGCAGGTCTTTTCTTGCTCATTAAAATGGTAATAGGTCACTTTTTTGATGGATAATTTACAAAATCGTCTTCGCTATTGTTATCATAATCATGTGAAGTGTATTATACACTAAAATAATTATATAGAGAGAATTATCATAGAGTTATTATAGAGTTACAATATAGAAAACTACTGCACTGACAAAATATTATATGAGAAGAATACAAAAGTTGGCGCCCTAATTTTACAAATAAATGGCGACGGCTCGACGAGCGGCCGACGCGGCCTGGCGAAAGGAGTTGTACCATCGACTTGAGACTATTCGGTTCGGTGAGGGCGCAGCGCTTATACCCAATTTAAAATCTATTCATCTTGAAATTGGCAGACAGCGGCTGCCTCAGTACCAGGGGATTATGTAAGTTGTGCTTGGAAAAATACGAACGGCAGGCTAACGTATCCGCAAGCGATTTTTGGACTCAGTGTATGCCCAGAATTGCGTACCATAACCCAACGGCGCGATTCTCATACACCAAGAAATCTACACAACCTCCGACTGATGCTCACGTCAAAATTACACTGGGTAAGAACCGTTTTTCCAATAAAGCACGAAATCCAAAAGATCTAACTCTTATGTAGACGGGGAAGAAGGACCGTTTGACATAATTGCCACAAATCGCACATTAACGGAAATTTGTAGTGAGGTTTTAGAAAAAACCGAGGCCAGGCGGGTAAAGCCACCGCAAGGTCCGCGTCCGGGACAGCTTGTACTTACACCGGACGGTGTGGTGGATGAATCTCTATAAAACGATACAAAAAAAGGAAATTATCAATCTACGGCAGATCCTTTTGTACAATAGCCTTCAAGCGAAGGAGCTAAACTTGCATTCAATAGTGAATATTTATTCTTTAAACTAGTGGTACTCAATATAAAGCCTGGTAGACTCCAATGCAGACGAGCAAAAGACACGAATCCGACATCAGCCGACGATATATCAGCGAGTAGCGAGCTACTACCATGAGAAGGGGCCCGATAGGCGGCGGCAATCTGGCTGCCGCCGATGCGATTATAGAGCCAGACTGAGGCACGCCTCGCTCGAGGAAATACCTTGATCCTTGCAGCACCATTTCTGCCACGACCAGGTAGTAGAACACAGGCTATTGTTAGAAACGAATTTAATAGAAACACAAAAGTTTTAAAAGCTGAAACGAAGGACTTTTTGAGGCTGCCTACCATCGCTGAGGAGCGTACGAACGCGTACACAAGCGAAAAGACTGTAAATGTGTGTAAAAGCGCAAATGCCCGATCTATAGCAGGGCGAGGAGGCTGAATCGGCTCCGGCCGTACATTCCCCTGTTTCAATATATCCTCAAACGAGGGAAGCGTTCCACTGTCCAGAGGTATCCCCCACTGTTGCATAATTTCTTGAAGCATCTCTTGCTCTTTAGGCTCAGATCCTAATTGCAAAGCAGACTCGTCTCCGACTGCGATCCTGCTTATATCAATTTCTGCTGGATCATTGTGTAAAAGATCCTGCTCATGCAATTGCTCTTGCGGCTTTTCACTTGCGGACGAGTCTGGCTTTGATTGCGTTTCAATTGATGGCTTTTCAAAATCACTTGAAGGTGCCGCTTGAGTGCTTCCAGAATCTGCATTTTTACTTATTTCTGAGGCCACTGCCTCGTGTGCTTTGGGGGAACCGTTTACCTCTTTTTGAGGGGTTTCGTCTGAACCAGCCGGCTCTTCCACGGGCCTCACATTCTGAGTTATTCGTGCTAGCCTAGATGCACCTTGCTCGCGAATACGAGCGGCGCGCCTTTCGCGCCGTTGCTGTGCCAAATTGTCTGTCATTCTCTCACAAAGTCATTTCCAGCCAAAACGTAATTTCAAATACAGAGCCTTTGAGAGCACTCGAGCTGAAAACTAGACTGAATCAATAGAGACTGTATCGATAAAAACAAATTCAAAACCGCTCTCAGTCGCGGTCAGTTCGACTGGTAATCCCAGTAATTGATGGCTCAGAGTATTACAACCGACCGCCTTACACTACCACAAGGATTAATATGTGTGCCATAGCTTGATTATATTTGTTCTTTATATTTATTTATTTATTTATTTGTTCTTTATATTTATTTATTTATTTATTTATTTATTTATTTATTTATTTATTTATTTATTTATTTATTTATTCAATATTTTTGAATTATTTCGATTTTGACGACAATTTCAAAGTGGCCAGCGTTATTCTGTATCTAGAAGATACGGAAGACGAGCAAGATGGTATAGGCATCGCACTCTCACCAGAGGATTGCACTAAAGCGACGAAGATGAGTGACTGTTCGCTGAACAAAGACATTGACGAGTAGTCTAATCGGATGGGCGACTCGGATATTGGAAAGTGAATACAGTGATCCAGAAGGTCTGTCTGATCTCAAAAGTGTCTGATCTCGAATGTCTGTCGGATCCAAAGTCTGGCGTAGATCAAGTCTGGAGTAGATTAAGTCTACGATTAAAGAAAGTCGGGTGGCAATTGGTGTTATTAGTAAACTGGCTCTACCGTAAACTTGGCAGTGTAATGTAGTGTAAAGTAGTGTAATGCCCACACGAGTGCGTGTCAGTAATCGTCCTGGTCTGTATCGCTGTAATCGTAAACCCTATCCTCCTCATCATCATCGTCCTCATCGCCTGTGCCAGCATCCATCGTGCCCTGCTCACTGGCGAGAGCTTGTTTCTCCTCCCTGGCGACCTTCATGTACTCTGAACTGCCTGCTTCATCGTCCATAACTCGTACATCTCTGCCAGCGGCCGCTGAGGCAGCGGCCGCTGTAGCACCAGCGCCACTGGATCCACGTGGCCTTAGCCCAGTACGGGCTCGCTCAATAACCCGCTCAATCCTCATACGGTGCCGGATCATCAGCAGCCGAGGAAAGGCGGCTCTTTGGCCCTGCAGGATCATTCGGCTCAGCCTGTCACGTGTTGGGTCTGTCAGAATGTACCAGAAATCGCTCACTCGTGTCCTCGGCCATATAGTGACACTGCCCTCAAATCTCTGCAAGAAAACCCTGGACCAGTCCTGACCCATCGGCCGGGGCACGAGTTCCAGGTCACGCAGGACCCTCAGCCATTTGACCATATCGTGCTTCATTGACTGCTCCATAGCGGAGGCCAGGAACCCGCCTCGCCAGCCACGGCCGCTGCGGTGAGAGACGGGCCGGCCCACTGTGCCACGAGGGGAAAAGAAAAAGATCTGGACGTGTGGGTTTGTCTGTGAGACAATCGTGAACTTTACATTATAAAAGGCATTCAGATCCTGCAGGGGAACATCCGTACGCAGTGACCCGTCCTTCCAGCGATTGCCAAAGTTGTAGGGCAGTAACTGCCCTGAGGCTAACCTGTTCATCAGCGGAACTGGGTTCAGTATTCCGGGGACAGCGGCGCTGGCAATTAGAGCGGACCAGATAACCGTGTCTGGTGCAGTTAGGTAGTTTAGCAGTTTAGGAGGCGAGTGCGTGTCGCTCGGAATAACGCTGATGTTTAGCACACGCCCAGTTTTCTCATAAGCCTCTTTGAACGTCATACTGCCTTTTGTAAACCACATACACCTCTGAGCCCAGTCAACAGCATCGAATCTGGCTCCCGTCCTGTACCAACGACGGAGCCATTCAGCAGTTGTCTCATGGCAGGCTGTCAGCTTCTGGCACAGCTCTGGAACCAGCAAGGCAGCCAACTCCTCATTGGTTCTCGTGCACACAAGCGCAGCCACTAGGCCTCCTCCACTCGTACCGCTCAGCACATTCGGCAGCAGCCCTTGGTCAAGCAGTGCCCGTACTACGCCGAAATGGTAGTATGCAAAAGTAGCGCCCCCCGACAGACAGAGGGCGGTTCGGCCATAGTTTTTGCCCACGTATCGGAAGAAGGCTACTTTATCTGCCTGTGGGACAGCTTCACTCTCAAGGACAGCGGTTAAACTGCTCTCCACTTGGCACACGTAATCGTCCACCAGCAGCTTTGTCCCATAATACGTTTCAGAGTAAAGCCTCGGGTTTTCTATACCCCCAAAATTGCACTTGACGCAGTCCTCCAGTGCTGTTTTTAGCTCTTGTATCTTACCCTCCGCCCTCAGTGTTGCCAGCCGACGAGTAACGTTTTTTATCAGACGATGGTCGTAGTAGTCGAATCTGGGCTCTTTGCGCCAGTCCTCGTGCTTCAAGTACCGATCCAAAGCTTTCGCCGCATCGACCCATTCGTCATACGTTTTGGCCATTCGTACATTCTGTCGCAGCTGGGCACGTTTGCCTCTCCTGCGCGGTAAGCATATGACTACAAATAAACTATCGAATAGCGATTTAAAAATTTATTTGTAATCTTCATAATTGCTGTTGGTTATTACCATAAAAACGCCCACTCGTAGCTCCACACGTACACACGCAGCACCGTGTACCATAATCTAAAATGTGAGAAGGACGCGAGCACACAGGATTCATACGCAAGCCATAATATGTACAAGATCACCATTACAAAGAATGGCCACCGAAAAATAGAGTATGTATACCCCTCCCTGTATAATTAGCAATCACAAAAGACGAGCCAATAAAAACGACGGCGTTAGACTTTTATGCAAAGCATTGAAGGCACTGAACGAGCACGTAAAGCAGAGCTATCGGTCCGCATACGCTCATTATGGGACAAAGTCAAATTTATTAAACAGATTTAATTTGTCCACAAAGACAGTGGCGAGGCGGATAAATGAGCAAAATAGCAATCAAACCTACCGTGTCTCATCCTTACCGCGCCGCCTTTTTGGACCGCGTAAAGGAGTATCTGCTGACGCCCGCCGGCCGCTGCTGTGCACAGGTTTCCAGTCATGCTGAGCCGTAATAAACTCGACATCTTCACCTTCTTTCTTCAAAAGAGCCTTTGCGTACTGTGCCAAATCTGTGCGTGTCAGAGTCAGTGTAACGCCCAAAGCATAGCAGTTTGCCTTACCATTGGCGTTTATATAGTCCGTCTTCCATTCGCTCTCTGCTATACCAACCATGTCTCCTTTCCTCCTTTAAACTATCATCGCTGCCCGTCTCGCTCGAACCAACTGGTCTATAGCAAACACTAAACCCGCAATTTACAGCGCCAATCGTCGAAATTGCGCAGGTGTGTTTGGAAAGGTGAGAACCGGACTGTATCTCAGTTTGTGTTTTAGTGGACGGCAAATATGGTTTTTGTTGTGGCGGTAATTGATACTGAATGGCCGACGAGTGAATACCGACGATTGACAAGGGTTAAGGAGAGAAAGTGTGAGAGACAATTATAATATGAGCGAGCAGAGTATATTGTCGTCTATAACGAGCGATTTCTCCATATTATACGCATTGTATTCGTCTTCATAATATACTCCACAGAAAAATAACACTAATTGTACAATAATTACAATAATTACAATAATCACAATAATTACAATAATTACAATAATTACAATAATTACAATAATTACAATAATTACAATAATTACAATAATTACAATAATTACAATAATTACAGTACAATACACGGCTCTTTTTATTTTTTTTAATGCGATTCTTACTCGATATTATTGTTTACATATATTTCTGCAAATACAATTCGTATTGACGCGCACGAGCCAGGCAGATAGGTCGATGGGCAGTCGTGCCACGTTGGCCGTTTGCACGATACACTGCGCTTAGAGCTGTAGTATAATTTACACATGGTAGCGCGGCCTATGAGGCGCGCAGCCAAGCGGCGGCGGATCGGTACACGGCGCCGATCGAAAGCGCCAGTGAATTACGCGGAAAGCGAGAACGAAGGCTTTACTGACGACAATGAAGAAGAAGAAGAAGAAGACGAGGATAGTCACGGGGAAAGCTATGACAAAGACACTATCTATGAGAACCTGAACGGCGACGGTAGTTTTCCCGAGACAGATGAAGAGATCGAGCCTGAAGAAAAGCCAAGGAAAGAAACACGCGGTGATCGCCTGGTGATTAGGCTCAAGATCCCAAACAGCTCTCGGCTCTCTTCTTCGTCGCTTAATGAAGAGTCAAAAGAAAAGGACGAAGGAGAGGAGCGAGAAGGAGAGGGAGAGGAGGATAGGGAAGAGGGTGGGGACGAAGGCCCTGTTATTCAAGAGTCATCTCCACCTTCCGCCTCAAAAAGACCACGTAAACGTTCGGCTAATAGCGATGGTGATTTCAGTGCTCAGCGGGGTCGTTTGAGAAAACGGAACTTTGTCGCCTCATCGCCTGTCAGTGACGAGAGTGAAGAGGACAGTAGTATTAAACAGTCCCGAGGAAGGCGTAATGGTCGAGTGGCCAGAACGAGTATAAATAAGCAGGATGGAGACGAGGACGAGAAGGAAGAGGAAGAGGAAGAGGAAGAGGAAGATGTCGTGCAAGATAACGATCAAGCAGAGGAGGAACCGGCCAATAACGGTGACGATTTGGGTGTGAAGGGTGCAGGCAAAAGACATAAATCTCGTAACTTGGAAGCTTCAGATTATGAAGACGAGGAAGAGGAGCAAGAAGATGAAGAAGATGAAGAACCGGACCAGGACAATAACGGGGACGAAGATTACTCCGGAGGCCGACAGAAAAACAAGCTTGGCTCACGGTCAAGGAGAAAAGGCAAATCAGACGATGAAGAAGAGTATCATGAAGAAGAATCGGAAGAGCCTTCCGAGTCTGAAGAGTCTTCCGAGGACAGTGAGGCCGTTACTGAGGACTCTGATATTGTTATTCGTCGACGCCCAATCTCCTCACGGTACGCACGTCGTAACCGTCGCCGGCCAGACTCTGACTCGGATTCGAACCAGAGACGAAGACTGCGTGAACGGACAAACCAACCCAACTATACGATCCCACCTCCTCTTCCCATCCCGTACAGTGCTGCATCGCCGACAGGCAAAGGCAAAGTCGTTGCTCCCAGTCTACGCAGCAGCACGTTCAACCCTTTTGAAGGTCTTTTTGCCGGCAGTAGTTTAAAACAGCAAAACAGTCGGTCGGGCTTGGTTTCAGGCTCAGGCTTTGATCCAGCACAAGATTCCGATTCAAGCTCTGACGATTTGAATGGCAACGATACAGCTCTCGTCTCTGGAGGCGGTGGAGGAGCCGGTGCCCGGTCCGCTGCGGGCAGCAGTGCACCCGGCCAGGGCACAAATTTAAGAAACCAGTTTGGTGCTCTTAAAGGCAAAAACGAGATGGCCGATTCAGATCCTATCGGTGTTCCTCAGGATATAACCTTTGACGCTATTGGTGGTCTGGATGGCCATGTACAGCAGCTAAAGGAGATGGTATCATTGCCTCTGTTGTATCCAGAGATCTTTGAGCGGTTTAATATTGTCCCACCGAGGGGAGTCTTGTTCCATGGTCCGCCGGGGACGGGAAAAACCCTGATGGCCAGAGCTCTAGCGGCCACGTGTTCGACAGAGACGCAGAAAATAACGTTTTATATGAGAAAAGGAGCTGATTGCCTGAGCAAATGGGTCGGAGAGGCGGAACGGCAGTTGCGGCTTTTGTTTGAGGAAGCACGAAATACACAGCCGAGTATAATTTTCTTTGATGAGATTGATGGATTAGCGCCCGTGCGATCGAGCAAACAGGATCAAATCCATTCGTCTATTGTATCAACGCTTCTCGCCCTGATTGATGGCATGGACGGCCGTGGCCAGGTTATTGTTATCGGGGCCACTAATAGGCCAGACGCAGTTGATCCGGCTCTTCGCCGGCCGGGGCGGTTTGACAGAGAGTTTTATTTCCCTTTGCCGAACGCTGAAGCACGACTGCAGATCCTCAAGATCCATACAAAGTCGTGGGCTCCGCCTCTGACGCAAGAATTTCTACAGGAATTGGCGGCTCAGACTAAAGGCTACGGAGGTGCAGACTTGCGTGCGTTGTGTACAGAAGCAGCTTTAAATGCAGTTCAGCGTAATTACCCACAGATCTATACGAATCCTGCTCGGCTGCAGATTGATCCTCAGAGTATTGTAGTCCGGTCTAAAGATTTTGCAATGGCCATGTCTAAAATTGTGCCCTCTTCTCAGCGCTCAACGGCCGATGATGCCTCGCCACTGCTTGAGCATGTTCGGCCTCTGTTACAGGAACAGTTGGACTCTGCTATTTCCCGATTCAATGCTCTTTTCCCCCTGGAAAAGCCCCGTACTGCTTTGCAGGAGGCTGTTTACGACGATGAAGTCTTTAGCAGCAATGATAATTATAGTACTTCACTGAGCAATGAGAACGTTTTACGCACAATTGCGTCCTTCCAGTCATTCCGGCCTCGATTGCTGTTGTATGGTGACGAAGGCTGCGGCCATACATACCTGTTTTCTGCCTTTATGCACTCGCTGGAAAAAGTGCATACTCAGTCCTTTGATCTTGCGGCTTTGCTAACAGACGCAAGTCGGTCCCCCGAGGCTGCTGTTATTCAGTGCTTTGTCGAGGCCAAAAGGCACCGGCCGAGTGTCATCTACATCTCTGATGTTGTAGGGTGGTACTCGTGGGTTCCAGAGACAGCCAGGGCTACTTTTCTATCCATGCTTGACTCTTTAAAGCCAACAGAGCAGATAATGCTGGTCGCCATGGCCCGGTGCCCTCTGGACCAAGTGCCGCCAGAGTGTCTTGCCCTGTTTCGTGGGCCTGGGTCTGCAAGCTCAGGGGCAGCAAGTTTCTTTGAAATACAGCCGGCTAGTACCCAAGCAAAAGGCCAGTTTCTGGACGCGCTACTGCGCTACGTCAACCTGTCTCCCATCGAGCTGAGAGCCGACGCTTACCGACCGAGACGGGACATTAAGCAACTGCCTTTAGCGCCTATCAGAGCCGTCGACCCCGGTATAAACAGGGCAGAATTAAAACTGCTCGAGTCCAAGGACAGACGGCTGAAGAACCAGCTCAAAGTTCGGCTGAGTGCGCTGCTGGAGATGCTGAAAACGCGGTACAAACGGTTCAGAAAGCCCGTAATTGACGAGCAGTTGATCTCTCATTTGCTGAACGAGGGCTACCCGCCTTGGCCTGGCGGAGAGCATTTTGCAAAAGGCAGTGATGGCATGATTGTGGACACAACACGTAACTGTGCGTACTACAATATCGGCCTGGACCTGGTGGAGGAAAGGCTATGGGCTGGAGGGTACTTGGTACCTAACCAGTTTCTGTTGGATATAAGGAAAATACTAAAAGACGCACAAACCCTGCGTGACCGTGAGCGTATTGTTAAAGCCGAGGAGATGTACACAAACTGCCAAGTTGGCTTGGAGGATTTGAATGAGCCCAGTTTCCTTTCAGAGTGCCAAAAAATGGCAGAGCGTGAATGGCGAAGGCACGAGGAGCGCTGTGAACAGCGCAAAAAGTCGGAAAAAGAGCGGCAGTCTGGGAATAATGAGAGCAATACTAATCCTAGCCCAAATTCTAACAATACTGCAGATATTCTAGTGGCTCAAGATGTGCCGGCAGACAAGGACGCGTTTGATTTGATGCCTGAACAGACGCAGGAATCTGTACAGATTCTTACGCAAGCGACTGACAAGGAAGCCGGCAATTCTAACGGCACAGGGCAACTGCATTCTGTGCCCGAGTCTACGCAGGACAGTATCGAAAACTGGCACTCAAACGGAACAGATCATCAGGGTCAGCAGCATTTGCCTGCCGGCAAACTTGGCGGCCCAGATGCGAGTCGGCCAGACGTCGAGATGGCAACCGCAGGTGAGGATAGTAGAGCAGAAACGTTGGCAGATTCAGGCGTCAAAGTGCCCCCACATCCACCCTACGTCGCCGTGGACGCAGAGACAATTGCTCAGTTCCGGCAAAAGTTCCACCATCTCGCACTGTCTGCGTCGGTTGAGCAGTTGGAGAAAGTCTGTCTGCTCTTTATGAGAGCCATTGCATCTCACCGGGAAGAGTGGGACCGTAACCGTGTAATGGCGCTCGTTACAGAGAGTATAGAGGCGGAATTACACGGTCACGAGGATCGGGCGCTGGAAGCGTAGTTTATAGTGTTTTACATGTAGCTTTGTCCAATTTGATACGGTTCGGGTTGGCCAATTATTCCTGCAAGTAGGATATGTAAATTAGCAAAGCACAAAAGAATAAGGCTCTAGTTATTCTTCAATCACACTGTGGAGTGTGCTACACTGTCGTCAAGCATCATTGCTACAAAGCATTGCTACAAATATGTTTAATTCATAATCGCAAGTTCAAATTGACTGTTTGTACTCGTAGACTCGAGCACCAATAAAGTATATAGCCTACAGCCGCGCGCACTTTTCTACAATAGTACACTAGTGCCAAACCTACAATCATACCCGCACAATAAGCCGGCACCGTCAATGTTAGATTGTAGAGATAAAGCGAATTTGTTCCAAGTACGGCCGACGACAGTTTTTACTTGCTTCCTAACTCCCTGCCGTACGTTACGCTTAGTATTTTCATTTATATTCTGTACATTGTACGTACTTGCACTTTGTACTTGTTACTTTTAGCGCTATACTTTGTACTCATACTCTGTACTTTATACTTTGTACTTTGTACTCCGTACTGTATTCTTCGTACTCTCTACTTGTACTCTCTACTTGTACTCTCTACTTGTACTCTCTACTTGTACTCTCTACTTTAACTTTATACGTTGCGCCCTCACTAAACACTTGTACTTGTACTCCACTGTAGTCACTAGAGACTAGAGTTACTTGTAAATATCGCGGGCAGAGTTAAACGTCTGCTACAAGCGCAAGCGCAACCAGCTACCTGATCCAATGGCAGAAGTATCCGGCTGGGAAAGTCCTCCGAGACCTGAGAGGTCTCCGTCGCCCTCACGTATCCGCGATCAGCGGTCAGTATCGCCCCGCCGTGATGAAATAGACGAGCCTCGAGAGCCTCGAGGCGAGCCAAGAGGCGAGCCAAGAGACTCGCCTCCTGCGGAAGAAGAGCCTCGCAATTCTGGAACAAACATTTTCGTGTCCGGACTCGCTACGCGCCTGAGCGAGTCTGACTTGGAGGCTCTTTTCGCGGAACACGGTGCTGTGAACAAAGTGCAGATAATGCGTGATCCGCACTCTCGCGAGTCTCGTGGGTTCGGGTTTGTAGAAATGCAGCAAATAGCGGATGCGAATGCCGCTATTCAGGCTCTCGACAACCGAGACGAACAGGGCCGTACTCTGCACGTTGAACTTGCACGGCGCAGTCGGCCACGTACACCGACGCCGGGAAAGTACTTTGGCCCATCGAGACGCGGAGGCGATCGCGATCGCGATCGCGATCGCAGTGGCAGAGACGGCCGTCGGTTTGGGCGTAGTGACAGAGGCTTTAGCGATAGAGACAGAGAAAGAGACAGAGGTTATAGTGACAGAGGCGACAGAGGTTATAGTGACAGAGAAAGAGACAGAGACCGTAGTGGGAACGGCGAGTCGGGGTACCGATCCAGACCTGAAGGCGGTCGGGATTCTGGCAGAGAGTCTTTTCGGGAGAGCCGAGGCAGCTTTTCTCGCGGAGAGCGTCGACCGCCACGCAGAGAAGCTTTTGATCGTGGCGATCGCAGCTTTGGCGATCGGAACTTTGGCGATCGCAGAGACCGCGACCGTAGAGACAGAGACAGAGGCGATAGAGACAGAGGCGATAGAGACAGAGGCGATAGAGACAGAGGCGATAGAGACAGAGGCGACCGTGATCAGGGCGGGTACGCTCGTGGCCGTCGTGAAGACTATTCCTCTCGTGAAAATGGCAATGGGTTTGGTGCCGAACCGCCGACTGGCCCTCGTGAGAGTACGGGCGGATGGTGATTTGGAGTAGTCTTACGGGGCAGCAATTGCAGGAGAATTTAATGCTCACATTTCGCTCAAAGGCTCAAAGGCTCAAAGGCTCAAAGGCTCAAAGGCTCAAAGGCTCAAAGGCTCAAAGGCTCAAAGGCTCAAAGGCTCAAAGGCTCAAAGGCTCAAAGGCTCAAAGGCTCAAAGGCTCAAAGGCTCAAAGGCTCAAAGGCTCAAAGGCTCGGAAAAGGTTATACACTGGCTGGCTTGTATTTTTGTTGATCCATGCTTGACTGCTCTTTCGGTGCCTTGGCCTTCTTTCCGGGCTACTTTGCCTTGGCAGCTCCTGACCGTTCACTACTCCTTCTCTTTGTGTTTTGCCAACGGCATTGAAAAACTCTGCTATTGTGTGCATCGGCACGGGTCCCGTCGTCTCTTCTCACCCTCGACTAGTCATATCTAAATACTCTTATCTGTGCTCCCTACTTGCTTTTGATGTTTTCTGTTTGATTGTGGTTTTACTATATCCTGTTTTCCCTTCCATCCGTGTGTCTCTACAAATTAATTATTGTCTTTAGCTCTGCTGTGCTGCCGTCTCTCACGTTGCGCATATATAGCAGGCAAATAATGGAGCTCATGAACGAGCTCGTACAAACGATCAGTATTTTCAACAATACACATGCGTCAAGTTAACCGGATGGGCGTGATAGCATTAAAAGTCTCGCCTCTTAATAGCTTTCGGTGTACAAGTCACTTTGTACAATCCGAATCTCTCAAATAATATACGAGTCCCGCCTTTGTGATTACAATGCGGGCCAACAAACAGTCAGTTTTTTTGCTATTCAACTTCGCCTTATTTATTCCTCTTTTAAAATCAAATACAAGCCCCAAAGACAAGTCAGTCCTTCGCTCTATTAGATCACAATTTGTACGCCTCAGATATTGCCAGCACTAGCAAATTTATCGCTTAAAGACCAGTGAACAGAACCTAAAAAGATCGGAAAAAGAGCAGAAAATCCGGCAGGTAAATTCGGTCACGATCCTCGTAAATAAAAGCATGTTTCTCAAACTTTGAACGCATTATCGACTTGAACTCGCTTTTGCATCTTCACTTATTCGTCACATCATATCACATCATACCCGAGATTAGGTCTCAATTCAACTTTGTAAATAAATGTACGGAAACGGCAAACGTTCGGCACGATCAGTATATTGCAATGGGCATGTGCTACATAGATTCGGCGGGGACCTGTTGTACTACTGCGATTTTCATTACTTAATTCGGGTTTGGGGTAACAAAACGAACCGTGGACTCCTCACCCTAAAAGGATGCAGGTGATTCTCAATTGTATATATATGTTTATATATTTATTCAGCTGTGTTGGATTTGTTATACCCTTATTCATGCGATCAATTGTCCTCAGATACATATGCACGAGCCAGTTCAATGAATACGTGACTAACGGTGCAAATACACGTACGTATATACAGTTGTGATTATATGTGAAACAAAAACACAATATTTACCAATGTTCTACTCCATTATAGCTTATGTATATTCCCTAGCAATTTGTAGCTGATACGCTGGTATAAAATGTACCGTCGGGACTGCTGTAATAATATAAGCGGCCGCCACGCTGTACCAAATTATCGCAGCAGCGCATCTATTGCCGTTCTGCTTGAAAACGCTATAATCCCAGCAAAAGCAGATCTCATGTCTATTTCACCCATTATGTTCAGATAGTCATAAATACTTGTAAAAATAATACTCTAGTTCTGAATCTAAACAGGAAGTATCTGCTTACCTTTTGGGGACAGTGGTCGCGTTTCTGTTGACATGGTGTAAACGTGGTCACGGAAATGCCTTCAATCACCATTAAAATGGAATGAAAAAAGGGATCCAATATAAGAAACATTGGATCGTGGTCAGAAATTCTTAGATTCTTAATTTATTAAATTCTTAGCAGAATTCAAAATATTTTGGATTCATATGCTGAAGTTTTGTTTAAGTTTATATGCCCTTCCAAGTATAGACCTCGTTTCATATGATCGATTATCATGGATTTCCTATATCAAAAGTGCGTTGAATAACACACAAACGACTCAAAATGCCATTTTTGTTGTTGCAGTCGCTCTCCAAACAGTGCCGCTCAATGAGCCACACTGCCTTCTTGTTGGCGAAAGGTACTAGTGAACCAGTCCCAAGATGAAAGGCTGCGTATGCGTTTTCTTTTTTGATGCCTGAATCGATTGTAAAGTGAGCAAAATTAGTAAAGTCAAAAGTATTTGTTGATACTATGAATTGCCTGCTACATGCGCCAAGTATATCTACGGTCTCTGCAGTCTCTGTCTTTGTCTTGAATTCATAGTGTGGACGCTAGACCTAAATACTCAAATGTAATTCAGCATGCAAGCGATCTATAAGGACGACAAAGTCTACGTGATTTGCTTGCGTTTGCTTCAAAATAAAAGGTAATTTGGAACAGCGAGCATAAACGCCAAAAGTGGGGTCAAACGATCAAGAATTTGAAACACAATTGTTACTGCTATATTGCTCTCCTGTACCTCTACCACGAACATCATTACTTGTTCTTCTTTTCCTTCTTTTCCTTCTTTTCCTTTTTCTCCTTCCTTTCCTTCTTGTCTTTCTTTTCCTTCTTATCTTCCTTTTCAGCATCCTTAGCTTTGTCCTTCTTCTCCTTCTTGTCTTTCTTTTCCTTCTTATCCTTCTTCTTCTTTGGTGATGGTTCCGCTTCCTCATCGCTCTCATCATCGTCCTCCCGCTCACGCTTCCTATCGTCACCTAATACACCATCGGGCACTTTAACATCCCGTAAAGAGGACTCGTACGCTTCTGCCATAGCTACAGAGTTCCGAGTGGGTGGGACACCAGTATCATAAAACGTTAGCCGCTCTTCCACTTGGCGCTTTAGCACTGCTCCAAATCGGGTAGACGGCACATCAGAAAACGAATCGATTCTGCTGGCAATTGAGCATTTGTTAGCCAGGAAACGGGACACCCGGCCCTTATTACGAGCAGCCGCCCGACCAATAAACGACGAATGGTAAATCAGCCCATACTTGGGCGTGTTTCCACGGGTCTTGAGTGCCCTGAAAAGAGCCTTTTCTGCCCCCAAAATTTGTACTGTAGAAGCAGGATATTTACTCAAATTTGTCAGACTGCCAGCGTGCGAGATCATGCGCGCACCCACAACTTCGCCAATAAGCTCTGTCAAGTTTGGTGCAACTATCGCCATCTTTTCACACAGATAAGCGTACAGCCGGCGCCTGTACTCTGCTAAATGTACGACTCGATCAGCAAAATTTAACACATTCTCCATATCCGTAGCCGCAATATCCTGGCCCATTGAGATTTTGGCTGAGGAAATAATGTTGCGTGCAACACTTTCATCGTCGCCCACCAGGGCAGCAACATCGTGTAAATCATTGTCAGTAAGACGAGACTTGTCCTTGATGAACAGGGCGAGTCTAGCGTACTGGTCATTGTCGGCTGTGTACTTGACAAGCTCTGGGAAATGCCATCCATACCACTCGCGCACGCGCATAGAAAAGGTATTGATATCCTTGTCCAACTGATCGATCAGAGCAATTGCTTGAATAATCATGTTATCGCTGCGGTTAACGTTGAACTTAACTTTAGCACGAGAGTAAGAGTGCCCTAAGCCCAATTGCGCCCTCTCATAATCTCCAGGCTGGAGCTGCTTGAGCAGTTTGCCTCCATGGTAGCGACAGCCTCGCAACAGATCTTGTGTTAGTTCAGAAGAATCACAGTCAATCCCAAGTTCTGCTTTAATCGCGCCAGCAAGGTTTTTGTCCTGCACTCCCAATCGGCCTTTCTTGCCCTTGATATTGGTGTCGAGGAAAGCGCGCAAATGCTCGTGCACGATTCCTTCACTCACATCGTTGATGTTCTCTAGCGCATGTGCGGCATTTCGAAAAGGCGCAAAGGAAAGCAACTGTACTATTTTGCCAAATTGCGCTAAATCCTGTAAGCTGTCTTGAACTTCGCGAGTCTTTGCTCCGATCTGTTCGGGGTCTTTGACAGAATAAAGGGCGTAGCCCGTAGCGGACTCGCTCAAGAGAAAGCCCACGGCCGCCATTAGAGAATTTTTTTCTTGCTCTATATTATATATATCTTATATATTTTATGTTTCATATATATTTTATTTTTTATATATATTTTATTTTTCGTATCTTGGTACTACAATTACTGCAAATACTTGATGTTGATTATGTTGCGTTAAAATAAAAGTAAATCCTAATTTAATTCTTAAATTTAATGGATTTGTTAGAGAATTGCAGCTAAGCGTGCAGGTTTTATTATTATTAAACTATTGCACGCTGCCATACAGACTGTCGCAGTATGAAATGATTTATTCGGGAAAAATATCCTGAATCAGCTCAAAGCTCTAAACATTTTCATACGATTTATATATTTACAAAAAATAAAAATAAAAAATAAAAGCACTGTTGGTAATATACATACCCCTATAATTTCCTCCACACAGTAATTATGCTGACTATCCTGCCGGGATATATAACTAGGTAAAAAAAATCTCAATTTCTATATACTCATTTAAAATAAATTTAAACATTCTCAATGGCACCGTATTTGATACCGACTTGCTTGCGGATCTCATCGAACGCCTTCATAACCAGAATAGACTCTTTGTACGTCATAAGCGGGCACTCCTTCTTGCCTGCAGCGATTGTGCGAGCAACCTCATCAGCTTCCCAGAACAGACCTTCAGCATTGCTTCCCTTGGCTCCAATAGGAAACTCATAGGTCTTTGGTTCCGTCTTGCCATCATACGAATGAACAGTAAATGAGAGTGGCCGTGACGCCATTCCTTCGACAGTGACAAACCCTTTCTCGCCCTCAATGCGAGCAAATTGGTCCGGTGTCTTGACCACCATCGTTGTGGAGCAAGTAGCAATTGCTCTCAGCCCAGGCCAAGTCAATGTCCAATTTGTAGATTCGTCAACGTCAGTATGTGGGCTCTTGATGCAGGTCGCCTGAACCAAGGGGCCTTTCTCCGGCTCCTTATTGGCAGGATTATCGTGGATTATCATGAAAGCCCAAACCATAGGATAAGGCCCCAAGTCCAAAAGTCCTCCACCAGCTAATTTAGGGTTAAGTGCACGGTGGGATGGATCAAGATTAATTGGGTCCCAATCGAAACCAAAGTCAACAAACAGCCGATGGATGTGGCCAATGACCTTTTGCTGGAACAGCAGTTCCCGCAGTTTCAGTGTGAGCGGGAAGAATCGCGTCCAAACTGCCTCCATGAAGAACAAGTTCTTCTCCTTCGCCAGCTGAACCAGCTTCTCTGTCTGTGCTGCATTTACAGTCAGAGGTTTCTCGCAAAGGACATTGCGTCCCGCGTTAAGGCTGTCCAGAGCGTTGCGGTAATGGTGCGAATGCGGGGTCGCGATGTACACACATTGCACAGAGTCATCCTTCAGCATTTCGTCATAAGAGCCATAATAAGAGCACGATCCGTCATCAGGAACCCCACACTCTTTTCCAAATTTTTTGGCCTTGGCCAAAGACGACGAGCCAACAGCCGAAACGATGTGTTTCACGTCGGACACATTACGCTCTGCAGTAGGCGCCAGCAAGTCGAGCGTGAACTTTTGTGCGATACCTCCACATCCAAGAATACCCCAGCGTAGAGTAGCTACCATTGTGCTATATTAAGCTACGAGAAAGGCAGAGGGTAGTAGAGTCCTTCGAGCCAAAATTCGATTGAGCAGGAGGAGTACGGAAATTAAAAGAAAAGGCCTAAACCGCCGTATTTATAATGTGGTTGGGATGGATAAACGTAGCAAAGAAACTTTTGATTATTAAGCGCGCCATCATTATGTGGGGTGAGAGTATACAAGTGCCGAAACATTAATATAGTGCAGAGATTATTTATAGTTTTCAGGCACAAAATTAGAGGCAGAAAGGCAGAGGAAACTACAATGAGGAAACAAAACGTAGAGAAAACGCCGCAAAGGTATAGGATTCGCCGGAAGGATTACCTAAACTCGAAACGAAAAGTGATCGGCTAAAGTGTTTGAGGCGAGTTGAAGGGTCTGTTTGGCGGGGAGAGTTTAAATTAAAATCGGCGATAACGGCGTTAGCTTGGACTGTGTGTTGTGCTCCTGTAATTATAATAGGTGGAAGATTATCGCCATCTTTATATTGCTGTTATCGCCTAAACGAATGCAAGTCATCCCACTGCTTGCTGTGCGTATGATATTTAATATGTGCAGGAAAATAAAGGGGAAACCATCCCAACCTTGCCATGACTGCACGTCACTCGTTCCCGACCCAGTTTGGGTTACGGCGCTGGTCAGAAGGTTGTAGCGATGGGTTAGTGTATAATATTCGTATTTCAGCTGCTATGTATGAGAGCAGTGTCGCCTCTTTCAAGGTCTTTTTGTAGGCGAAATTGTTCCACGGCTGTCTTGCGCTTATTGGCGACGCACCATTTTCGTAGGAACCGCTTTTAATCGTAGATCATCGGTTAATGGATAATTTAAATTTTTGGAATGTTTTATCGCTTATTGCTGTGTGACTCAAGGATGAATCGAATTTGACGTTCCAAGGCGATATCCGCAGCTGCATTAAGAATTTCTTGTTTCATAGAGTTTGTTATCCTGATGAGGGCTGTCGGTGCAGAATCACAACGAATAAAAGCAATGTTCTTGACTGCCTTAATTTTAATGTCAACTCTACTTTGTCTTGCTTATACTTGGAGGCTTCCTTATTAGAGAACTGGCTTGCACGACGAAAGTGAAGATGGCTCGATTAGCCGTCTTTTATTTTCATGATTCGGCTCAGTCCGGCTATACTTTCGCGCGGATTTAATGCATAAAGTACCCGAAATCTTGACCGAATATAATTATTTTATATTATTAGATTCTTGTGAATTTATGGTACCTTTGAAAACGATTAAAGCCGAAGTGAAAAAAACGGCCATCCATTCCACACACGTTCGATTTTATTCCAGGTCATAGCTATAGGATATCTTGTTATTATTTTCTAAAGACAGGCTGAACGACAACCACAGCAATTGATGCCCGCCCCATAGATTGTTTGGGTCAAAGTAAAACAATACCATGTAAACAAAGGATATATATTTTGACATTGAGGGGGAAAGTGGGGCTATAAGAAAAGAACCCCGGGGTTAGGGTTAATAGCCGTACGGAAGGCACGCGTGTGCCATTGTAAGACTAGTAAATCAGGCGCATGAGTTTGGCAATAAAACTACACCCAGAAACTGAAATAGAGTCCGGACAAAGTATGCCGACACAAAAGGTAGCCATTATACCACGACTGTTGATGTATAGCTGATGTTATTCTAGCCACATAATTTCGCCCCACAATATATATCAACCCTAAATCCGGAAAATTATCTGTGCGTGCGGCCGGCGGTCCGAGTGATTTAATTTTTCTTTTCCTACGTCTTCCCCACAAAAAGAAAACCCTGACTGGGATAATAATAATTGCTTGCCATCCATCCATCGCCCTTTGATCACAAGCCAGAAACAAGAGATTGGGTAAACTTCAGATAGTTGGCAGAAGAGCAAGGGGATACAAATTGGCTGGTCTTTCCTCAAACAATGGCGTGGCGAATGAGTCCGCAGCTCGAGAAGAGCGTACATCATTTCGCTAGATTTCCTCAGACAGGTGTCTCGTTACGTCAAATGGTTCAATTTGGTATGGCATTAGGGTTCTTGCTTTGCGACTAGCATTTGATTATTGAAATTTGGCATTGCTATTAGCTATTAGGGGCTTGCATTGCCTAAGCTTGATCATGGATTTAAAAGCTTTTTTTCTTTTTCAACTGTCCGTAACCAAGAATCCAAGAGACTAATTGAGTTTTTGGGTTCCTGACTAACGATCAAGGACAACATCCTAATCCGGGGGTCTTATTCAAGGCCAGTCAGTTCCTCAAAGGTATAATCCAAACTATTTACACCATTTCCTGTTCCGACACTTTTCAATTTTGATTGGAGAGACGATTCTATCGTCTCTGCCGCTTTTTGGTCGACTCGTGCATTATACCTTTTTCAGCCTGTCTACTCATCAATTATGCTCATATTTCGTCGTGGTTTATGTCCAGTTTTATCTAGGTCAATATCAATCTAACAAACCAGAGGAGTTACCAATCCGGCTTGCCCACCGCGTCAAAGAGTTAGACGAGCTGCCGGACGGTTTAAATGAAATGCATGCTATTCAACGGGTAAAAATGTGGTACGCACAGAGTTTCGAGGTATGATTTTAGGCTTTTATTCGATTTCTGATAATCAGGAAATCATTGATATGGTACCGCCAAATCTTCCAATAGATCTCAAAGAGATCCTTCGCCGTGCTAACGGCAATGGATCACAAATGGCCAAGGCTGAGCCTAATCCGTCTCTTGTGGGACACGATAATTTGGGCACTGGCAAATCACGGCACGTAAATAACCGCTACTATGGAAACGTGCCAGACGAGCTGGAATACCCCGCCGATCTATTGGCGTACAATCAGCTTTTTGCTCGCAAACTCAACACAATAAAGACCAGGCATGATCCTGTTGTGACCACGATTGGTAAGCTACTTTATTGCTTGATCAAGATTTTTTATTACACAAGATTTCCTATACTGCATCTGCGTCGCCTTCGCTTTAATTTAGTGTTTATATCGTTTTTTAATAGAAGGTTATGTTTTCTGTCTTGCTTTTGCGTTTGATCTTTAGAATCATTAAAGCATGCAGCTAATAATTCAGCACAGGGAATTTTGGAGTACAAGAAAAAGCGACGGAGAACGCACTTGGATACGTCGATTCAGCGTTTCCTCGACCGCTTTTATATGTCTCGTATTGGGATTCGAATGCTTATTGGACAGCACATCTCACTGGTTCAAGACCCACCTCGGGAAAATTATGTGGGGGTCATTTGCACAGCGACAAACGTGCGGCAAATCGCTCAAGAGGCCATTGATAACGCTCGTTTAATCTGTCAAGACTATTATGCTTTGTTTGACGCACCGCAAGTGCAACTCATTTGCCCGGAAGAAGTGAAATTCATGTATGTTGAGTCCCATCTTGCTCACATGCTGTTTGAGACTGTGAAGAACTCGCTGAGAGCAGTTGTTGAGTTCCACGGAGCTGAAGCGGAAACATTTCCGCCTATAAAGGTGATTGTATCACAAGGACAGCATGATATCACCATTAAAATCTCGGATGAAGGAGGCGGAATCCCTCGCGCTGCTATGGATATGGTCTGGACATACATGTATACGACGGCTGAGGAACAGGGCCTGGATGAAACTTTAGCCAGCTCTGACTTTAAAGCACCCATGGCGGTATGCTCTTTTTACTATTCTAAATATATATTATATCTTTTATGTAATCTTTTTCAGCCAAGATTTTGTGAAATAAATGAATACTTTTCTTTGTTAATTTGGCTTTTATTATGCTACAGACTATTAGACTATCATACTAATTAACAGGGCTTCGGGTACGGACTTCCAATTTCTCGTCTGTATGCACGGTATTTCGGCGGTGATCTTTCTCTCACTAGCATGGAAGGATATGGGACTGATGTGTATCTCCACTTGAACCGTCTCAGTACGAGCACGGAACCACTTCAGTAGCGATTGCAATGATCGCAATCCTGATTAAGCGCATGAATGTGTATCTGATAATTTTTTTCAATACAGATGCATGTTTTGCGGTATATTCATATTTTGCTTGCTGCATCAATCGCATACTAGTTACGTAGTCAAGTATGCGCTTTCAGGCGCACAGTAACGCGGTCAAGTCGACCGCTTAACTTTTAATAAAAACGTGTCAGCTTAACCCTAACCCTAAATCTGTCGGTATAATTTCTCCACAGTTCATTATGTAAGCCAAAAAGATGCGCACAGTAGTGGCAATGATATCGAGATAAATCCAATCTTTTCTAATAAATCATAATAATCAATAGAGATAATATACAACAACGATAAAAAAGCAATACAAAATACAAACCTCAAATATTCAGTCAGATACAACGGTCAATACTATATCAATGTGATGGACGCGGACGACGGTCTCGACTGGGAAAATTTGGGCCGAATGGAGCACCTCTTACGAGGTGGCAAGCCTTCTTTCGTGCCTCAAATTGTCCCAATGGACGCGTAATTTTTCATTACTTTATCAGCATAAACTTACAGGTTTAGAGCCCCTAAAGACAATGTGAGTGAGACGCGTCAATTTGTGCATTCAGTGCTCGAAACACGAGACAGATTAGCCATTGAGTTCTGGACGGCTCTTTTGGTGGACAGAAACCGAGTTGCAAATATTTTGCCTACATTGTTGCGGCACAGAGTCCGCAATGGAATCCCTCCACGGTTGAGGCATAAGCTTTGGAGATTATTAACGGCCGCAGCCTATACAAACTTGGAACCTTTATATGACCGCGTATGCGAAGTTTCCTGTGCGTATGAAAGGGCCATCGATCTGGATGTAGGCCGAACTTACCCCGACATTGAGATATTCAAAGAAGGAGCCAGCGGCCAGCAGGCTCTACGTAAAGTCCTCCGGGCCTTTAGCAGCTGGGACGGGGGTGTAGGTTACTGCCAAGGGTAACTGAATTATCATAAATATACTATTTATTTATTTATTTATTTATTTATTTATTTATTTATTTATTTATTTATTTATTTATTTATTTATTTATTTATTTATTTATTTATTTATTTATTTATTTATTTATTTATTTATTTATTTATTTATTTATTTATTTATTTATTTATTTATATTCATTTATTTAACTATTTCTAATCAGTAGACTTGGCTTCCTTGTCGGACCAATGCTGTTATATATGGATCCACGTGATGCTTTCTGTATGCTCGTAAGGCTCATGGAGTCTTATGCAATGAGGGAAATGTACACTACATCGCTGGCCGGCCTTGGCCTACGAATATTCCAGTTTGAACGTGCTTTACTTCATTTTCTGCCAGACATAGCTCATCACTTGCTGAGTGTTGGATGCTCTGTGAATATGTTTGCAACTCAATGGTTCTTGGCTCTTTTCGCCTGTACTGCTCCGATTGAGTACGTTGTACGAATATACGATATCCTTTTGGTGGACGGATGCGTAGAGACTGTAATCTCTATCGGCCTAGCAGTCCTGAAACGCAATGCGTCTGCTTTACTATCCGCAACCGAACTGGATCAAGTGTTGGCCTTGCTACTTTCTGCTCAGGCCTGGAGTGTATTTGAGCATGAAAACAACCTCGTTGACCAGGCACTTGCTTTTCCCATAGAAAAGCAGTTCTTAGAGACTGCACAAGAGCAGTATGAGCAAGCCAATGTTCCAGTATTAGCCCCTGTAGGAGCCGCCAATACTGATTCCCGACGGCCGTCTAATGTTTTTGCTCGTCTCTGGAGTGAAAAACCGACGGTTAAGGAGGGATTAGAGGGTCCGCAGCTGGACAAGAGTGGAGAATTGGCCACTAAAATTGACGACAATGACGAGCTAGAGACAGACGAAATGGTAAAGTCTCTCTCTATCGTTTCAGACCCAGACGTGTCTCTTGAAATTTCAAAACGGTCACCAAGAAAGAGAAACGACGGCCACATGACGCTTTGCCTGTCTGACAGGCAAAAGCCCGATGGGCAATTTCAATGCTCAACTGAGAATGCCGATCTCCTCACATTAGCGAGGCAGCAAATTTCAGCTCTTGAATCACAGCTTGAGCAGGTCACGTCAGAGCGTGATGCGGAACGGGCGCGCAGCCAATCGCTGGCGTCCGCTCTGGACATGACGCAGATTGATCTTTTACACTCACAGACACAAGTAAAAGAAATTCGTGTTCGGTGGATCGAAGCAGGTCGTGAAAATAAGAGACTGCAGGCTGAACTGCGTATGAAAAAGACGCAAACAGACAAGGAAAACCCTGTTTTGCCTGGCGCTAAAACATTGCGACTGGCTGCATCGTTGCCCACCGATACTACTGAGAATACAATGCCCAAATCGAGTCGTAGGGCGAGTGGGTTTTTTGGCGGGTTTCGGTAGGTGTGCGTGAATGTATAAATATAAATATAAATATAAACATTAATATTAATATTAATATTAATAATAAAGAGCAAAAAAATTTAATATTTGGTTGTTTCAAGATGATTGTAAATGCTTTTATTGATATAAGCAACATTGTATTATGCCTATGATTCAATATACACTGTTTATGCAGCCAAACGTGTAATATGCGACATCGTAATATAGATTCTCCCAACAGCCCACAGTACTCCTAGATATATACATTTATTCTACAGTTTAAGCGGTTTCAGCCTTTTGAATGTACGTCCTCCCGGTCCATGGCCCTGTGGAGGCCGAAGTGTAAGAGGAACTTGCTGTTGCTCTACGCTGTTTTGCTCTTGAACCGGTCTCACGTCCGCTAAAGACACTCCTCTATTTGGTACAGCCAGCTTGTTCAAAGAAACAGTCGCGTTTAAAACCGGTTTCGGCATTTCTGGCCGACTGTATCTGACTTGGCAGCCCAAAGATCTGCTGCTGTCGTTCTCGGAGTATCGACGAGATATCGGTGAGTTGGCTTGACCAAATAATTCAACAACAGATTTATTCCTATTCCTTGACCCACCAAGCCCATTTTGCAATTTACCCAAGAAAGAACTGGGTGTGGCTCGGGGCACGCTTGGCCTTTGCTTGTACATTTGCAGTTTCGGGTCCATTTTGTCTGGTCGAGAGTCTAAATTGGAGGCCTTTATGATACGGAGCGGTGAGCCTGCACTGCCCTGTCGGTTCTGTACGTGTTCTAACGTAAGGCCTGTTGAGTCATCAAACGGGAAAAGCATTTCGTCAATTGATTCTCTAATGCGAGCGTCCTTTACAATCTCTTTGCTTCGGCCCAAGACACTCATTATATTTTCATAGAGCTGCCTATTTGCTAATGGGCCCTGGTTAGAGGCAGAAAAGCCTCCACTTGTTATAAACGGCGAATGACTATTGAGCATGTTCATTATACTCACGCGTGGCCACGAGAGGTACAGTAAGGCTGTTGCTGTTAGCATGTGTAACAAAAATCTTGTGTTTTATATATATTTCTTAATTAATTAATTAATTAATTAATTGGTTGACTGATTCTGATTATTTTTTGTTGTAATTATATACATATTTCATAAACCTTTTATTAACCTTTTCATACCTTGAGCCCTAGTCATGGCGACAAACAAGAGCCGCCTTTCTTCATCAACGTCTTCAGCCAGTGAATGTGGGTACTTTCCCTGCGCGACTCCGGGAATAAAAACAATCGGCCATTCCAAGCCTTTTGCGCCATGAACGGTGGAAATTGTCGCATATTTCTGTCCTCCATTTTCACCATTATTGTCGTTCTCATTAATTGCGTCCGTGAATAAGGTCACATCCTGTAAGAATCGTATTAGAGGAGACTCTGGTCGACGACGGCCTTCGACCCCATCAATTTCAGGCAGTTCATCTTCCTCCTGCCGGCCTTGAGCAGACTCGTAATACTTCATGCCTTGTTCGGCTAATTGCTGCACGTTCTCCCGCCTTGCTTCCAGTTCCATAGGGTCCTTGTGCTTTTTGGCCAGGTAGCCTCCGTAGTTCAGGCCGTCCATTATATAGGCAATAAGATCCGATACAGAATGGCCATTAGCATCAAGCGCTCGCATGGATTTTATACCCTCCACAAACTGGGCGACTCCGCTACGTGCTGCTCCAGCACGTAGTACTCCATTGCAAAGTGACTCGAGCACCTGAATAAGGCCATTATCATCGGCAGAATCATTTTTTGTAATGTTTTCCTGCACGAAATCAATGATATCATTTAAACTTTTTTTCCCAATGCCTCGTGTGGGCACATTAAGGACACGGGTGGCAGAGTAAAAATCGTTGAAGGCTACAACTTTAAGGTAGGCTAATATATCCTTAACCTCCTCCCGATCGTAAAACTTGAACCCTCCGACCATGCGATAGGGGATATTCCGGGCAGACAATTCCATCTCAATTGGGCCTGTCATAGAAGCAGCCCGGACGAGGATAGCAAAACTGTCGAAAGAAAAGTTGGGCAGGTTTAATAGCCTTTTAATTTCGCGAGCAATCCAGGCCGCCTCCGTCCTTGGCTCACGTAAACAGCGCAGAGTCAGGGGAGCACAGGAAGGGTGAGTGGAATATATCCGTTTTTCTGCCCTGGATTTATCCTGTTCTATTAGCCCGAGGGCAGAGGCAACGATAGAGCTGGTTGACCGGTAGTTTTGCCCGAGAACATGAACGTGGACGCTATCTAACTCGTCTTTTAGCCGGTAGATATTCCGAATTTCCGCTGATCTAAACCCATAGATCGACTGATCCGGATCACCGACTACAGTAAGCTCTTTGCCCGTGCGTATTAATGCCATCAGCAGCGAATATTGGGCTGCATTTGTATCCTGAAACTCGTCTACCAGTACATGGCGAATATTGCCGACGCATTCGGGAAACCTGCGAACAAGCCGATCGAAATAGCCGATAAGATCATCAAAGTCAAGAGCGTTTTGATCCTCCAACTCTTCCTGATACTTACTGTACACAGAAAGTAATCGACGAGAGGCATGGGCAGTAGCGCGGTACGCGTCGACACTTATACTTTGGGCTTTGAGTTGAGAGATACGGTAAAGCATTTCTTTTGCCGTTTTCGCGTCGGAAGCTGCTTTACCGGACGGCCCGTTTGCCCCTTCGCCTTGCGTTTCCGATACATTGGATAAAATACGCTGAACTAATGCTTTACTGAAATCTGCGTCTGCAATAAGGAACGACTGTGGTACGCCAATCATGCCTCCATACTTGCGCAAGTACCGTGCCGCCACAGAGTGGAAAGTACCTAGCTTGTCAGCTCGTTCAAACTTTGACGAATAATCGAAAAACAAGACAAGCATACCTCCTATGATCGCCTGATCTTTGACCAGTCTTGATATTCTGGAAGATATCTCTTTGGCCGCTTTGTTTGTAAACGTGACCACCATTACGTCCTGTGCATTATAGTTTTTAGAACCGATTAAATACGCGACGCGTGTAGTAAGCACGCGTGTCTTGCCTGAACCAGGACCGGCTATGTTTGTCAGACATTGGATCAAAAGTTAAATAAATAAATTAATAAAATAAAATAAAATAAAATAAAATAAAATAAAATAAAATAAAATAAAATAAAATAAAATAAAATAAAATAAACAGCAGAAACCAAAGTAAACAACAACGAGAAATGTCGAGTTGCCCAGGTTTTCATGGCAATCACACATACCCATTATAAGGCTGTACTTGCCGGTTGATTCGACAGCGCTGAGCTGGGCTTCATCGAGCTGTGCCATTTGCTCTCGTAGTCCCGCCATTGACAGCGATGCGCTATTCCCGTTAATGCTCGATTGAGCAGCCTGCGACTCGGAATAGTCGGCACCATTACCGCCCGGCAATTCTGGCTCGTCATCGTCGGACAACACGTAAATCACGTGCTCGTCCATATTCATGTCATTGTTTGGCAGCGGTGCGCCTACGCCTGTCCGCCAAGTGTTTGTTACGTAAATAATATGATTAATTAAGTACTCGTTCTATCAATGTTACGCGTTTATCTTTGTTTACTATTCACTATTGCCCGCCCCGTACTTTGGACGGCAGTCCATATAAAATTAGTCAAGTGGACACTATATAACTTTTATTTAACTAACTGTTCATTTGAAATAATTACTTTCTTTACATGGATAATTCGGTCTCTACATTACTCACTGAACTCTCGTCTAAATTCTATATTCTGTCTTACCAGATATATATTTTATATTCAAATTGAATAATATATATATCACTGACAGCGCCTCAGAGCCTTTGGAGGACCTTTATCATTCTTTCTATTATCATTCTTTCTAAAGTCAGATAGTTAATATCAATTCGAACTCGAAACAGCTTTAATAATTCAACAAAATTAAACACTATAATTAATTTAGAGCCATAGTGTGAGTCATGTATGTCTAACTTGCGCAAAGTTACTTTTCACGTACTTTGACAGGTCCGAAATAACGAAAATGGGTTTTACACATTAAAGATTTAAACCGCTCGCTCACTCGCTTCGTACTGCCATTTATTTACATCAGCGCTTCGTGATGATTTGCGGGAACAGCGGCAGATGCGGATAAATCGACCCGTCAGAGCGGAATGCCAAGATCACCCGGTCGTCTACTATTAAGCGCAACACCAATTGGCTCTTGACACTGAGCAACAAACCAAACTGGCCACGCCTGATAAGGCTCAAGCCGTACGGCGATTGCGCTAAAAAGACACAGCGTTCGTTGCAAGGATCCACTTCACTCGATTACAATAACCAGAAGGTCAGGCGACTGCCTTTTATTGTGTGCCTTTTGTGTGTTCGGCTCTTGCGCCGTTTACTGCTTTTGGGTTTTAACCATTTAGATTCCTTCGTTGCTTCAGAGCTATTGAAATGGAGACGTCAATCGGCCTTTCGTCTATACACTGCAACAAAGGCGAAGTGCCTCCTCCGCTGGTGGGGGCGGCCGTGTGTGTTGTGGGTGACCAGGCGTACGTGTTTGGAGGACGGAAGATCAATTCTTCGACTATGCTAAATGACGTGTACGTGTTAGACTTGAAACAGTACGTTTGGCGGCGGTACAGGTCCACAAACTCGGGGCCCAGTCCGCGGTACTTTCATCAGATGAATCATTGGAAAGATTTCCTTGTCGTTTACGGTGGGATGTCTACGGACGAGCAAGGCTCGCTCTGTGTATTAAACGATCTGTCCTTACTTTCACTGGAAACCTTGCAATGGAAGACTTTGTCTGCTCAAGAAGCCCAAGCGCCCGGGGTGCAAATGCCCCGGCCTGGCTATGCACATATCTCGGCAGTCTCTGCAAACAATCTCTTCGTGATGGGCGGGCAGGATATGCGGAACCAGTACTTGGACGAAATATCCGTTCTCAACCTCGAGTCTCTGAAATGGATCCATGTTGAGCCCTTCAGTATGACTCTGGGAGCCTATCGCTCTTCAGTCACAGCTGAACATTCAGATACTCGCAGCCCGGAAACTAATCTCGATGCTTTACGCACTGTCAAACCTCCACTCTACCAATCAAATGCTCGTGTTTCGTGGCCTAGTCGCGGCGACGCTTCCGGCTCTGAATCCAAAAACTCTTCAGCGACTTCTTCTACCGAATCAAGGCACGAAGAGTTTGCCACTTTTTCATCACTCGTTATATATTCTAATTACAATTTCAATAATGTACAGCGCGCACTAATAATAGCAACACCTTTGGCAGATTCAGGGCTGCAACTCGAATCAAAATCGGGGCAAATGGCGGGCATTGAGCTTCCACCGGGGCTAAGGTTCCCTAAACTTTCCTCACTCGGGGAAAACTTGATTGTTTCCGGGATCAATTTGGGTAGTGAGGTACAAGAGTTTAGTATTTGGGTCTTGAATTTCGAAGTTTACCAGTGGCGCCCACTCATGCGCAACGAGAGAATCTCTTACGGATCATGGAGCTGGGGCGCTCTTTACCGCGAGCAAGAAAAATATATTATCTTTGGGAACGCTGAACGATCAATGGTCAAAGATTATAACGAGAGACGTATAAACTTTGATCATACTTTGGTCGTTGATCTAAACGCCTGCAAAGTGTTTTCCGGCCGTAAAGACGCACAAAATTTGTCGGTAACAAAACTTGGACGCGAGCTTTTGACGGACGAGGTCTTTTGTGATATGGAATTGCTGACGCTGGATCAAGTTCGGCTTCCGTGTCTAACCAAAGTCCTTA
This sequence comes from Novakomyces olei, assembly GCA_016906335.1. Taxonomy (NCBI): domain Eukaryota; kingdom Fungi; phylum Ascomycota; class Novakomycetes; order Novakomycetales; family Novakomycetaceae; genus Novakomyces; species Novakomyces olei. Next base: position 1,281,558 of record JADEYG010000003.1, read on the forward strand.
TCGCCCGCTGGCCGAGCTTTGTAAAGCGCCTACGGGAGTACCACGATACAATATCTCTGGCAAAGACAGAGCGACAAGAAACACCGCTGTCCCCTCAATCTGCAATTACAACAAATACGGATGCTTCCACAGTGGGAAGCAAAAGTATTGAGCCTGCAGAATCTTCACTAGAATCTCCTACTTCTGGGTCCTTGGGCACGCTGACTCCTGCTTCATTTTACACTTTTTACCTTCCCTACCCTCAAGATACTTGCATTGCCCTGCTGCATTATTTTTACACTGGATTCCTGGACGAAAAATCCCGGTACTGTCCAGCGATACTCTCTAGTGTATTACACTTGGCCGCAAAAGACGCGACGCTCGGGCATTTAAGGCAGATTGTCGTAAGGCAGCTGATTGAGCTTCTTACAAAGGATAATGCCCCGACTCTATTTGCCACCGCTGCCTTGGTGAATGATGCCACCCTACTGCGAGCCTCTTCCGCGATGCTTTAATGTTTATTTTTAAAAAAGAAATGACTGTTTAACAGTCAACCTGTACATGAAAAGATTGATTTAATCAAGTCAATCTATGTGTTTAGTGTCGATCACGTGCGTTTATTACAGAAAACCTTGGTCCTAGAAAAACAAAGTATATATTTGCTCTTTGTGTCAATACTCGAGTTGTCTATAACGCGTTGCAATGAATAGTGAATGCATAGTTTCAAGGACGCGAATTCAAGTTTAGTGTTCGCTATTAAACATTTTAGTTATATTATATACAATTATTTACAGTATTTTGGTTTGCCTATATCAGCATACGGCAAAGAAAATATTCATACAATATACCACTATACATTTAGTATGATACGATAGCAATTGTACGAACCGTTATAAATATATTGTGCAGTCCGTGAATTTGATGGCCCACATTTACATTGTAATTTATGTCATATTTCACAATAGCGAATAATACTGCGCACGTGCATGACGATAAATACGCGATGTGCAGTTGAGGCGGGCCAAGATGAAGTTTGCCAAACATTTAGAAGGCAGCCTTGTTATCGGTAAGTTTGGAAAGTGCTACAAAAGACTGACAGCTTTTTACAGAGTGGAAATCGCAGTATTTTGATGTAGGATTGTGGTATTTAAAACGGCGAGATGCTAAATATATGAACAGTACAAACGGGGCAAGAAGCTTTTGCGTAAAGTTGACTTGGAGACGCAAAAGAACGCCAAAGATGAAGGCGGCATTGTGCTGGACAATGGGACTTCTGAGGAGGTAGAAAGGCTGCAACGCCGGGCGCCCTTCACAGCGCAAAATGACGAGTTTAATTCTGCCTCCGACAGAGAGTCCTCGACTGGTGTCGAAGGCTTTCGCAGCGGTGGCAAGAGCGCGAGGACGCGTAAAGCTGCTTCTGTCTCTGGTGCCTCAATTATACAGCACCAAATTCGTACTCCGGCTCAACGAGAGTTTATGGATTTTCTGTACTCGGAACTGTTGAAGATTGAGAGCTTTTATGTCGACAAGAAGCGGTCTATGCTCGACCGACTTCAGGAGATTGAGCTTCATTTAAACGAAATGAGACTGAGGAAGCCTTTGCACGTATGCGTATGCTTATTCTATGCGGGCGCTAATCCATAGACGGAGCGAGAAAACACTCACAAAAGGATCCCGCACTTTCGTGCCGGCGCTATTCTAAACGAACGGTACTTGCAGGCAAAAGACACGCTGAGAACAACGTTTTCCCGTGACTATGACCCATTTGCACCGCACTCTGTACGCGGCGAAAGCAGTACTACAACAGCCGCCCAGTATAAGCATGCTAAGCGGCGGATAGAGCAGGTATCTCGCCAAACTAGTTTTCCATTGTATCTGACCCCGAAAGGCTCTGTATGAGAATTACCATGAGATGGAATACTTGCACAACTACCGTTTCCTGAACCACCGCGCGTTCATGAAGATTATGAAAAAGTTTGACAAAACGGCAGGTCTTAAACTCAAAGATATCTTCATCGAAGCCGAGGTCGATTCCGGTCCGTTGGGGGTAGTGGAAGATCTCGAAGAGGGAATGACCCGGGCCGAGAATCTCTACGCTACTGCTTTTGAGCGTGGGGACCGGAAAAATGCTCTCTCTCGTCTCCGCACACCAGAATCTTCACGCGTAATTTTCTAAAAACTTTTTTCCAAATTTTTTCTTCATGTTTTATGTGCTAACGGATTACAGAATTTCATATGGGTAATGTCAAGAGTGGGGCTGTATATTGGCGCTTCAATACCGCTGCTTTTGGAGGGACTGGTATACTCTTTCCACGAATTTACACCCCAACGTCGAAGCTTTTTGCTGCAAGTCTGGGCCGGCCATTTCCTTGTGATCCTTTTTCTTATACTTTTTGGCATTAACTGCATGATCTGGAGTGCCTGCAGGATAAATTATCAGTTTATTTTTCAATTCGAACATCGAAATCGGCTAGAGTATCAAGAATTTTTGGAGGTATATACATCAAAGGTCGTAGGTTCCTCATGCTAATCTGCGCTCTAGATCGCGTCTCTAATTTTGTTCATATTCTCTCTGTTATTCTGGATGTGCTTTCGAGGGTTTTTCCCTTGGTTCGCTGTATATTATCCGGCCGTGTTTTTAGCTACCGCCGTTGTGATAGGGGCCAACCCGTTTTCTTTTGCTTACCGGTCCGCCCGGGGCTGGTTTTTGAATGCCAATGTAAGCGGCAATTATGATGAATTTATGACTAAAATCATGACCAGTTGCGACTGTTATTTTCCGGCCTTGTTGCTGTACGGTTTCAAGACTTTTTTCTCGGAGACCAGTTCAACAGTCTAGCTTATAGCATGGGGAATATCGAGGTATCAATTTTTTTTTGGGCGGTTATTACTCATGTTTCTTTCCTTTTTTCTTTGGGCTCTTTCTAATTTTTCCTCAAAGATTAGATCGTTCTTGTAACACGCAGCTCTAACTAGCAACAGCTCTTTTTCTGCTTGTATGCCAAACACTGGCGGAACCCATCGGTTTGTAATTCTTCGCACTCCATGCTTTTAGGGTTTTTCACGTGCCTTCCCGCAATCTGGCGTTTTCTACAGTGTACGAGGCGTTTGGCTGAAACGGGGGATCTTTTCCCACATCTTGCCAATGCTGGCAAATATACTTTTACCATTCTAAATTATATGATTCTGAGTTTTTGGAGACGAGCTGGAACAGGGAAATGGAAGATTGTATTTATTGTTTTTGCAACAATAAACTCGATTTATTCTTGTGAGTTGTTACGAATTTCCATATTTCTCTGATTTAAACGGCTTTCTAACGGACAGCATGCTGGGACCTCGTGATGGATTGGTCACTATTTGAGGCTAATCCAAAATACCCTCTACTAAGACGCCACCTCGTTATACCGAGTCCTTATGTAAGTGTCCAGGTTTTGCTATCTATTATACTCACTTGTAGTTTTATTATGTTGCCATGTTTCTTGACCCAGTACTACGATTTTCTTGGATTTTTTATGCTATATACCCACGAGACATCCAGCATTCTGCTGCGATTTCTTTTTTTATTGCTTTAGCAGAAATTTTTCGGCGGTTCATGTGGAACATTTTCCGCGTTGAGAACGAGGAAGTTTACAATCGGCAACATTTGAAAGTTGTCCACCAAGTCAGTTTGCCCTATATGCACATACAGCCAAGCACGGTACAGGAGGCTTCGCCACCAAGCTCATCTGCTGCTTCCACGCGTGAAATGATCTCGTCTAGGCATCGCGAAGATTTTACTTCAAAGCCAGGAATGGATTGTACGGACATATTTTATTTATTTATTTATATTTATTTGTACCTATCAAACGCTGATTACCTAACTTTTCTAGATGGCGCTACTGGCAGTAATGAAGACGAAGACTATAGTTCTGACGACAATGAGCCCTCACAGCTGTCTAGTGCTTCCCAAGAGGCGTCAAACGCACCTCGTTAGTGTTTGAATTAGTATATAAATTATTATATTATGGCCTTTTCAATAGTATTGTAAAATAAAAAGTACCTATTCAAGGTAAAATAGTAAACGCGACTCTCGTTGTAGTCAATTGGTTGTTTAGTCTAATGTCTCTACTTGGACGAGGACGGTTATTTATTAATTAATTATTTATTTATTTATTTATTTGATAATCATCTGTGAATTTAATTTTAATTCAGTAATTTTGGTCTGTAGTTTATTGATAACATGGAGTAGTTGCATAAATTGTACATAAAAATACGATAATCTCCATTGACCTGCACTCGCGAGAGATCACAATGGCACAAAGCGAGATAATCCCGTCTGTGCCCTATGAATGTGTGCTTGAAAACGGTTTCAAGTTCACATTTTCACAAACACTCAATGAGCTCGATGTTCAAGTGCCTGTGCCGGCGGGCACAAGGGGCAAAGACGTTAGCGTTGACATTAAACGTCGTCATCTTAGCGTTGGGTTAAAAGGCAAAGAGCCCCTAATAACTGGCGAAACTTTTAACGATATAAATGCAGACGATTCCTTTTGGACTGTCGGTGAGTGGGGCTTATAGTTGGAATAATTTTATTTATTTTATTTTATTTTATTTTATTTTATTTTATTTTATTTTATTTTATTTTCTTTTCTTTTCTTTTCTTCTCAGTTTCTTCTGTTGCTAATCTTCAGAGGAACAAAAGCTTATCGTAGTACATTTGGAAAAGTACAGTAAAGTTGAATGGTGGCCGTCCGTAATTAAGGGCCATCCGAAACTTGACGTAACCAAAATACAACCGGAAAATAGTAAATTACACGATCTGGACGGCGAAACACGGGCGATGGTGGAGAAAATGATGTTTGATCAGCGTCAAAAGGAAATGGGGAAACCCTCAAGCGATGAGCTCAAAAAGCAAGAAATGCTAGAAAAGTTTATGAAGCAGCATCCCGAAATGGACTTTTCGAATGCGAAAATGATGTAGTATATTTGTGATACCTCTTAATTATTTCATGCTAGTTGATGCGATATTGTTGCGTTCGAGAAAAGATTAGTAGACTATTACATTGAAATAAGTGCAAAAGTATTCGAAATATTAAATACATGCATCTACTATTGCTACTATACAAACATTGGATAATTAATCCTCCCGCTTGTCGTCAACCCCTTTTTCATGAGTGTATCCTCGCGCAATTCCGTATCGCCCCTCAACCAATGGAGCAGGTGCCTCGCCTTGTTCTAATGCCTCAAGTCCCTTCCACGTCCTTGCCTTTAAATGCTCTGCGGCTGTACTGTACAAACTCCCATGTTTTAACAATGCTTGTTCTCCACGCTGTGTAATTTGCTGACTTTCATTTCCCTCTACTTCCATATCAACGTGACTGCGATGTAAAGGCCTTGAATCATGAACAAATTTGCCTGTAACTACACTAAAATGAGGCTCATCATTGGCCTCGTCAAGAGTGTTAGTTTCTGTATTTAAAACTAACCGCTCAAAGTCGGTGATCCATTCGTTCGTCCATCCCTGTTGGCCATCCAGGGCCAAACTGAGCTCGTAGGGTGTAACAATAGGCTGATAAAACATCGAGTTTTCCACTAGAGAGTTTTCCGGACAGCTTACGAGACAGTACACTTGCACTTCTTGGAAGTTGGCCAATTTGGCCGGATTCAGTTTCCCCATAACAAGGATATAGGGTTTTTTACCTGCCTGTATAACTTTGGCTTTTAACGAATTTAGCACTTTGTTGTAATTACTCACTCCCAGGGTTCCCACAACGATACCAATCGTCCCGGCGTCACGAGCTTTCTGCATGGAAACGTACCTTCGTCTCAAGCGTCGAGAAGTATGCAATCCGCCTTCAGCAACTGCTTTTCGCACAGGATCGTAGCTGTGGATGCTGGGCACATGTGCATAATGGGTCATAAGCAATGTAGTATGCGTCTCGCTTTCCGGGCCAACGTAAAATACAGGGGTCGTGCTTTGCTTGACTCCATACTGATCGTAAAGGTAGATCCGGCCTGAGAGCGATACAACAGAAGAAGACTGAGTGTCTTTTGCCGTAGAGTCTTGTCCTGTAGAGTTCTCAACGCCTGGGCCTTTACGGCTCTCAGAGGCCGCAACTCTCGGTAAAGCAATGCCACCGTCTTTAGTTTCTTCCAGGCGCTTGCCAGAATCTTGCCGCCCATTTTTAGTCTTGCCCAAGCTTGAGTCTGTAACGGCAACCTCTTGCTCTTTCTTCCCTGATTCGCAAGTCTGATCCGTTTTTCTTTGATCTTGCTCTGTCCGCTGGCAGTCAACTATACAGTATCCCCGTTCTCTTAAGCGCGCATACAATTTCGACTGCGCATAAGAATAGACCGTGTCTATTACGACAAGAACGGGAACAGTCTTGTCCGGAAAAGTCTGTTCAAAAGACTCAACACAATTTTCTAGATCAATAGGTCTTTTCCCAAATATATACTGCACGGGGAGACGGGCAGTCGGACTCAAACAAGCCCGCCCATAATGAATAATCGCATCAGCATTCACGTGTTCTGCTGCTACTTCATCGACACAACATGATCCATACGAAGTGTCCGCTAAGATAAACGTTTCAACCTTATTCTTTGATAGGCTTTGCGCTACAAAGGCCGAGTCGCGCAGCAGTTCATCAGGGAACTGTAAGGCTACCTAGACGATTAGAAGACGGTCGCCCATGTGCTATTCTAGCTTGTTTGTTTGTTTGTTTGTTTCTTTTTTTTTTTTTTAATTTTTTTTTTCAGGCCAATATTCTTTTCCTTGTCTGAAACTATTCCGATATTTGTCTATTTTATCGCCTTTGTTTCGGTTCATGTTCGTTTTACTCTGTATTCATGTTTATCACTTTCTTTCTATATTCCTTCTTTTTTTCTTTTTGTTTTCACTTACCCTCTTGAATTGATTCTTATCGATCCAATCACGGCTTTTCCCAATCTCATAGTAATCTGTAGGATCAGCGTCTAAAGCATGCGCGCTCGCGTCGCCAGCAGTAATGTGTTGCTCGATCGTCCGCTCTGCGTCATCGGAAAATGGCAGAGCAGTATTAACCTCCATCTATTACCTCATGCTTTTTACAAACTGTGGTTTTTTGGTATATTTAAAGAATATATTTGAAAGAATAATATTTAAAAAATAATATTCAAAAATAATATTTAAAAAATAATATTCAAAAATAATATTTAAAAAATAATACTTGGTGATAATAGCCGAGTTTGTCATGCGTTTTATGCCATTATCTCTTATCGCTATAATAATAATCGACCTGGAAATCACGGCGCAGACACGAAACGAGATCAGATAATATACCGCAAAATGGGCCAACGAAAAGCATTTTGACTTGATTTGAACGCACAGTTTTGCTTCTCAAGTGGCTCATTCACCATTTCAAGCTTTTGCGTCAATTCTGTGAAATACAATGCTTATAGAACTGCACAAGGGTGACCAAGTATTGTTGATCGTTGGGTAGCGAGTGCGACTACGAGTATTCCAGATCAGCGAGGAGAGTACATTTGTTTTGCAGACGTTTAAGAGCAAACCAAGCTCCGATTTATACGCACTAAATCCCTAAATTAGAGGAAGAACGATCAAGCGAAAAAGCAACCGATTAAAGACGGCTGACTACACTCGTACCCTACATACACGGTATACAGAGGCAGTTGGCAAGCGGAGAAGAGCAGTGCTGAAACCTTCACGACTGAGCAGGTTTTAAATATTGAGCTAAATCCACTCTGTTGCTACAAACTGCCCCGGCTGACTACGGGTTTAGTGCGGCTACATACATCTCCCTTCCTCTCTCAACTTTACTTATATTGAATATTTGTTTTTAAAGCTCCAAACGACTTTTATGTTGACGATGACAGACTCTGATTCAGAGTCGGAGACTGGCAGTGAAATTGCGCTACAGATGGCTTCTCTCAAATTTGCTCCTATGCAGAATAGTACAATTAACGACTTAAGGCGAAATAGTGACTACAAATCGCAGCTGGTCCAGATTGAGCGCACAACAGCTGCAGTTGCTAGAAAAGTTCAGGCTTTAATTGAGCAGCAGTCGGCTGCGCTTGGCGGGGAAACAGCTACGCCGGTTGGGGTGATCAGACACGAAATAGGTGTTTGTCTAGAATCTCTCCTCAAATTGGAAGGGAAAAAATTCTCTGTATTATCAAAACGCGTCCGCGCTTACAATAAACAAATTGCCTCGCTCGATCAAATTGAAAATGATAGAAAACGCAGCCGAAGCCAGCTGCAAGATGTTCAACAAAACAGTGCTGCAGCAAATGAGAGACGACGGTTATTCGCTTCGCGAGAAAAGCTTTCAGAGCGTATTCGCCTATTGCAGCAAGAGCTGTATAGTTTGGAACAACAAAGGCACCAATTAGATGTTGGTATAAAGGCCGCCACTGACAGTATAGACGAGGAGAGCCAGAAATACGAGCAAAGTTTGGCCCGATGCAATGCAAAAAGCCAACATATAATCTCTAAATTGAGAGGCAACACAGAAGCGTTACCCGCCTCAGAGTCACCTGCTTCGGAATATTCAGTTGCGCAAGCTCAAGTCGAAATGGATGCTTGGAAGGAGCTTTCGCTAAAGGCAGAGCACGATGTCAGTTCAATAGTGAAAGGTGCAGAGTTATGGCGTTCCGTTCAACATCGACTCAGTGAACTTGAGACTAAAGTCATCCAAACATTCAGTCGATTAAAAGACACCAAAGTCAATTCATCTGCTCAAAATGAAGTTGTAAACATTCTAAACGGAGAAATCGTATGGTTAGACGAGAAACTGGCCGATTGTGAACGCGAGCATTGGACTTTTCTGGCCATCTGCATCACTCAGGAAGCGGAAGCTATTAGAAATGCGGTTTCCCTACTTCAATCTCGTGTATCCAAAAGCGAATAGTCTCAAAGATATGTTCAATGATCAATCGGTACTGATAATTCTTAATTATTAATAAATAATCGCTATTAATAATTACTAATTGATCGATAATTTTACATTTGTTCGTACGTTTGTTCATTCAACCTGCACAGCAATGGCTTAGTCGAGCTTGCTCAGTAATACGGGCGCTACCCGTTTCTTTTTCGGTTGGAAATGATCAGAAGAAGCATCAAAGCCGTCAGTTTTGCCTTGGCCCTCTTGACCATCGACAGGCTTTGTTTCCGTTTTTCTTACACAAGTTTCCTCCTGCTCCCCTTCACTCGTTCCTCTTCCAATTTGCTCCTTGGTCGCCCCTTCAGCCCAATCCTTCTTGGCTCCATCCTCCAAAGTCGAGGACAGTTTCCGTTTCACGCTCACCGGTGATCCATCGGCCGTAAGGGTTCGAGCATCGGGCTGTACAGTACGACCGCTTGGAAGGCTGGGGCTGGCCGATGCTGTGCTCACAACAATCGGACTCGGCCCACGCGCACTCCGCGCATTTGATTGTGGTTCTGCCTGAAGCTTAGATTGCAGCCCTGACTGAGCAGTTGGTGATCCAATCTCAATCGCGGTGGAACCCGGGTTTGAAGCGAGTGCTGATGTACTTTTCCCCGAATTTAAAGCATTTTTATCTATTGGGAAAGACGAGACAGCGTGGCGTGGCCCTAACGCCTCGCCCAGCTCGTTCCTGTCAAATTGTAATACAGAACAAAAGCCATCGGTGGAGGCCATGAGCAGTGTTTGGCCATCGTCTGACCAGCTAAGATCAGTAAAAGTTGCATAGTGCAAATTGGAAACACAGCAAAGCGGGTGCTTTTGCTGTGTATCGTACACATAAACAGCATCCTGAGTAGCCACAGCAAAGATCATTCTGTACGGCAGAGCAAAGGCGTTTTGCTCTGCAGTTTGGCTCAGTTCATTGGGCTCATTATAAAAGCTTTCTCCGGCAGGTAAAGTTGTCAGACTTGAGTCTGCATTAGCCGTGTCGATAGTCATGTGCTTTGTTGCGCCATTGGCTCCCGATTTGTCCACGAGTTTGTAGAAAATGGGCGACCATTTGACTGCAATTGATGCCTTTTTATGCCCAGGCAAATAAGCCACAGGAGACTTGTTGAGCCCCGCCCGTGTGTATATATATACAGTGTTTAATGTTTCATCTCGCTTGTCGCTTATTATATGCCGGTACTGGCCAGCGGGCACGAGCAGCAGGCTTCCGTCCGGAGAAAACTCGAGTCGACGGAAAAACGAGATTAGTGTCTCATTGTGGTAGAGCCCCATGGACTTTGGCAAATGTGGTTTAGGGCTCTCAAAAGGTTTTATCGCTGGTAAGGGCAGACAAGGTGAGGGAGAAAGGCTCCTGCCCCGGGCAGTTAGACTCGGTGAACTTGTGAAAGAAGACCTCCGGCTGTGAGGCACAACTGATGGAGGGTTCATAGAGGCCGTCATTGAATTCGGGGTTCCCGGGGCCGAGGGCACTGGAGACCCGGCAGATTGAGCAGCTTCGAGGCCAGGTTTTTCAGGCTGAGGAGTCAAAAGTGCCGAAGGGTTTGAGAATTGTGTCGGCGCATGAGTCGTCTGCTTTTTCGTTGGTAAATCAATCCGTGAAGAACGTGCGTGCTGTGCAAGTGTAAAAGTGCCGTCTTTTGTGCGTAATGAATATATATGTACAGATCTGTCGCTGCTTTGAGTCGCAATAAACTCGTTCAAAGGATCCCAAGTGACTCCTTGAACATAGTGATTATGCTCGGCGATCTGCCGCATTAGCTGGCCTAAAAGTTAGAACAGATTAGACGGAAATCGACAAGGCTGATACAACAGTATTTAAGCAAGTGCATACCATCTCTAGCATCGTAGATGCGGGCAATATTGTCCATTGACCCTGTCAGAATGTAATTGCCGTCTGGTGACCAGGCCAAGTCGTATATTTCTGATCCCATGGACCTGCACATTGACTTGCACCTCCAAAATTCAGTATCAAGCTCATTCGTTTCGTGTCCTAATGCCGTATCTTTTGAGTCACTCGCGACCCATATAAGAACATTGCCGTCATCCCCGGCCGTAGCCAGCATATCCCCTGTCAAGCGTCAGAATGAAGACAAAACCAATAGATTAATAAAGCAATTGTACCAATTGTTGGGACAACAATTGATCCAGGGTTAGCATTAAACAATCAATTCATAAGCGTAATCCTGCAAAGAGCGAGATGCCAATTAACAATACCTTTTGGTGAGAACCGTACTACATTAACTGCTTGTGTATGGCGTCCAAGGGTGGCAAGGTATCGTACTGTAGGAGGCCCGCCATCCGGTTCTTGCAGTCTCCAGATCTGATAGCGATTAGTACTAGACTAACAAGTGCATACCCTTATGTTATTATCACCACCTCCCGTAGCAAATCGCAAATTTCCGTGGCCCTGAAAATTCACTGAATAAACTGGCGCATTGTCTTGATGCCAGTGTATTTGCAGTGCATTTGCATGCGGCATTGTGGTCGTTTGTAAGGACGTGGTATGTGTCGAAGCACAATAAATAGCAATTATTATACATCTAAAGTTATTAATGGGCTCTGTTTATGCTTGATTTATTTTAATACATAAAAATATTATAATATTATACTGTAAGTCGGGTTTAATTTCATTCGCACAATTCATAGGTTAAAAGTCGCCTTGTTGGCAAATGTTATACTTTGCAAATGTATACTCTACTTTTTATATCAATATCAATATCAAAATCAATTTATTATTTTGCTTTATTGGCTATAATATTATACGGGCCTGCAACGCCATTACTGCCACGGCAAAGATGGCCAAACCTTTCTGAATTTTGTGAGAGCAATGACTCTGTAACCTTTGGGCAAATGGGAACGGGAGGAAAAGTGCTATTGCTGGACAATACGCTAAGTACCACGGTACCGGCTCCATTATACGCAAAGTCTGTATTTGTGGGGGATCCTGTCTTTGTGGAGGCCAACGAGCCATGGACCCTAAGCCGGGGATACGTACTATGGCTGCTTATGGTCGAGAACCACAGTGTATATCACAATTTATTCGACTTAAATTTAATAGCAATACATAGGGCGAAACTCTTACGACTTACAAGCGGTACTCGGATTTTCTACGGTTGGAGCGAGCTTTGGAACGGAAATTCCCTTCTGCTTGTTTGAGTATGCCACGGCTACCACCAAAATCATCGCTAGGTAAACTCCATCTTTTTCTTGTTTTATTAATTATTTATTCCTGTTCCATGTTATATAGGAAACTTTTCTTTGCTTGTTTCCATCAGTTTATGTCTGATTCACAATCTCCAATGCCACTCACAGTTGGCTGACGACCAAGCCAATCATACAGAGGACGCGCTTGAAGGGCGACGTAAAGGCCTTACAGTATTCTTGCGCTGGGTGCTTATGCACCCGGATCTAGGCTGCAGGTACGTTTATCTTATTCTATGGAAAAGCACGACTGACTTGACAGCCATATTGTAATGGACTGGTGGGCTGCGAGTTGAGCACAGTCGCTCGTTGCTGATGACAAGTGGAAAGAGATCTCAAATTCAAACATAGTTTCTGACCATAGATCAGACCGGTTTAGAATGAAGCGGCCAAGACAATAGCGTGCACGGGTGTCTGGATGGGCTAACGGCGTAGGGTACGAATTTCTTGTTTGATGAAGGCGTTTTTTGTGACCTTTTAATGCCACTCTAGACACATCATTGTAATTGCAACCAATTGCACACTTAGAACTGTACTTTTGGAGATTCGTATAAACAGCCGAGATGGAGAAACTGCCTTTGTATAGCCTATTTAGATTGCCAATTCAGACAACGTCACGCAAGCCGTTGCATGCAATTAATTAATAGGATTATGCCATAGAATTGCAATGGTTACAGTACCGATCTTGAAATAGTCAGCACCGTTATCAAACACTTTTCTTCTACGCTAAAGATTGTAAATCAATTATAGATATTAAATTATTATTTCGCCATATATACTTTTGCGCCACTGTACTTTTTTATGATATACGTGGAGGTCTATATAATCATTGCGTATAGCAAAACCCCTATAAAAAATACACTTTTATTCTCGCGTGTGGCACGCGTGGATAAGCCAAGCACGGAGCCGTGAAAGTGAAAGCACTCTGACTCCAGTGCCACTATGCCGGTAGATTTGGAATACTATCAATTGCTGGAAATTCCGCCCGATGCGGATGGCGCTCTTATCAAGAAATCTTATCGGCGTTTGGCTATAAAGTATCATCCGGACAAGAATCCCGACAACACGCAGGAAGCAGCTGAGCATTTCCAAAAGGTATGCGCCTTGTAGTTTTGGCTTTGCTCATTCTAAACGGAACAGATCAGCGAGGCGTATCAGGTTCTAAGTAGTCCGGACTTGCGTAGTAAATACGACAAGTATGGGAAAGACAAGGCAGTGCCGGAGAAGGGCTTTGGTAGGTTTATGGCAAGTATCATTCATACTAACGCTATTAGAGGACGCATCAGATTTTTTCAGCACGCTTTTTGGTGGAGATGCGTTTAAGGATATGTATGTCATTTACATTTGTTTCTTCCTTTGTTCTTTGGGTTTGACGTTGGTTGGTTGGTTGGTTGAATTCGTTATGTCGAGATTCCGAGTGCTCACTGCTCTACTCGTCTGATTCATAATGCTTTTTGATTGAACAACTATTGATTGTATCGCTACACGCGCATTTGGAAGCTAATTTGTTTATAATATCCTCTGCTTCTTTTATATTATTTATTTCACCTGTACTTCTACGTTTCACTAGCTCTTTGGATTTTTTTTCCTACTTCATCTTTTTCAATATGCTTCTTTATTTTATCTTCATTCTTTTGGATATTTTCTTTCTTTACTGACCATCGTTACAGAATCGGTGAGATTGCTTTAGCACAGGATATCGCAAAGGCTACAGAGATGGCAGAGGAATCGAGCAAAGAAGGCGAAACGGACGGACCACCTAGACCAGAGCAGTACCAGCGCAATCAAATAACGTCAGGCGAGGACGATGAAATGAGCAAAGCTGGAATGAAGGATCAAGAGAAACAGTTGAGAAAGCAGGAAAAGAAGAAGGGCCGTCTTACAAAGGAGCAAATGGCAGAGCTACGAGCGTACGAGGAAGAGCGATCCGCTAAACGAAAAGAACGAGTTGAGTATTTAACTAAAACTTTGACAGACAAAGTTTCAGTTTATACGGAGGCAGAACAGTCTCCAGAGCTGACAGAGGCCTTTAAGGAAAAGATTCGTATTGAGGCGGAAAACTTAAAGTACGAGTCGTTTGGTGTAGAAATCTTGCATGCTGTAGGAGCTTGCTATATTCAGAAAGCAACCATGTTTCTAAAATCGCAAAAGCTTTTTGGCATGGGTGGTTTTGTCTCCAAAATGAAGGAGAAAGGAGGAATCGTGAAAGATACTTGGAACACTATTTCATCGGCTCTGGACGTGCATCAGTCAGCAGAGGAATTGGCCAAGTTGGAAGAGCAAGGCGGTGAAGACTGGACCCCCGAACGTAAAGCTGAGCTAGAGCGTGAGATTTCTGGTAAAATGATCTTGGCGTGCTGGCGCACTACCAAACTCGAGTTTCAGGATGTATTACGCGAAGTCTGTAATCGCGTATTGGACCCCGCTCTGCCGAAACAGAAACGTATTCAACGTGCAAATGCTCTAATTATTATTGGTCTCATTTACCGAGAGGTTGTCCCTGATGATGATGACCAGTCACGGGTGTTTGCGGAACTCATGGCTGAAATTCAACGGAAAAAGAAAAAGAGTAAACATGAGCACAAGTCGAAGCCGAGCACCAGCTGAGCCACAGGATATTAAGAGCAAACTCAGTCTTAGACTCGGCCGGTACTGGACTTTGTTCGCTCAATATTTAGAATTTCTGTTGGGCTTTGCAGGATTATTTTCTGCCGGTGACTTTAGCGTTAGAGTATGCACGTCGTGTGGCTGCGCCAGCACATAGAGTGGGCGTCCAGCGTTTCTGGAATTGTAATTTTCTAGAATTATTCTTACATTTTGTCTTTTAAATTTCCATTTATCATTTTTCCTACCATATTTCTTTCCTTTTATTCTTTTAATCATTCATTCACTCATTTATTTATTCGTTTACTCTATAATATGTTTGTTTTGCCTGTTTCAAAGCCCATTTACTCCTGCGAGTACCATAGCTTAATCTCGGCGTTTAGACAATTGCCTTTATTTGTATCCTAGTAGCCATCTAATTAAATGGTAGGTTTCTAGGTGTATTGGGTACAACGGTCCATTCTAAAAGCGCGTCTTTAAATATTGTTCGGAATTAGAGCGTCAATATGGTATTAAACGAAACAGTTAATTTTACTATCACCTCGAGCCACGAATACTCTACATAATAAATTAGTAAATTAATAAATTAATAAATAAAATACATCGTATTGCATTTGTCTGTATGGATTATCATGCAACTACTGTGAGCTGTACGCGCGGACTTTAGCGTTTCGTATAACATCAGTCCAATCGGTTTTACCTCAAATCACGTCGCGCGCATTAAATGCTTCAAAATCAATTGGTCATCTCTGTCACATCGTTTTGGAAACTATACTAAAAAGGTGTATAAAAGCCATTGGAGCCGTATATTGTATAGTGCGTATATTATCGTTCAACTCAAGCAATCTAATTATATGTTTTAAATTATTTTCAGCTATTTAATCAATTAACCCCTACTGTTTACGCGACGCGATCCGTTCTCCATATAATAATAAGCTCAGCTAAAACTGATGCGTGTACGCGTGTAAACTGCCGCCATGTCAAAGCAGAAGCAGCAGACGCTGCTCAGCTTCTTCACAACTCCAGTCAAATCAAAGGAGAAAGCCGTTAAACTTCAGAGCAATGGTCTAGTAACCCCAGTCTCAAGCAGCAGCAATACTGGCACTGGCAGCGGCAGTGGCGGTGGCAGTAAGTTGAAGGCAGTAAAGGAGCAGCAGGATGCGTCTTCGCCCGCAGCAGAGGGCGAAACACCGCCTGCTTCGTCTCCGAGTGAAGGGTCTTCACGAAGGCGTAAAGCAGTTTCGTACAAGGAAGAATCAGATGAAGAAGAGATGATTGTGAAGAGTAAGAAGGGCCTTTATTTTTAAGTATTCTAGTCTATTTATTTCTTTATTATTATTTTGAGATTAGATCCGTTCTTTTGCCTTGTTTCCCAAGTCTGACAACGCAACGCGAATACTAAACGTTGTAGCCAAACGTCGCCGAACACGTATTGGAGGCGATAGTGACGATGAAGACGTTTTTGTTCCGCCAACAGACGCGGCAGACGACGCTAAAGAGTCTGAAAGCGAAAAGGAGGAAGATGACATTTTAGCGGATATGGACAAGCAAGACGAGAAGCCAGGATCTCGCAGAAAAGGAACTCTTGCAGGTTTTGTGAATGGAGCCAGTTTTGCTGATGAAAACACCCATTCGCCCTCAACAGTGACAAAGAAAACTTCAGTGGCCACTTTATCCCTCACCGGCGATGAGAGACGAGCACAGAAAGCCAAAAAGTTCAAAGAGGCAAACGAAGACCGGTACTCTTGGCTTTTGGATATACGTGACGCAGAGCGTCGGCGACCAGAGGATCCAGGCTATGATCCTCGAACACTGTATATCCCCAAATCAGCTTATGCGGACATGAAACCGTTTGAAAGACAATTTTGGGACATAAAGCGCAACTGCTGGGATACGATCTTATTTTTCCAGAAAGGCAAATTCTATGAGCTGTACGAGAACGATGCCACTCTAGGCCATCAACTGTTTGATCTTAAACTAACGGATCGTGTTAATATGAGAATGGTGGGAGTTCCAGAATCCGGTTTTGAGCACTGGGCCAGTCAGTTTGTCGCCCGTGGTTTCAAAGTAGCGCGTGTCGATCAAATGGAGACGGCACTGGGTAAAGAGATGAATGATCGGGGCACAAAAACACCCGGCTCTTCTGCTGAAAAGGTCGTACGTCGTGAGCTGACCCAGGTGCTGACAAACGGCACCTTGGTGGACGAGCGTATGATTACAAGTGACCTGGGTACTTATTGTATGGCTCTGAAAGAGTATTGCCCCTCTGAATTTGCTGAGCCAGAGTTTGGTGCCTGCTGGGTCGATACCAGTACTGGCGAGTTTCAGATTTGCTGGTTCAAAGATGATTACTCCCGTACTAAACTAGACACTTTGATTGCTCAGATCCAGCCCAAAGAACTGTTGCTGGAGAAGGGCGTTATTAGCCCGACGACGGTGAGAATACTAAAACGAATTGTCAACCCGTCGAGCTTATGGACTTTTATTACGGCCCAGAAAGAATTTTGGGACGAGTACAAGACGGAAAAGCATTATGCTTCTGCCGGATACTTTGACAATTCGACCATGCCTGAGGCTATTGAAGCAGCCTCACGAAACGGCCTGGCCATGTCGGCCCTTGGTGCGCTAACTTGTTATCTGCATTACCTTAAAATTGACCGTGAATTAATTACTATGGGCAACTTTCACGTGTACGATATGCACCAGAAGGCCAGCTGCCTAATTCTCAATGGCCAAACACTGAAAAACTTGGAAATTTTCTCGAACTCTGTTGACGGAGGGCAGCAAGGTACACTTTTTGCCCTGCTATGTCGCTGTGTAACTCCCTTTGGTAAACGGCTCTTCCGCTCATGGATGTGCCATCCATTGTATCATATTAAAGACATTAATAGCCGGCTGGATGCGGTTGAAGCAATAAACTCTGACCCCTCGGGATTTGAGGCGTTCATCCAGTTTTTTGAAAGGCTGCCTGACCTTGAGCGAATGATCAGTCGCGTGCACGCAGGCCGTTGCAAGCCCAAAGACTTTGTTCGTGTTCTGGAAGGCTTTAAGCGGATTGCTAGATCGCTAGATCAATTGAGTGGGCGTGAAGGCTGGAGCACGGGAATGCTTGGTACCCTGTTACTGAACAGGCCCTACTTACAAGAGACACTGGCTCATTGGGAGAATGCTTTCAGCTGGAAACTAGCCAAGGAAGATAATGTTCTTGCTCCAGAGCAAGGTGTCGAACTGGATTTCGATGAATCAGCGTCGCAGATTCAGAGTGTTGAGCAGGAACTGCAAGAGATGTTGAAGGGTTACAGGCGCAAATTAAACTGCCGTGACCTTTGCTTCAAGGCGGTAGGGAAAGAAATATACCAGGTCGAAGTGCCCAAGTCGTTAAAGTCCAAAGTGCCCGCTAATTGGGCCCGTTTGTCTGGGACTACAAAATTTGATAGGTACTGGCCACCGGAACTGAGACTCAAAATCCGAGAGCTGCAAGAACTGCAAGAGACACACAATCAAATCTCCAAAGAACTCGAGGGCAGATTTTACAAACGCTTTGATGAAAAGTACGACGAGTGGCGCACAACTATTAGAATAGTTGCTGAGCTAGACTGCCTTGTAAGCTTGGCCAGAGCGTCTGCAAGTCTGGGCGACTGCTGCCGGCCAGAGCTGGTGGAGGATACGAGAAGCGTCATAGAGTTCAAGGGCCTTCGGCACCCTTGTCTGAGTCTGGACGTGGTGGCAGAATTTATACCGAACGATGTAAGTTTGGGCGGCAGTAATGCCTCTCTCATACTACTGACGGGACCCAATATGGCGGGAAAATCAACGCTTTTACGTCAGACTTGTATCGCTGTGCTAATGGCCCAGTTGGGCTGTTATGTTCCGGCTTCGGGAGCCCGTTTGACCCCCGTTGATAGTATTAAAAGCCGGTTAGGTGCTCAGGATAACATTTTTGCTTCTCATTCGACTTTTATGGTCGAGTTGACAGAGACAAAGAAGCTGATGGAGGAGGCGACTCCACGGTCACTTGTTATACTGGACGAGCTGGGCCGTGGCACTAGTACATTTGACGGAGCAGCAATTGCCTTTGCGACTCTTCATTACCTGGCTAATTTTGTGGGAGCACTTGGCTTCTTTTCCACGCACTACAATTCTCTGGCTGACGAGTTCAAGGGCAATCCAGAGATTGCCCTGAAGAACATGTCTGCCCTTGTTGACGATGCCAAGCGGCGCGTTACATTTTTATATAAACTAGTAGACGGAGTTTGCTCCTCCAGCCACGGGATGAATGTTGCAGCTATGGCGGGTATTCCTCACAGCGTAATCGACGTGGCGGAAAAGCAGGCTGAAGCCTTTGAGAGGGCTTCTACTGAACGGCGCTTGCGCATGAAGGGCGGCCATAACGTCTCCTATATCGGTATGCTGACGGACTTTAAATGGCTCGCTTCACAGCACGAATGTTCGGCTCATGATGAGTTTGTTGCTGAGCGATTAAGCAGAATAGACGTTCCCCTCTGAATGCTGTTTGTGTTTGCACAAAACAGCTACATAGTGCAGTCTGCCATAACCCTAAAAGCTTGGTATATATATTAGGGTTTAGACATGTTTTGAATATTGGATCTGCCCATATATAATGAATGGCACGTAGGCGCACGCATACATAGTATATTTATTTCCCCATACGTTATCGCTACTGGCGCGAGCAAACTTGTATATATTACGTATTTCCGAGGTGGTCGTTGATTGTATAATAAAATGTCTCTAGATGATGGCGGATGACAAGCACGGGGCAGTGGACAAATACTTGGAGGGAAACGACGGTTTCCTGTTTGCCAACTCGCTTCGATTAGGGTTCCGCGCCCAAGATTACTCGCGGTTTGAAGATGCCTCTGCCGCGTACGAGTCGGCAGTGAAGAAAGCACGTACTTCTTGGACAGAGCAATGTTTTAGCGATCTCCGGCCTCAGTATACTGTTGATAAGACGGTGGATGTCAGAGTCTGTACATGGAATATAAACGGCGCTCTGCCTTCTTGTGATCTTTCACAATGGATCGCGCCCTCAAAAGAGGAGAAGAGTGTTGTGGTTGTTGGGTACGTGTGCCGAGTTGTTGAATTTAAAAAACTGCTTATCGTCGTTGCTGTACATCCGAGGTCTTTGGATCTCTTGTCTTGTCACCAGCTTTTAGTTTAGTTTAATATATTCATTTATTTATTTTTTAATCATGTGAAGTTTGCTTTAATTCTTCCGCTCAAGAGTCAGTATTGATGGTGCAGTCTACAGGAGATGGATATCACGAATGGAGCTTATATCCGGGATCGAACACAGATAATGGAATTTTGGCAAGATCGAATTCAAGAGACTCTGGGTGATGACTATTATCTTGTACGTATTTATTTATTTATAAATTTATTCCCGGTACTCATGCGTCAGGTTTGTGCAAAACAGCTAGTGGGAACATCACTGTTTGTGTTTGCGCCAAATGATGTCCAACCACGCATATCAGATGTGGAGACGTCGACAGCGGCCTGTGGTATAATGAGCCTGTTGGGCAACAAAGGAGCAGCGGCCGCCGGTTTCAAGGTAGATAGCACACGCCTTGCTTTTATTTCAAGTCATTTAGCGGCACAAGTGAGTCAGATACAAAGACGCAACAGTGATTACAGCGAGATTGTGAGAAAGCTGACAAACGAAGGAATCAATCTTGCTTCTTGTGACGTCATTTTTTTCTTTGGAGACCTGAATTACCGGATAGATTTACCAGGCGAAATCGTACGTGAGCTGCATGAACAGGGCAAATTTTCACAGCTCTTGCAACATGATCAACTGTTCGATCAGATAAAGCTTAATAATTCCTTTACAAATTTTCACGAGGCACCAATAACGTTTCCGGCCACGTTCAAGTACGACAAAGGCACAAGCGTCTTTGATACGAGTGAAAAGAATCGGGTCCCGAGTTGGACAGACCGGATTCTTTACAGCTCAGAGCGCGTTTCTCCCGAGCAGTATGATAGTGTAATGAGTCTGGTGGACAGCGATCACAAGCCCATTTTCCTGCAGTGTGCTACGCCCACACTGGCGATTGTGGAATCTCGATACAGAATTGTACGTGACCTAGTTCAGCGTAGACTCGACCTCTTCGAGAATGCCGTATTGCCCAAACTCGACCAGGATAAAGACGTGTCTGACTTGTCTACTGTTCTTTTCCGCACTGGAAGTCGAGCGGCCTTTCGCCTCGAGAATAAAGGTCCAGTTGACTGTTTTTTCACCATTCAAATAGTCTGCTCAATAGGTGAACTGGCAAAGTCTTTCTCCGTTCAGCCGCAAACTGGCACTGTAAAACGCAGCCAGTCAGTGACGGTTAATTTGCAATTATATGTAGCTCACCAACTGCCCGATCCCGCTGATGGTGCGTTTGAACTGTTTGCTGTTACACACATTGTGGGTGGACAAGATTTATTTCATTCTATTAGAGGCGAATATGTCTCTACTTTTCTGGGCAAAAGTCTGCAGGCACTGGTGAAGCAAGATGAAGAAGCAGGGATCGTTTCAGCTTCGTCTTTGCCTCACGTCCTGTACCGGCTGTTTAATTTTTTGATGAGTTATGCTGTCAAAGAGGTAAGATGAGGCGGAGTTTGTTCCACAGAAAACAAAACATTGTTAATCATATAAATTGGATTAATACAACCTTCACAAAATAAAGATTCAGGATTTGCTAATCTTCATAGCCCGGTCTATTTGTCGAGTCTAGTTCTCCGGAGGAACGAGCCAAATTCCTGCAACGTTTGAGTTTAGGGCAGAATATAGATGAGCTGGTTGGAGACGCAGAGACTTCGCGTCCGTGGATCTTGGCTGCAGGCAAAGTTCTTTTGGAATTTTTTGAAGCCTTGCCCTCTCCGTTTATAAAGGCGGACGAACTCGAACAGTGCGCCGCTGCGGCTGAAGGGTCGCCTGAGAGTGTATGCGATTGATATGAATTTGTTGTTTTCTATCAATAAATTGTTTATTTATTTATTTATTTATTCATTTATTTATTCATTTATTTTATTCAATCGCTAACAAGTTGTAAAGGCGGTTGACATTCTTGATCCAATCAAGACAAATATACTAATGACATTCTGTGGCTTTTTCAAGATCCATGTGCAATCTCTCAATATGAGTCGGGGAGAAATTCGACAGATTGGTGAGCAATGACCGCACAATATTTCCATAGCTAATACTTTTAGTCAATCTCTGCGCGAGATCGATGTTTTGTCAGGACGTCAAAAGTAGCCGCGCGGCAGTGAATACAGGAGTGCGATTAATACTGTCTATAGCCGGCGTGCCTGAAGAATAGCTTAATCAGGTGGGCTTTTGATTATTGGACCTGTTTGATTTTAGACGATTTTGTAATATATTTCAAGCAATGCTAGATTTTGATATTTGTTCTAATGTAATTGACATCACACACCAAAACCTTTTGGTACAATTGAATTTCAAGTCACAATTCCAAGTTCATTATTTGTTGCTCTGATCGCAAATGCATCAATGAATCATTTCGAGCGCGTAAACAGCCGGGCTACTTATAGCAAGTTGCTTACAACACTATCTAACCCCCCTTCATACTTGTTTAAGTCCTTTTGAGTTTTTATACCGAGTCGGCGAAGCACTTCAATCACTCGGCCACGAGAAAACCCCATACCTTCCAGCTGCTCTACCAGACCCAGGTCTATTCCGTACAGGGCAGCCTCGTCAGAAACAGCACTGTCATTACCACGTTTAGCAGCACTGGCATATGTATGAGCCCAGTACCTTGCCGTGTCCTCGAATCCCTTTTTGTCTCGTAAATAATGACTTGCTACCTCAGCATCTTGTGGATCATTCGGTTCTGGAGAGCACAGTAGCGATTGCAAGCTGATGAGAGCGGATTTCAAAGTGAGAACGGGGGACCATTGGTCTTTCAAGATATCGAGGCAAATTGCCCCCGTAACACTGGATATATTGGGGTGATAAACTTTAGTTTCGAATTTCATCCGTGGCGGCTTGAACGGGTATTCGACAGGAACATCGATATTAACCGTATAAATTCCGTCTATAATTGTTAAAATGCCTGGCTTGTCTCTAACCTTTGACTATTACCTTCGTAAGGCGTTTCCGGTGGGCCTTTGAACCGTCCTGTGTATGACGCGTTAGAAGTCGAATAGAGATAGACGTCTGGAAAGTATGTCCACGTTATACATGGACAAGCTTTTCTTCACTCTTTATCCATTTCTTCTCTCTTTATCATTTTCTTCTCTCTTTATCATAATCTTCTCTCTTCATCCTCCGTACCTTTTAGTTTTGCTACAAAAAGTTAGTCAGCGATGAGATTTAAAAACGTTGCTACTCACTCAAGTTGGAATCAATTATTTCTAATTCGACACCGGACGTTTTGTCTTTAAAGCAGTCTGGAAGTGTAAGCGGCCTCGATCGTAGAGACACATCAATACCATCAATTTCTTTCCGTAATCTTCGCGATCGTGGGTCCATCTCGATTCGTCTTTAAGCCGAGAATTATTTGCAATGATCCCCTATTGCTCTTCAATTTGCCGTTTAGCTAGTGACGATGACACCGTATTTGCCAATATAAAATTCAGTGTATAAAAACACCGTTACAAATCCATATAATTGGCCAGCTGGCGGGTATACTATCTTTTTCACCGCACTAATGATATCAGGGGAATGAATAACCTTATGATAACTAACCCTAACCCTCGGAACTGATAACAGCTGGGTATTACTAATACCGTTTATTCTGTCAATTGAGCAATATTAAATCGCAAATACTATTATGGTACAGTATCTCCTGCCACACAAATGGAGCAAACGCCAAAGGATTTGGAGTATATCGTGGGCCAATTGAAGGACTATGCTTTCTACACAGCATTAGCAATTAGGCCGCCTCCTTCAGGTGCAGAGGATTTGGATAATGCCGCCTTAATACACGCGCCTATTACTATATACCCTTCGCCTTTCCCGCGTCGGCAGTTGGCGCTTGCGCGTGAAGTTCAAACTGCTTACAACCGACTGTACCAGCTCGTATCGCAAGACACAAAGTTTTTGCTTTCTATCATCGAACCGTACTGTATCTTTTTTTTTCTACTTTTTCTTTTTTTAGTTTTAATTTTAATTTATTGTTTTAGCGTTTGACTAATGGGACCAGCATTGCGAAGGTCGATCCTTTTACTCGTGATCTTTTAAGTGTGCATGAGCGCGTAATAGCTAATGGTGGGTACCGTCACCAATTGGCTCTCGGAGTGTTTCGCTCGGATTATTTGCTTCAGTCGTCTCGGGGCACAGAGTCGATAAAGCAGGTCGAGTTCAATACTGTATCCGTTTCTTTTGGGGGTCTATCTCCTCGCGTTGCTCGAGCTCACAAGTATGTTGATCTCAGCCATGTACTGCCATGGTTGAATATTTATTTTGATGTTTGGTCCACCCATTGTTTTATTCTCTTTTTGCCATGTATTTTCAGTTTTATTTTTTAGTTTTATTTGATTTGAAGCAACTAATTCCAAGGTATCTCGCCAAAATTGGTGCCTACAAGGGCATTATTTCCAAAGAGAGCATTGTAGAGACCCGGGTTGATCGTGGAATTGCTGCCTCACTTGACGCGGCTGCCAGAGCTTATGATAAACTTTATTCTGTATCAAGCATAGTCCTTTTCATCGTACAGCCAGGCGAGCGTAATATCATGGATCAGCGAGTTATCGAGTTTTCATTGTTGGAAGAGTATGATTGAATTTTTTTTTTTTTAATCAAATTATTAATTCTTAGATTTGCCGTGCTGGCGTACAGGGCTTCGCTAGCAGAAATTGTGGCAAAAACCAAAGTAACTTCAGAGGGTGCGCTCTTCTTCCGGGAAACACCCTCCTCCACTTGGAAAGAAGTATCAGTCGTATACTATCGGGCCGGTTACACACCAGATGATTATACTTCTAACGCGGACTGGACTGCCCGGTATACTTTGGAGGCTTCACGGGCTATAAAGTGCCCTACCATTCTCACGCATTTAGCTGGAGCCAAAAAAGTGCAACAAGTCTTAGCAGAGACGGGGATGTTGGAACAATTTCTAAAGGAAGGAGACATTGTCGACAAGGTGAGAGCAACATTTGCTGAATTGCATACTTTAGATACGTCGTCTCAAGGCCTGGCAGCTCGACGATTGGCGTTAGAGCAGCCCGAGACTTTTGTACTTAAGCCGCAACGTGAAGGAGGCGGCAATAACGTTTACCGAACAAAAATTCCTCCATTCTTAAAGTCTATACCGGAAGATCATTGGTCGGGGTACATTTTAATGGAGCTTATCGAACCTCCGCCTTTAGTAAATAGTATCCTCCGCGCTGGTAAGGTTCAAAGTGGCAGTGTTATTGATGAGATCGGTATTTTTGGCGATATTTTGTGGGACGTGAAGACTGGTCAAGAGGTACGAAACACAGAGTTTGGATATCTTTGCCGTACAAAAGGCCGTGAGAGTGAAGAAGGCGGTGTGGCCGCTGGGTTTGGAGCTGTCGGCGCTCTTTACACTACGGATTGATTAGAAAATACGTAAAGTTATGGTCAGAGCCCAATTTAGTAGCAATCGGGATAGCACTGGGCTGGAGTGGAGTCTTTGATTTATCGGAATTGAGGCCAAGCATATTGGTTATTACTACCTGTAAATGTGCAATTGTTTCCATAGGGTCTAGTGCTTTGCATACGTGATTATAGGCATATCTATTCTTGTTTCCTCACAGAATTCATGCACCGTTCAGGCCGGAATTGACACAAGACTTGATATGATTATTGGCGCTTTATGTTTAGAGGCAAACTATGGTTGTTACGTACTCTAGTCGTATACAACTATGATAGCTAATTTAGCAGTAGCGTTACTTGTAGCCTTCTCCTGTACTGACCTGTTATATTTGTGCTTTTTTCCGTGTTTATAACACGGTTCATATAGTACGAAGCATTATTTGGCGTATGATTCACAGTGAAATAAATACCGCCATATTATGTTTTCTCTATAATATTTATATTTTGCTAATTGATGACGCGGACGGCATCGTAAAACCATAATGGTAAGAAGGCTTCAATAAACGAATGCTAAAGCAGTAGGGTAACGCTCAATCTGGAGGACTACCGCCCTTTGGAGGCCCCGGCAAGGATGGAGATAAAAAGGTAAACTGGTTTGATGGTTTTTGTATTCTATTACGTTCCCTGTCCTAACGGAAATCAGAAGAACGAGAAACCAAAATATGAGCCTCCCGTGGCCTCGCACATCGGTAAACGCAAGAAGCGAACGAACCAAACGGCCGATTCGGCTACAAGATTACCGACCGTGCTGCCAAACACGCGATGCAAATTGAGGCTTCTTAAAATGCAGAGAGTACACGATCATTTGTTAATGGAAGAGGAGTATATAAAGAACCAGGAAATTCTGCGCCCGCAAGACGAAAAGTCTCAGGAGGAACGTAACCGCGTGGATGATATGCGCGGAAGCCCTATGACTGTCGGCACTTTGGAAGAGATTATTGATGATGATCATGCTATAGTGTCCTCTGCAGCTGGACCCGAATACTATGTTTCTATCATGAGCTTTGTCGACAAGGATCAGCTTGAGCCAGGGTGCAGTGTCCTGTTACACCATAAAGCTGTGGCTATAGTAGGAGTGCTTTCAGACGACACGAACCCAATGGTCAATGTTATGAAGCTGGATAAAGCTCCTACTGAGAGCTATGCTGACATTGGAGGCTGTGAGTCTCAGATTCAGGAAGTTAAAGAGGCGGTAGAGCTTCCGCTTACTCATCCGGAACTGTACGAAGAAATGGGTATCGCTCCTCCCAAGGGTGTTATCCTTTACGGAGCTCCCGGTACGGGAAAGACTTTACTGGCAAAAGCAGTAGCTCACCAGACAAGTGCAACTTTTCTCCGCGTTGTTGGCAGTGAATTAATTCAAAAGTACTTGGGCGAAGGTCCGAAACTGATTCGCGAACTGTTTAGGACGGCTCAAGATAACTCTCCTTCTATAATCTTCATCGACGAGATTGATGCTATTGGTACGAAGCGGTATGATGCTCAGTCTGGAGCGGAACGTGAAATTCAGCGTACTATGCTCGAGCTGCTCAATCAGCTCGATGGGTTTGATAATATGCGTGACGTTAAGGTATTGATGGCAACAAACCGGATCGCTGACCTTGATCCGGCCCTTATCCGTCCCGGTCGAATTGACCGCAAGATCCTGTTTGAAAACCCTGATGAGCAAACCAAACGCAAGATCTTTCAGATTCACACGGCAAAGATGAACCTCGACGATAGTGTAACCAATGGAGGATTGGAAGAACTGATAACGAGCAAGGACGATTTGTCTGGCGCGGAGATCAAAGCAATTGTGACGGAGGCAGGCCTACTGGCTCTTCGTGAGCGACGGATGCGTGTAACGATGGCCGATTTTAGGGAAGCGCGAGAAAAAGTGCTCAAGACAAAGAACGAATCTGGGCCGGAAGGCGGGCTTTACCTGTAATTTGTAAAGGCAGAGAGATTGTAGTCATTTATCAATACTTTAAACTATAAGAATAACAACAAGTCTACAGAGAAAGAGCTGAAACAATTCAGTAGAGAGTTTTTTGTCCCATTTTAGTAGGGTAAGGCTATATCCGGTTCCTTTATATAGGACTTTGTCACTGTCGAAATTGGATCAGTACACCGTTTGGGTTTGCTGAGGCGAAAAGTATACCACTTGCGAGAACGCGGTCATTTTACAAAGCAATTTCTATCACGCTGAACTAGTCACAATAGACTTGATTATGGAGAAAAGATCTGTGTGCCACCCGTACGTATAATAATTGTTGTACTACGAAAACCGACCAAAATTATGAAATAAAGTCATAAAACAATGATATTCTCTATAGCGCTACAGTACAGTAAGACACTTTTATACGTTATATATATCTAATATATATATATATATATACAGCACACGCGGCCATAAAAATAACGATACTCTGGTTCGCATATAGTAATACATGTATTGGGGTGTAAGTAGTCTCCGTCATACTAACGCGTCGCCTCCTCAAAGAGATTAGGCGTTCGTTCGCGTCAACGGCTGATTAACAAGGCGGCATTGAGTCGAGAATTATACTTAATAAAGAATAAAGCTGCCGACGGCCGCGGCTGAGAGAATGACGGACTACGATTTATCATCGCCCGCGTTTCTTAATCCTGGCCCGGCACCAAGGCCGCCTGCCGCCTTTGCAACTAGCGAAAACAATGTGGCAAGGGCTGGACGCGTACCAATTACTGGGTTACCTCCACGCAGCAATGTCCCGCTCCGTGAGGGCTGGGCTAATGTAAAGGAAGACGGATTTCGCAGCTTTATATGGACAAAACGCTATCTTGTTCTACGGACAGGGAATTTGACATTTTGGAAGAATGAGGTAAGGCAGTTATCGAGATCGGTCTCTTCGATAAAGACAATTTGCTTCCAAGTTGCGCTTTTACTGTCTCTTTGTCTTTTTTTTCTGCTTTGCTTTTATCAATCTAATCTAATCTGATTTGGTCCGGCTCTCGTTGGCTTTTCTCTGCGTCTTGTCGTGTCCACTTTGTCTCTTTCTGTGCTTTTCGTTTTTATGGTAATCCAACAATTTGCTTACTAATTACTAGTCTGCGTCCACGCCTTCGCTTTTTATACCTTTGCGGGAAGTAACAGCAGTTCACCGGGTTGAAGTGAAACCATTCTGTCTTGAGCTCGTACGCGAAGCGGGACTGCACGCCAGTTTCATGGAAGACAAAGAGTCGAAGGCACACCAGCTCGGGTCAAAAAAATTGTACTATATCTCGTTTAAAGAAGACACCCAATTATACGCCTGGTTGGATGATATATACAATGTATGTACACTTGAAGCTTGTTTTTGTTTTAGTCTTTCCTATTTTTCTTTACTTTTTATATTATATTGTTTTGTTCTGTTCTATTTTATTTCATCTTATTCTATATGATTGTTTGCTTTTCCACTCATTTTGCCGCAATCTAATATCAGAACTGCCCACTGATGGGAGTGTCAACGCCTACAAACTTTACGCATCGTGTTCACGTCGGCTTCGACCCCGTTAGTGGAGGCTTCACCGGCCTTCCCGCACAATGGGCAAAGCTATTGAAAAGCAGTGCAATCACACAAGAGGACTATGCCAAAAACCCTCAAGCTGTTATCGAAGTCCTCGAGTTTTATAGCGATAAATTGCGCAAAGATGAACAGCAACGGCTTCAAGAATCGATGCGGTCAAACAGCTCTTCTTCCACTGCTTCTTCGCCTGATGCAAGTTCTGTTCTTGCCGCTTCGCCCACTGGTCCGTCTCCTCCTAAAGTCGTCCCTGCGGACCAGCTGAAAAGGTTACATTTACAAAACGCCAAGTATAGCAACAACAATTCTAGTCCTGCACTCTCAGAGCAAAGTCCGGAGCGGCCTTCTCTGCAACACAAGAACAGCAACTATTCCATTTATTCTCCTACAAGCTCTGTGAGCAAATCTGGTGCTTGGACAGAGAATGCTACTTCTCCAGCTTCGTCTAATCTGATGCATACACCGGCCAAAAGCGAGTTGCGTCGGGTACCACAGTCATCAGTTTCCAGTACAGAATCTCCGAGTCCGAGTGTGGTTACTTCTCCAGTCAAGAAGCCGTCGCAAGAGCAGGATTACAAAGCTGATTCAGAATCATCCTTAGATTCAAAAAGCATTAATCATCAGCGGCCTTCTCACACTAAAACAGGGCCAAGGCCCGGTGAAATGTACAATCAAGGAAAACAAACTCAGAATGTTCCCTATATTCAAGGCCCGCAAGCACGTCCACCAAACGCCCTTGTTCCACAACGCACAGCGCCTAAACTGCCTTCAGCAAACGCTGGCAACACGGATAATGGCATTGCTTATAAAAATAATCACAATAATTTTAATCAAAATGGAGCAGCAAGACCAATGTCGCCTGGCACAAGACCGCTTGTTCCAAAGAATTATTACAACAATAATACTGGAAATAAGGACTGGAAAGTGGAACAAATGAGACGAGCTGAACAGGCCCAGCAAGTTTCTAGAGCAAACGTCAATCCCTCCAAACCTTTACCAGCAATTTCACAGCAGAGTCCATCAGCAGCTGCTGCTGCTGCTGCTATGAGGACTCATAAACCAGCTGCGCCTCAACAGCCAGGCCAGGGCCAGGGTCAGGGCCAGGGTCAGGGCCATGAACGGAAGGTCTCTGGCATGTCTGAAACACAAGTAATGCAGAAATTAAAGGCAGTTGTTTCCAGGGGCGATCCTAATACCTGCTATACGAAGATCAAGAAAGTAGGTCAAGGGGCAAGTGGTAGTGTTTATGTGGCCAAGGCGACTGCAGCTGGTGTATTAACTCCCGCAATGATTTCAGTGGGTGGAACAACGAGCACTAAAGTAGCGGTAAAGACGATGGATCTAGCGCAGCAGCCGAGGAAGGAACTTATTGTAAATGAAATTATTGTTATGCGTGAGAGCAAACATCCTAATATTGTAAACTTTTTGGATTCTTTTCTCATTCGGTCCACAGAGCTGTGGGTTATTATGGAATACATGGAGGGCGGTGCACTCACGGACATTATTGATAATAATTCATTATCAGAGGAGCAGATTGCAACTATATGCTTGGAGGTGAGTGCCAAAACCCTTTTTTAAAGATTTACAAGTGTTTTGTTTCTTATTGTATTTTTCTTGCTATTTGTTAAAGCTTTTTTTTTTTCATTTAATTTTAATTTTACATTGTGCTTCATTTTTGGCTTTTATTTTCTGGTGTGCTTACTTTCAAGACGTGTAAAGGATTGCAACATTTACATTCACGGAATATTATTCATCGGGATATCAAGAGCGATAATGTGTTGCTCGATTATCAGGGCCACGTGAAAATCAGTAAGTTGTTTGGAATAAGTTAAGAATGCAAGAATAGCGGTGCGAGATCAAATTTGGTCAAATGCCAGCCTCCAAAATTGACATTATTGAAATAAAGCAGAATTAAAAAAATAATGCATTGAAAAATTGGATAAATAAATGAATGAATCTCTAATTCAGAACATTTACTAATACCCATCAGCCGACTTTGGGTTCTGTGCAAAACTGACGGAACAAAAATCAAAAAGGGCAACTATGGTAGGAACTCCCTATTGGATGGCTCCAGAAGTAGTCAAGCAAAAAGAGTATGGGTCCAAGGTGGATGTGTGGTCACTTGGCATTATGGCAATTGAGATGATCGAAAGCGAGCCGCCTTACTTGGACGAAGAGCCTCTCAAGGCCCTTTATCTAATTGCCACTAATGGGACACCAACGTTGAAAAAGCCAGACTCTCTTTCACGAGAACTAAAACAGTTTTTGGCTGTTTGCTTAACTGTCGACGTACAATCACGTGCATCTTCCACAGAGCTATTGGACAATGAGTTCCTCCAGCGAGCGGGTCCCTTATCTAGTCTTGCTCCTCTGCTTTCTTTCCGCGCCAACAAAAGTTGAGGGGACCAGTAATTACTCGCCAAACAAAAAGTTAAGAAAGTCAAGAGATTTTACAAGCTAAAGATGAAAGAAAAGGAACTGTTTTGGAATGTTTGGCGGCTTGCCTTGGGATTCATGGATTAACCTTTTGAATATTCCTAATTGCTTGTTCATTATTTTGTGTCGGGTATATGTTATATTATATTTTACTTTTTCTTGCGACCGTAATATGGACTTTAATATGGATTCCGCGGTTTTGCCATCGAAAATTTAATGTCATGGCACTTACTTTATTTTGTAGTTATGCACAGGGTGTTTTTATCTGTATAGGTTCAAAATGATTTTATTTGCAAGAATAGCAACAGTGCAGTCAGTGGCCCTTGCAGGCTTCTATTTAATATTGTCAAGGTATGTCTTCACAAATGTCTTTTATTTGTGTCGTAATCCTTTCTGCTCTTTCTTTTGTAAAGTATTTCAACTTTCATGAGACTGTATACGATGCATGACGTGCGGAGACAGGAACATTCATATCTTTAGTGTAATGCATTAAAGCAAATTAGCCTTCAACATTATACATCCTTGCATAGCTCTGACGGCTTCTGAATCAAGAGATCGCTCGAACGAGATTTCACATGTTCGCTGTTTTTCATTGCAAATTACCAGTCTGAACATAATCAAGACCGCGCGGACTGTGACGGCGCGCTTGTAACGTGACAAGCAGACGCGTAAATTGAACAAGTCACGTGATCAACACTGTTTCTTGCTTTTATAAATTATTTATTGCACGCACATATACAGCTATTATTTCTTAAAATTGTCAAGTAGAGGTAATCCTTAGATATTTGGAGTATTCGAACATTTCAGTCCACGCGGACGGCCGTTTAATTCTTGGTAGCGCAATTTGTACCGCCCTTTCACTTGGGTGCAGGTGGTTTGTTTTTCATACGCAATGGAATTGAAATTCTTAGATTTTTATTTGTATCATATTGTAGATGAGTGTATAACTAGTCTTTGACAAAGATGCTGTAGATGGTGGTGTGAACAAGAGCATCCGTTGATACAAACAGCAAACAAGCGAATTATAAATATTAATTAATGAATAAATAAATAAATAAAGCATAAATCAATTTATTGCGCAAAACAACAACAACTGCTTACAAACTTATTGGACTGCAACGTCGGACGTTTCAAATATCTCATTCAGCTTTGGGTATTCAAAATAAACCCTAACCCTTGATTGCCATTTTTTATTATCATTACATGGTCCCATCCCCTTTAAATGTGTGCTAATCCGCCCAGTGCGAGCGCGAACGAATCTGTTTGCCGTAGCGGACAAGTATAAAAGGCACAACCGATAAAATTGCCGCCACAAACCCCAGTAGACTGCACGCCCAGGGCACGCCAAGATTATGGAACATTCGATCCGTTAGCATGCAAAAAATAAAGGCAACAATCGCCCGCAAGAATGCATTGGCTGCGAGGGCACTCGCTGCCCACCGCGGGAACGTATCACCCAGGTATGACTGTGCTTGTATAAAAATTAAACTAAAAGAAAACCCAACGAAAGCGCCGCCCACGCATTGAACGATCCAGTGTGTATAATGAGCCCAGCCAAACCAAAACAGTCCGATCGGAAAAGTAATGCCTCCAATCTGTGTGGGCACCATTCGCTCTTCCGGATCTGCCCGAATACCCTTGCGTTCAATATTGCGTCGGTACCGAGGATTGAAAAGAGCAACAAGCGTGGTTGCACAGACAATGCCTACAAAAACGGAAACAAAAGGCAGAGCACCGACTCCCGGTCTCCAGCCACGGTGCTCTTCAAATTCAATAGGAAAAGCGGAAAGAATAGCGTACTGCACACCGTAGCAAAGGGCCACATGGACACTGATAAACAGAATAATACTGTCGGTAAACAGCATCTTTAATGGTCGCATAATTTGCCGGGTAGCCAATTCCTTGATGGATATCGTCTCCAAGTCCAGAGCGGCATAGTAATAAGGAGCATCCGGATCATCTCCCTTAGCAGCTTGCGCCCGTAACCGTTTTGCCCTTTTCTGTAAGATTATCGGGTGGTAAGTCTCCGGTAAGAAAACAAGGCCTAAAGCTCCAACTGCCCCGGCAAAAATAACCACTATCCACGAAGTCCATCGCCAACCAATCGAGCTTTGCACAATAAACCCACCGATAATCGGACCCGTACAGGGCCCAGCAAAAGTTGCCACGGAAAAGAAAGCAAGAGCATAGCCCAAGTAAGAAGGCGGGTACATGTCTACAAGGCAGCCCGGAGCTACGGAGAAAGTGCTTGAGGCAAACACGCCACCCAGAAACCGGCATATGGCAATAGTGTAGAAATTACGGGACACACTTACCCCGACTTGCAGGAGAATGTAGCAGGCAAAAGCAGGTACAAGGGCCCAGTACCGGCCATAACATTCAGACAAGGGCGAAAACACTACGGGTCCAACAGCAAAAGCCAAAACAAAAAGCGCCAAACCCAGAAGTGAAACTTGAACATCCACTCCAAACTGCTGGGCAATTGGTCCAACGGCACTAGAGTAGGTAGAGGACCCGAGAGAGCAGGCCAGTGTCATTATAATAACAATTATAGTAACTCCAATCTTACGGCCAGAAGACCAATTGTACGGGCACTCTGGATCATCTGGACCGGACCATTCAACTAGAGTCCTTGGCGTTTTGCCTTCACCTGTCTCTTGCATGGAAGCAGCGTGACGTGAAACGACGCGAGTAAGTTGGTACTCCAAATCTCCCCCGTCAGTTTCGTCATTTGCCTGCTTGAACGCTGAAGTGCTTTGGGCCATACTTAGCCGATGAGCAGAGATGCGACTGGCACTTCGCTCACGGGAAAGAGATGAGGCAAGATTAGAGGCCATTGAAGACGCTCGCCGACGATTTCGTGATCTGCCTCCTCCCGACTCTTGTCTTCCATCTAAAAAAGCCTCATCATTCTTCTCTCCTTCTCCTCCATTTCTGTTATTTGTACTCGTTGACCGCCGGGCAGAACTGCCACTACGACGAATCCATTGCCACGTTCGGTCCTCTTGGCCATTAGCCGCTGTTGGCTGTTCTGGTACACGAGCCTCGTCTTTGTCAGAGTACAAAGACGCAGATCGCCGCGTTGACTGCCGATTAAGGCCGCTGTCGCCACTGTTTGATTCCTCTGCCATTTTGCTCTCAAATAGCTTCAGAGGGTAGGGAGCACGATGCCTGCTCCTTCATTTGGGCGCTTGATTTTTTGTCGATTTGCGAGTTTGGGATGCTGTTTGTGGGATTAAGATAACCCTATTCCAGTTTAGTGTATCCTGGCCAAATAGTGTTGCATGGGTTACGATAGATGCGGTCGGGATTATGGGGGTTATGGGCAAAGGATTTTGAACATCAATATATATATGGAGAGAGCGATAGAGAAGTGCTAAAGTTATACGATAGTACTACTAACTCACAACTCTGCTTGAGTGCATATAATTTTTTTTGTGCGCATACATATCTTTATTCTGTATACCACTTTTGAACACAATGATTGGTCCTGGAAATGCATTATTATTATAATTGTTAACCACACGCAAGGTTCACAGCGCTTAAAAATGGGGTAATCTGGATCAGTAGAATAAAAGCTTTATACAAACATAGTGAACATGACTTGTGTATGTATACATAAACACAAATATCCTGGCTGTGAAATAATCCATGTTTACTGGCTCGGGGTTAAACATAGTTTAATGTGGCAAATTAAAAATTATCGGGTGGATTGCACGTATGCATTGAAAGAGAAGGCCGCATGTAATGTAACGGCAAATTCATATTGAGGTCAATTAGAGATCTATGGCTCATCCATTGACCTGCAGTATTGAATCACGCGTTTAATAAAGGAAATCGAACGCATTTCTATATTCATACCTGCAAGATTTGGTTTTTTTGCACTCGAAGACGAATGATGCGGGGTAAAATGTGCAAAAAGATTAATAGTTACAATGTGGCGCTTGAGCGGACAATACCATTAAAATGAGCGTCCGCTGACATCCGCTGATATGGAACATTTAAAAATTACCGAGATACTGGCCTGCACGAGGTTACATGAAATCATGTCTTTTGCTGTATGAACTTGTATAGGAAGTAAAATTCCACGAAATGTGGAGAAGCCCAATGGCATATAACGAAGTGCTTATGCGCTGAAATGGTAAAATTGGTTTCAAGTCTACTGCAAGACTCTAAAAAAAAATTTCCATCAAAAATTGTATTCAAATCACAAACGCTATCATCACGAGTGGTATCAAGTTAAAAAAAAAATCATCCCTTTT
This sequence comes from Novakomyces olei, assembly GCA_016906335.1. Classification (NCBI taxonomy): domain Eukaryota; kingdom Fungi; phylum Ascomycota; class Novakomycetes; order Novakomycetales; family Novakomycetaceae; genus Novakomyces; species Novakomyces olei. The sequence goes on from JADEYG010000003.1 coordinate 1,317,052, forward strand.
TAAAAGGATTCACGCAAAATTAACGAAATGTCGTCTATCCAAAGTAGCATAAATGTTTAAAGAGAGAAGAGAAACATATAATGAAAATAAAATCGAAACAACAATGAAAACAGATGTAAAATTTCATCGAAAAATTTGAGAAATGATTCGGTACCAACATCTGCCAATTCAACAATGGTCAGTCGCAAGCATCAAGATTGCTTTGAAGTATATCAGCTGACAACCGATCAATAAAAGGCAAATAAGCTTGAGACAGACACGGAAACAAAAAGGTCCTCCAATCCACGTCATACGCGCTGTCCCGTATCCCGTTTGTGGTGGAACAACTTTCGTAGAGTAAAAAACCCGCTAGACCGATGATGGCTGCCACTCTCGTTGCTGCTGCCAGACTTTCCCGTTGAATTGTGAAGAGAATCACTGCCGCTGCCACCATCCCCGTATCCGTAACCATAATCATCGGCCCTTTCTCCCTGTGGAGCACGCAAACTAGACATTCGTGTATGTTTACTCGGCGGCCGCTTACTTTTCAAACTGCTGTTTGTCGGTCGCAGGGATAAAGTGCGTGAAAGAAGCTTCAAAGGAAATAGTGAACGACCCTCTGAGACAACTACATCATTTTCATCTTCCGGTAAAGCCTCACGGGTAGGGTATCGGTTACTCCCAATCCCCGAAGCCGGAGTAGTAGCCGTTGTGTGCACGGAAACAGCAGAGGAAAGCGGTGGCGAGAAAGAAAACGAAGGCGATGTCGATCGTGTTGAAGAGGAGAGAGTGAGTGGGGGCGAAGGTGAAGAAGGATGTAGAGTTGGATTTAGACCGTTAGAAGAGGCTATACTAGAAGCCGAAATACTGCTGGCAGAAGGAATAGTAGGCATCCTCATAGGTGCCTGATGAGCCTGGTTAGTTCGCTGAGAAGGAGCAACGGCAGGCATCTCGGCGATAGCGCCCAGTGTCCGACGAGTACGCAAAGTCAGGCTCATCTCTGGATCAAAGCAACAGATCCAGGCAGCTGTATACAGGATTAACCGCTCGAGCCGGTCACTGCCCATAATCCAGTGGTTCCTTATCTGTGGACCACCGACATCCTTCGGCACAACGATACAACTGTCAGTCAAGACAGCAAGCGGATCAAACATGGGCACTGGGAATATATCATCAGCGTTATCGCAGACACAAAAGACCCAATTGTTTTTGCGCCGTCGTAACCACCGCAGTCGAACGTAGTACCGTGAAGCGTAGCATAAGGGCATAGAAAAGTAATAACAAAGAGCCGATTCTTCCTCTGACAATTCAGAGTTGCTGCTGCTGCTGCTACTGCTGGAATTTTTGCTATTCTTTTGCCTTGCTTTGCTGTTCTTGCTATTGTTGTATCCTTGAGACCGGTAATCGCCTCTACCAGCGGTAGATGTCTCCACATCTAGTCGCAAGTTAATTGTTCCAAAGGTAAGACTTTGCCTTTCCAGCGTCACATCAAAGTGGGCCGCAGAACCGGGTGTACTATTCCGCGGAAGAACACGGTACGCGTGGTTACAGCGTCGCAACGGGACCGTGTCAATGACTGGTTTCGCCTTGTATGTGGGAAAAGATTGCTGGAGCAGACGGAACTGAACTACCGGCTGTGAAGAATGATGATGGAAAGCAGATTTTTTGCTTGGCGGAGGTAGTGCCAAGTCATAGCGTTTGAGATCCGAGAACGCTGGTGTGGCCGAGGATGCCATTATCGCTCATGCTAAGGAAGTACGGCAAATTTGAAAAACGTCGTAACGAGTCACGGATCTTTTGGAAGATCGGTATACCCCGGATAGAGCCACAATAAATTCTACTTTCCCCTTTAATTATTTTTTTGTCGTCTTCCTTCCCTTGAACTCTCCCTGCTCTTTAAAGAAGCAAGTCGAGGTCTTGTGACCCAGTCTATCGACGAAGGATACTCGTTCCAACTCGAAGGCAATTTTCAATCGAGTTGTCTCCACTCGTATAAATTTGCTTTTATTACAAGGTTTAGATCCGGCTGCAATATTATATGCATTTATATATATTGTGTGAATTACAAATGATTATACAAATCCTTCACATCGTATAATTTGCTACGTAATTTTATACGGAGTATATACAAATCCGTACATCGGACCTACACGCATTGCCAAGATAAGTCGTTATTCGAAAAACTATTCAAGCAAGCAATAGGACTTGTGTACACAATGCTCAAATAGTCAATGAAAGCAAGGAGGGACCCTTTGCTGTTCCTCTTGCACGTGACTCATCCCTACATTATTACAAATGCTGCTTATTAGAAACAGCTTTCAAACAATAAAAAGTATACATTGGTCTCCCCCCGTATCCTCTTTTCATCAGTTATTACAAATGTTTTTCTATATATTACAAATACAACTAACAGCTTCGACCCTTTTACTCCATGCTCTTCTTACTGCATTTAGCTGTCAAAATATAAGGTTGGACCTGAATCTCCCTTTATCCATGCCCGAATCGGCCGACCGAAACTCCGATACGACGGACCGACTCATAGATATGTCAAGCCGATGTTTAATATTAAATCCACCTTATATGCTTTTGGTTCGGTTTCGGTTAAAATGTTTCCGGAATGTTTACCGATCGACAATAAATCTGCATAATTTTGGCACAACAATTTATACCTCGGAGCCGATGAAAGATAATTAATTACTTGGGAAGACTTTTCACATGCGAAAAAATTGCGCGCCTGCAGCTCAGTACTAAAAATGACATGAAAAGATCACATTTATCTATACTTATATATAAATGATTTTGGTTTTGTTCTTTAAAGTAATATCCAACTGGCACTAATATTACTTGATGTACCTTGCTAGTTCTAACGCATGGCAGCGATCAATATAATCTGGCCCGCCTAATGTTTGGTGGAAAATAACAAAATGTTAATCAAATAATTGTGCTGAGCGAATATATACTGTAGCCCAAATGAAAATAAACAAAATAAAGTATTAATCTATCAACCAGTTAGCGGCATTACCAATCAATAGACACAATCGACACAATCATACAATGTACATCTTCCCCAAAGTCAATTACACTTATCTATATACGTCTAATTTAATTGACTCTATACTGGTTTATTTATCGTCCGACCTCTCGATCCCCACATATACAGCCCACCGCGTATTAGCAATGTTGCCAGAATCGCTCATTATATCACGCACTCTCTGTGCCGTACGTGACTGCATTGCCAGCTCTGCAGTTTCTCCCATTGGTCCTCCCAGTAAACGCACACTCAAGACTGCTAGGCCTTGCTGTGGCAGAGGCTGCCATACCTGTGCACGGACTGCAGCTCCTGGTCCCGTGTCTTTTGCTGTCTGAACACAGGCTTCCACGTCACAATCACCAGGACTCGCCATCAGTAACATTCGGCCTAGTCTTGATAGCAAATGTATCGCTATCCAGCACATTGCTAGTGCTGCTACCGTCGATAGGACATGATCAGCAGATTGCTCCAGCGTTAAGCCTGTAATAGCAGACAGAAGTAGAACTGCCAAAGGCCCGAGGGACAGTGCTTCAATAATCGGTAGCCTCTGCAGCTCCCGGCTCATTATGCTCTGAAGGCGAGCAGTAGCAGATGGGAGAGCAACTGCTCTTGTTGCAGACAGAAGAAAGGCTGTAGCTAAAACAGCAACAAATCCTTGCTTATTAGATCCTACAACAACACTGCTCTGCGAATGGCGGTGAGCATGTTCCGTTTGTTCAACTGGCTGAATAAAAACTGCATCCTCAATAGGCTCTCTCAGTAGAATGAGACCATTGTAGAGAAGAAGCATGGAGAGAGCGAAATCTCCTAGTACAGCACTGTGTTGAAGACCAAAAGGCATTCCAATTGACGGAGTTTTCCAAACATCAAAGGCATCCATACCTTCAAAGACCGCATTCATAGCTACACAGAATGCTTCGAATACAAGAGCACAAACAGCACCTGCCTGCAGACGTGTGTGGCCAGCGTCGAGCGCATAAAGGAAAACAGATAGTGTTAATAGAGCAAAGCTCAACGCAAATTGCAGTTTTTGTCTTTGTCCCAGCATTCCAGCAAACTCGCGTAGTGTTGGAACTGGGAACGATTCACGAAACGTTAGTGGCGCTCGTGATTTGGGTGGTAAGAAGAATTGCTGAGAGAGCGAGTGTTTGTGATGATGGCCTCGGCGGTGACTCTGGATTATCAGGTTAGCAAATAAAAGTCATTGAAAATTAAAAAGGTTGTGATATTCATAAAAACCGAGCCTTAGCCTACTTATCATCGAACGTAGACCGTCGAGACAAATAGACAGCTAATAAATAAAAAAGAAATTGTCAATTTTCTGAAAAAGAATCCTACAGGTCTGGCGGGACTCGGTGCTAAATGCGGACTAAGTCGGCCGTTCAAATTAGCAGTAGCAACGCCACGTTCTGGTGAGGGCGTGCGTAATTGTGCGGCCGGTGATAAGTCGCGTCTTTGAGGTGAAGGAAGCCGTGGTGGGACTTTGAATCGTGAAGGAGTCGATAAATGTGTGCGACCCCTTGGACTAAAATCATTCTCACCCACTGGCGACGGAGAGCGTAGCGGCAATTTGGTTTGCTGAGGCAGTAACGATGGCAAAAACACGTCTTCATTTCCATCTGAGCGTACCGGCTCCGAGTCCCGTGACAACTCGCGCCGAAGAGGGCTCGGCGAGCGTACACGAGCCATTCGGGCTGTGCGACCTTTACGCTGTTCGCGTAAGGTTCCTTCCGTTTAATCCGATGTTGTGCAAGCAGACGGGAAAAGAAGCGTGCACATGTCCAGCAAATAGTCTTGTGCTCATGTATAAATTACATATATTAATTATAAAGCTGGCCTTTTTTGCAGATACATACTCTCTGGCACTGTTACTTGCTTGAAACTATGGTGCTACTTGGCATAATATAAAGTAATCATAAATCAATCCAGAGTGTTGTTATGTTGAGTTTACAAGTCAGTAAATTAGCTTGAATGTCATCTAAATCTGAATCTGGGTGCCCGCTGTACTTGCATAGTCTTCTATCCAAGTCACATACTAAAACTTTCAATCCTCAGCATTATTTTGCTTAATCTAATGTTACCTGACTGACCCTAACCCTGTGTGCAACCTTTAGTTAAATTTACTTGTTTTAATATATGCGAATGCTAGCCAAGCGTTTTATTTTTTGGCCAGAATAATATCGACAGTGTTTTCTACGATTTCAACATACTGTAATTGTTATATTAAGACACGCTTTACCGTACTCCTCTTGGGTTCCTCATAGTAAAATATCAACCAAAAAAGTAGGGATTAATGTGCGGGGCCTTGTATACGCGTACCATATATATAAACTCATATAAGCCAATGAGTCTTGGGTACAATGGCGGCCGAGACGCAGGGAGACATAGTCCCACCGAGCAATACCATCACAGAACCTCAAAGCGTTGAGAGCAGCAGCGATGGCATTGCGCTGAGCAGTAGCAGCACTGCTGCCCCAACTCACTCAGCGTCAATCCATGAGATCTCGTTCAAGGTACGTGGCACCGCATCATTCTTGCCGCTTCCAATTCTCTTTATCCTCGGAATATCGATTGCCTTCAACTGGAATCTAACTGCATTTAGATTGAAAGTATAATTGAGCGGCTCGAGTCCGATATCCGTGAAAAAACGCGTTCAGTCTTGGACCAGATTGAATCTATAGGCGATCGAGCTGATCGCCTACAGGAAAACGTTAGCCAGTTGGTCGCGGAGGCAGATGCTCAGCGGACTCATTCCGTTATATCACAGCCTCATACTGTCGCATCTACATCCAGATAACACAAACTGTATGATACTTGCATTCGTTCGACATGGATTCTCGAGATGAATCCAAACGAAAGACGACAAATACCCTAATTAAGCTACGGTGAAATTTATAATATTGCTAATTGATGAATTCATTTGCCCTAAAGTTCAATACCAGACTCTAATTTTCTTGTTGCACATTCATATGCAGAGCACGCTCGCCTGCGCCTGGAGCTGCCGCGTCAAACTCGCCCTTATCATTCAACCCGTCGTGGCCTTTTACATGAGGCAAATCGACATGACCTTCTTCAAGTGCCTTGGAAGTGCTGTTAACAGTTGATGGAGATGCACCCTTACTACCGGAATGATCTCCCAATGATTGCTCCTGCGACTCAAGGCTGCGTGTCGTAGAAGGTTTATCCGTATGCTTGGGAATACCAGGTGCCCTATCTCCAAGGGTCTGCTCTGCTGATTCGAGACTGCTTGCAGTTGAAGATTTGTTGGGATTGTTTTGCATTTTTGCGCCTTTGTCGCCTAAAGACTGCTCTGCCGATTCAAGGCCGCTTGTAGTTGAGGGCTTTTTGGAGTTACCTCCCAATTTTGCGCCTTTGTCGCCTAAAGACTGCTCTGCCGATTCAAGGCCGCTCGTAGTTGAGGGCTTGCTGGAAAAATTTGCACCCTTATCTCCTATATCTTTCTCTTCAGCTTCTAGGGTACTGGTCTCATTCTTGCCTTTACCGCCAAGTGCCCCAGATACGTAGCTAGCGGTAGAGGATACAATGCTGCCACTTCCAGTAGACTGCGACGACTTTTGTCTTGTAGCAGGCAAAGAATCAGCTTTGCCTGCCTCTTGGCCAGTAACACTTTCTTCCTCGCCGTCGTCCTTTTTGCCAGCATCCGCAGCTACAGCTGCTGCCGCTGCCATAGCTCTATCGTGCTGGCTGCTTCCGCCTTGCACATGAATGCCCACTTTTTCACGAGAACTCGTTGGGGCTTTGTCCCGTAGAGCAGAGCCCTCTAAATGTCCGGAAACTGAGTCACTGCTGCTGCTGCTCCTCTTGCTCTCAGACAAAGACTCTTGCTCTTTAGACTTTTCCGCGTCACCCGAGCCAAAAGCGCTGCTTACATAGTTAATTGCTTCAGAAATGAGCCCGCCCGCTCCATCAGACTTGTTGGCTTGCTCCATACTGGGATCGTCAGTAGCATTGTCTTTTGCTGTGGAGGGGATGCCGCCGGGCATCGGGTAGTCATTCTGATCGGCACCGCCCGAGCGGGTCTGATTTGCAGTTTTCGATTCAGAAGCAGTGGACATTGGTGGTTCACTCAATTGAGGACAAATTAAATGAGCCCCGTAAATGCAAAGCAACAGAGTTGTTTGAGCTGAGAATGAGTTTGTTGTTGAAAGTCGCACACACAATAGCCGATTGGTTAGCTATTGTGTCACTTTTGAGTTCGCTTGGAGAGTAGCACAGTATTAATACTGAGTCTGATTGTGCATGCGTGATTCCAGCGTACGACGTCGTCATTGTCTCCTTACGGATGACATCACACAATGGACTATGTTGACGAGCATCGGCTATTTTGCTTGTTCCTGCAGCGTATGTAATTAGGAAAACGCGATTTTTAAAGCTATTTTCAAGTATGCAAAGCCAACCATGGGCTTCTATTGAATTTAGGGAATATTAAAGCGGGGATTGTTAGTATACGTTTGCTTACAAGTCATTTATACGACCAAATGCGTGATTTTTGTTCACCCATATCTTTATCATATGTAGCGTAGATCAATCAACTGACTGACTCACAGTGGATTCAATAAATGTGATAAATTTAATTTACTGGAGTATATTGCTAGGGGAAAAATTTCAACATTATTGTGGACGGCACATTATCTCTGCAAGGTTTGTACAACTGCCGAGCTCTTTTTATGCACTTGATGTGATCCTTAGTGTGGGGGACAAACAGTTTCTATACATAATTATTATTATCAGACCGCACCTCAAACTACCGCTGCAGATCTCAGTACTACTATAATTTGATGTATTACGTCATATCTACCGTCTATCTTATGACAAAACAAAACTTTAATTAAACTTTCTAGTTATTATGCAATCAACTTGTAAGCTGCAATTGTTTTGTACTTTAATTTACGTGGCTCAAGAAAAGAATCTCGTTCTTTTAATGCCGATAGTACGTTATGCGTTTAAAATTGAATGCCCATTCATGCCTTGGACGAAGCATTCAATTTTGTCGGGCCCACTTTAAGAAGAGATTTGCCTACATTGGCACCAACAAATAGCTTGTTTAGTGCTTCTGGAGCCGCCTCCAGACCATTATATATAGTCTCACGAGTCTTGAGCTTTCCTTCACCCCGCAATTTCCCGAGAAACAGCTGCGCTTCAGGGAATATCGCAAGGTTATCGCTCCTAAAAAATTGGTAAGCTAGGGGATTAGAAAACGCAGATCTTACACAATAAAGCCCTGGTACTTGAGGCGCCTAGTAATGATGTTTGTGTAATTTTTCAATGCGTATGGGTGATCACCAAGATATTGCGAAATTGCACCACACGCTACAATACGACCAAAGTCGGCAGCGAGGGCAAGGCATTCGTCCAAAATTTCTCCTCCGACTGTTCGGTAAGATAACACCATTCATTAACAGATAAAGGTTGCAACGCTGACGTAAATACAAACAAGACTATAAGAAAAGACAGGAGTAGTGACATTGATTTGAATATTATCTCACCATTGTCGTAATAAATATCAATTCCATCCGGAGTAGCACGACGCAACTGTTCCTTCCAATCCGCATCCTTGTAGTTTATGACAACATCAGCACCAATTTCACTGGCAAAGTCCAGTTTGTCGCGAGTTCCGGCGAGAGCCACAACCCGAGATCCAAAGGCCTTTGAAATCTGTACGGCAGTTGATCCAGTAGCTCCCCCGGCAGCGCTAATCACAACAGTATCATGCTTTTTATCCTTAATTTCGCCAACACGCATGAGTCCGATATAAGCTGTTATTGCAGTCACCCCAAATGAGCTCAAGTAATCGGATTCAACGACTCCAGGCATAGCGGGCAATTTTCGTAGATTTTTAGCGTCCACAATAGCGAATTCCGTCAACCCCGACATACTAAACACCAGATCACCCTGGGCGAACTCGGGGCTCTTGCTTTCGCGCACATACCCCACAGAGTAAGCGTCCATAACGGCACCCAATTTCGCAGGTTCGCGATATCCTTTCCTGTCGCTCATCCAACCAACCATTGCCGGGTCGATGGAAATAAAACTCGCCTGGATTAGCGCCTGACCTGGATACAGGTCGTTTACTGTAGGAATTTGACGTGTTTCCAGCTCAAATACATTGCCAATGCCGATCGGCTCACCGGATTTAGGGCGCGATTTTAAAATCAAGCTTTTGTATGTTGACGACATTGCCTTTGGTTTTGCCTGTTGTGCTGGTTTTCGGGTTTCGGCTTGACTGCGCACAGAAGATATTGGAGAAATTAAAAGTACCGAGGCTACGTGCCTATGATATAATAATTATAAAAAGGCAGTCAAGTATAGGTATTATTACATTATAAGTGTCGTCGATAACGTCTACTGCTAACACAAATTATGGGTTCATATTTTTGTTAATTAATTAACTAATAAATAAATAAATAAATAAATAAATAAATAGAATAAAAGCCGCGTAAATTATAACTATACTAGATGGCTATGTTGCTTAGTCAAACATCAATATTGCGATAATACTAGAGCGATACGGCAGGACGTCAAGACAGATAATTTATCGAATTATGAGGATGTCGAATTACAATCACCCAACAAATCTTTGTCCTTCAAGATAAGAGGAATTTGCATAATATGGCGCCACTCGTGCGTACAAATTGCGGGCCTCCGCTACGTCTTATTGCCCGTGGAAAAGTTCGGGATATTTATGCAATTGACGGAGTCGAAGACGCACTTCTTTTCGTCGCCACAGATCGAATTAGTGCGTTTGATGTGATACTGGAGAATGTATGGTTTCTATAGTGCCAAGATTGCTGATCAGAGTCAGGGAATTAAAGACAAAGGCCGCGTACTCACGGCTGTATCCTCTTTCTGGTTTTCATACCTATCCGATACTTGTCCAAATCACCTTATCACAGCTGACATTGAAAAAATGCCGCCGTCTGTCTTGATGTATAGAGATCAGCTGGAAGGCCGCACAATGCTAGTCCGCAAGTTGCGCGTCCTACCAATCGAAGCAATCGTTCGCGGATATGTTTCTGGTAAGTACTTGCTCTAAAGTCTATTATCTTGTTCAGTCGCACGTTGCCTTTACTTTTTTAATTAATTGGCTGTTTTTCGTTACTGGCTTATATAATTTGGCGCAAAAGTCTAGCAGATGTATTCAATTATATGAAGTATATGTGTATTCAGTTTGTATTCAATTTCAACTGCTAACTATTCAGGCTCTGCTTGGAAAGAGTATCTCAAGACTGGGACCGTTCACGGTATCCGAATGCCGGAAGGTTTACAAGAGTCTCAAGAACTCGAGCGACCAATTTTCACTCCTAGCACAAAAGCAGAGCAAGGACAGCATGGTATTACTTTATCATTTATTTTATTTTATTTTATTTTTTATTTTTATTTTTATTTGAAATTCCAAAATTCTTATTATAGACGAAAATATACATCCAGACAAGGCCAAAGAAATAATTGGTGAAAAGCACGCAGCAGAGGTCGAACGGCTTGCTCTTGCTCTTTATTCTAAAGCTAGAGAATACGCGAAATCAAAAGGCATTATTATTGCAGACACAAAATTTGAGTTTGGCGTTGATGAGAATGACAATGTTGTACTTGTCGACGAAGTGCTAACGCCGGATTCTTCACGGTTTTGGCCGGCTAAGCTCTATCATGTTGGTGAATCACAGCCATCATTTGATAAGCAGTATTTGCGCGATTGGCTAATCGCATCTGGCCTGGATGGCAAAGATAGCACTACGATTTCGGAGGATGTGGCCCAAAACACTTCTTCCAAATACAAGGAAGTATACGAAATATTGACAGGGAAAGCATTCAATTAATCTGTCCAAATTCATTATCGTAGGACGATTAGTTCAGGCAAACAATAGCAAACCGCATATATACCTTTGTATAATGTGATAGACTTTACAGAATCAAGCGCGCTTCAATGCGTTTGACACAGATTTTTGCAAGCAAGCATTTAACGCGCGATAATTACGATAGTTGCAACGAGGACATTACACGAAACGTGTATTGTAGAGATTGAACATAATTTCATATATTTATACCATAATTATGTATAACAACTACATTATATAATATTGATTAGCCAACCCCACCCGATTTATATGCACAACAGATATATGCACAACAGAGCTCCCAGCTCAGGAAAATTAAAAAAATAAAATAAAGCCCACACCCAGACAGCGATCCATTCTATGCCATTTCCATTTCTCCCGATAATTACGGTCTTAATGCAGATATCTTCTGCTCTTTCTCTCTCCCTTCTCCATCCTTCAAGCATCGACACGAAAATTAAATAATAAAGATTATAATAAAAATGTAATTAAGGGAAAAAATAAAACAAATATACCAGGTAAAAAAGAGAATTTGAAATTTAACAAATATCTAGACAATCGAGATGAGGTATCATATCGGTATAAATCGTCGGACACGTAACTTTTTCCGCTTTTTCTGTTTACTCGATCGTTTAAACTCCTTGAAACGAGGGTTGAGTCGGTGCACACTCGACCAAATCTGAGGCGATATTTCACGCGGCAGTTTCTTGCCGCGCAAACACTGATCAACGAACCAAGTTCCGACTATAAACTCCTCCCGATCAAGCGCACCGCACTTGTGTCTGTCTACAAGCCTCCATATTCGTGAAAGCTGCTCATCCGGAAGATTACTGCGTCTCCATAGTTCCCGGACGACGATGTTAGATACCAAATCTTTTGCCTTGAGAGACGCTGGTAATAAAGCATTCTTCAAAGAAATTAAAGACTTTGAAGACGGGCCGTGTGATCCTTTTTCACCGCTAGATTCATCACTATCATCGTCATCGTCGTCATCGTCATCATCGTCGCCGCCGTCTATTTCGGGTAAAAGTTTATTTGATAAAAGTCGATTGCTCACAGCCTCCTGAACTTCAGGACTGGCCAGCATGGCCAATTGAGCCATCGTAGAACTGACCCAAAGGCCCTTATTGGCCGCCCAAAGCCCCTCATAACGTCGCTTTTCCGCGTCCGTAATTACACTTTTACTACGTAAATGTGGATGCTGATGACCAGCACGATAAACTTTCCCAGTTTTGCCTGGATCCAGATTTGTGGCCTTGTTGCTGTCGTCCGAATCTTTTCGAAGACTTTTGAGTATTGTTTGCTTTGAAGGGTTTCGTTTCCTGCGATTGGCTAAAGGCTGATCGTCTGCAGAAGAAGAAGCATTTGGAAAAGTACCACCCACTGCCCCCTGGTCAATATTGGCTTTGGCCGCTGCCTTTCTCGCCAGATACTCGTACAGCTCTGCACTCGAGTTCATTGAATCTTTTCTATACGAATCCTTTCTGTACGTAAGATTATCTGCTTCAGGTGCTACACGAAGAGCACCCGTTGAAGCTGCAAATCCTGGATATTGATAGGGTAAAAGGTGGGCAGCACTTTTTGCAGCTGTCGGAGCACTAGAGGGAGTAATTACAGAATCCTGAGCTGGAGCAAAGCTCGGTAAATCGATAACTGATTTCGAGCCTTGAGGACTTGTGTCAACTAAGTCGTAAAACTCGTCAGCAGAATTGTCAGTGCCACTAATAAATTGCTCAGCGTTATAATAAGGATAGTGCCTTTCTACACCCGCAAATCCGCCATCTGTCTCTCTCTGTTGCCGAGCCTCTGTGTCCGACGAGGGGAGAATAGAGACCGAGTTGAGAGCAGCTTGTTTAGAAAAGATTGAACCAAAATTTGGAGGCGATTGTTGATGTTGAAGGGGACTTGAATAAGACGTAGTAGCACTTGCGTTAGTATTAGCATTAGCAGCGGCCGTGGTTGCCGCCGCTGCTGCTGCTGCTCCGACCGCAGACAAACTGCCTTCTTTAATTGGACCCGGTCTCTTTGCTGCAGCCGCAGTTGTTGCAGCCGCAGTTGAAGAAGACGATACTTCTTCAGAATTATGTTCAGCCGAGCTATGGTCCAATGAAAGCACAGACCGGTTAGACGGAGGTGAAAGTGCTACTTGCTGTGGTTCCTCTGTATAAATATGCTCCTGACTGCGGTCATTAGGTGCAGAAGCAGAAGTAGCAGCAATGATCTCCTCAATTCGTCGACGAGCTGCCTCCTGCTCTTCCAGCTGGCGCTGCTGTTCTGCTAGCAAAAGCGCTTTACGTTCTTTTTGTAGGGCTACACTGTTAATAGCAGCGGCACTAGCAGACTCTGAGCCTCGAGTGCCTATATCAAATTTTCGGTTCTGTGAAGAATTTGATCCCTGGCGTTGTTGTTTTTGCTGAGCAGTTATTGATTTGTTGTTTAAAGAAGGACTACGACTGCTAGCCAGCTTCGCTGCTTCCATTGCACCATTCTCATTACTCGAAGCGGGCCCAGTTTCGTCAGCAGCTTCATAGCCCCGATCGTCGTCATGAAACTGCAGCACTCTGCTGAAGCTGGAAGACAGAGAGTTGCCAAGAGGCGGTGCAGTTTTAGCTTTTGTGCCTGGAGAGCGCGACGTCTCATTTACGCCTCGAGACCTTGCTGCACCGGAGGCAGCTATCCGCATAGCCGCATCCAGAGCGCCACTACGAGCTTCCACAGTTCCTTGGGTCTGGTTACGCTGGCTCGTGTTCTTTGTACTACTTGAAATACTAGCCGAGGGCGAAAGCGTGTTGAAGCTCTTTAGTGCCGCTGCTGCTGCTCTATTAGTGCCTGAAGGCACAGGCCTTGCTTTTGCCTGCTGAGCAGAGCTCGAGCTCATGCCTGAAGGGGACAAACGGTCTATGCCATCCCGCTCAACTTGAGATCAATTGGAGATTATTTTGTGGTTCATGTTGTATGAGGGCTCACGTTCTTTTGTATAGCGTAAAAATATAGTATACGGTATACATTATGCGTATAATCTGCTATACTATATAACCAGCAGTATGTAATTTGTGTCTATAAATTACAGCCGTACATTAAACAAATGAACGCATAAATAATGTACAAATTAATTGCTAGTACCGCCAATAGGATCCAAGTATTTGCTTCTCATCGTTGTGACGTAGATCAATATAGGCAAAACTATTCGTAAAGGCTGTTTAGACTATCAAGACTGGCGACTGACTGGGCTTTTTATTGATGGTGTACGCATGTCGGCCATGGAGGCAGAAGGGCCAAACGACTTACCAGCCGAATCGGTAGACGATTTTGATATAGAACCACCGCAAAATCACGGTAGTTCTCCACCGTTTCGTGAATTGGTTACAACGCTCCTGGAGCCGCTTGAAAGTCGGCCTTACTCGCGCTTTGGAGGCACTCGCGCGGCAAAAGCCAGCCGTGCGGATGTCATTAACCGCTTTATCAAACGCTGGCGCAAAGATGTTGGGCCCAACATCTACCCTGCTTTTCGTTTAGGTACAAGTGCTCTTTAAACAACCTGTTAATTTGCTAACAGACTGATGTGTATAGTTATGCCTGATGTAAGCCACGGATTATATTTGAAATGCCGTTTCTAAATTTGCACAGAAAGATAAAGACCGACCTATGTATGGCATCAAGGAAGCTGTACTAGGCCGAATTCTCACAAAGGCAAGCAATCCGTATTTTGTGGTATGCTAATATCATTCAACAGGCTCTGCGAATAAGTCCACAATCGGAAGACGCACAGAATTTGAAGAATTGGAAGCAGCCTGGGCAGGTAAGTGATGATCACAAAAACAAATTCTGAACTACCTTATCAGTGGCGTATGTTTCTAAGTCATTTGTAGTCTCGCTCAGCGGGAAATTTTGCCGGACGAGCTTATGGTAAGATTTTAGAAACAAGACCAGACTACGGAAGCAAGCATGAACGAATTAAAGTCTTCTAATTTCCACCGATAGAGTTGCTTGAAAAAAGGCCATTGCGTATGGAATGGAGCAATTACACTGTGGATGATATCAATGATATCTTGGACCAAATATCTCAGGCTACTAAAGAGTAAATTATTTGTTCAAATAAAAAAAACATATTTTGATTGCTGCAGGGATGCTCAGAGGCCGATTATCGAAAATTTGTATGAAAGCATGTGTCCTATTGAACTCAAGTGGATCATAAAAATCATCCTTAAATGTATGCTTAAACTATGTTTTGCAGATTCTTGCTAACACAATTATAGCGACGAAAATTGGGGCTACTGAAAAAACAATATTAAATTTTTTTCACCCAGATGCGGCAAAACTTTACAATGTATGTTCTTCTCTTAGAAGAGTTTGCTGGGAGCTATACGACCCTAATAAGCGTCTGGAGAGCGAGCTATCAGATGTTAGACCCTTCCAATGCTTTATACCACAATTTGCGAATTTTAAAAAGCACAAACTTGAGCAGACAATAGCAAAATTCAACGGTAAACCCTTCTGGATAGAGGAGAAACTTGATGGTGAAAGAATTCAGCTGCACATGGTTAACGGGCAATTTCGCTTCTTTTCGAGACGCGCTACTGATTACACGTATCTTTACGGTGAATCATACGATGATGAAACAGGCGCTTTGGCCAAATATTTACGAAATGCCTTTGTTGAGGGTGTAAACGAGGTAATTTTAGACGGCGAAATGATCACATGGGATCCATTAGAGGAAGCACGAGTACCTTTTGGCAGTCTCAAATCTGCTGCTCTTGGAGAAAAAGAAACGCTTTGGAGCAATACAAACAATCAACGTCCCTGCTTTATAATGTTTGATATTCTTTACCTCAACGGAACTTCGCTGGTTGATTATACATTACGAGAGCGTCGGAAAGCTCTGCACAGAATTATTCGGCCGATAGATAAACGTTTTGAAGTGATTCATCATGTTGAAGCAGTTTCCGTCAGGGAAATAGAGACAATGCTTAAAAACGTAGTGGAGGAGGCTTCTGAAGGCCTCGTGATTAAAGACACAAGCGCTCCTTACTGTGTAAATGAACGCAATGATACTTGGATCAAAGTAAAGCCAGAGTATATGATGGAGTTTGGAGAGAATCTTGATCTGCTTGTTATCGGCGGTTACTTTGGCAGTGGCCGGAGAGGTGGACGATTGGCCTCCTTTTTGTGTGGGCTTCGTGTAGACGGAGAAAATGGTGGAAAAAACACAGAACAAATGAAGTTTTATTCATTTTGTAGAGTTGGTGGCGGGTTCAGTGCTGGCAATTACACAGAGATATCTCAAGCTACTCAAGGCCAATGGCAGCCTTGGGATGCTGTCAGGGCGGGCAAGTATTTTGAGTTTGCAGCCAATTACCGCTGGAAACCGGATCAGTGGATTCAGCCGGACAAGTCAGTTGTGTTTCAGATTAAAGCAGCACAGCCGATCCCATCTGATCTTTTTCGGACTGGAATAACCCTAAGGTTCCCACGATTTCAGAGGCTTCGGGAGGACAAGGACTGGACTACTTGTCTGTCAATTCATGGGTTTCATGATCTTCGCTTGGAAGTGGAAAAAGAAGTACAAGAACAGGAACAGGAGCGTCGAATGACTGTCGAAAGGAAAAGACCCGCAAAACGGATCAAACGTGACTTTAATGTATTAGGCGCTGAATTGAGCTCGCAAAAAGACGATAATAGCAACACTGAGCAGGGGGCACAGGCACAAAGTCTGATATTTGCAGGGATTAAAGCATGCATTGTTACAGACGCGAGTGATATACATAAAACAAAACAGCAACTCGAAACTATTGTAAAGGCAGGTGGTGGAGAGGTCTATCAAAGCCTTGATTCCCAACCTAATATGATCTTGATCGCCACGAAACTTACATTTTCCCTTACTGCGTTTCTTAAGAAGCATGATCAGTCGGTCATCAGACCACAATGGCTTTTGGCTTGTGTTGCTTCTGGAGAGCTGATGCCGTGCCAGACTCGAGACTTTCTTGAAATTTCATCCAGAGATCGAAAACGGCTAAAGAAGGACACAGATCCTTTTGGCGACAGTTACAATGCGAACACGACAGCTGATACTTTAAAGAGGGTATTAGATTCAGAGGCGTTTGGCGAAAATTTTGCCAACAGCTCTGTTAATAACGTTGCTTGTAAAATGGAAAAGTTGATGCTTGATGAACCCGAATTTTACGGTTTCCCTCAGTGGGCATTGCTTCCTTGTGTGATCTACGTCGAGGATAAGGAGGACAAAATTTCCAGATGTATTGTTTTGGCGTTGGACGGAAAACTTGCAACGAGCGTCGATGATTCTGCTCTTACACATATTGTGCTAAATGATTCCCGGGACAAGACAAAAATTCAAGATATTCGTAAAGAAATTTCAAGGTACGTCATATCTCATTTTGACTAGAGCTCACCATGAACAGGAAGGCAAAAATCCCAAAGCTTATTCGAAAGGATTGGCTTTGGCAGTGTTGGCAATGTAAAACTTTTGTAGATGATGATAGTAAGGATTTACTGACTTTTTATTTATTTTGTTTTGTTTGTAATCAAGTCTCTGTTTCTCTTGGATCACATCTACTTGATATTCTCTCTTTTTTGTCTCAAACTCAAAGCTTTTCTAGATTTCACTTGCTGTTGCTGAACAATAGTGTTTTGGATTTAAAAACCGGCTTTCAATCTCGAAATAATTCAATTAAAGCATTCAATAAAATATCTATTTTAAAGAGCTGATGGCAGCTTGGTATTTCTGAAGTTTATTGAGTAAAACATCTCCCTGTCGTATGACTTCCTGATATTGCCGATTCTTTTCATCGGGCCGGTTGGTCTCAATAATGCCATTGACGCGATCGATAACACAATTTAATTTCTTTTCGGGAATAAATGTTGAGAGATCATTGTCCAAAAATTCGGGAGTCACTCCAAATGCAGATGCCATACTTTTAATGCTTAATGCTCGGTAGCTCTAAATAATAAAAATTAGTAAATAACAATATTTCTCAATAATATATATAAAAGCCGATAATTACCTCTAATAATTGCGCGTAGCCTCGCCGACGCATTTCACGCACATAGTATCGAGTATGAGGGTACAAGTACCGGCTCGTTTTCAAGTGTTCTTGTTCGACCTTAGCTAAAGCTTTGAAAAACCCGGCATAATCACATAGATACAAACTGTTTACGCAACCCTCGAGACTAGCCAGTTTTGTGTCAGACGGGAGTATTGCAAGTACTTCGGGACTATCAACAATTTTACGTTTCATATCCACACGTGACAACGAAATTGTGCCAGAAATTACGGCAAATTTAACAATATCGTTGTAAGAAACTAATTCAGTGCTCGAGAAAGTGGATATACTGTCCAGCAGAAGATTTGCAGCTCCCGGAAAATCGCGGCAGTAAAGTTTGTACAGCCCATCATACGCACGCATTCGGTTGCGACGGTCCCAGTCGCCGCCCTCCTCAATAAGCACATTAGCCTTTGATAATGTCGATCCCACAACTGCCCACTCTGAGAAAAAGAGCGCTAGACGAACAATGCCAAAGAGCAAATCTATTCGGGTACCAAGCGTAGCTGTTCGATCAAATGCTGCCTGATAAGCAGCCATTCCGTTTTCCTTGTCTAGTATTTTGGCCAAATATTCAGCTTTCAAACGAAAAGCCTCAGTCACCTCATGTTCCCCATTCATCTCCTCTGCTTGCTTGATACTTTTTTCCAGTTTCGCAAGCTCTTCGCTATTGGCCTTCGCATACTGCTCATAAAGGGCAGCATCCCAGCTGATTTTGTCTCTAGTCGCATGGTTCTCATGCAAAAATAAGTACAATGGAGCCAACTTGTCTTTATTTATCGCATCCAAGAGCGCCGTTTTCGCCGCTTCGTGTTCCGACACTAAATGCGGCATGCTTAGTGTAAAAACATGGTCGGCCAAGGAAAGATCGGGAATCGAAGGAATTGAAGCTTCTGCCATAGCTGACAAGTTCAATAAACCGTTGAGTTTGTTCCTTTCAAGTGCTCCTATAATAGCGACGCCTTCGTCTACAGGAGCTGACGTGTCGTATATGTATGTATGACTAGACCAGATTTGTATGTTTAGATAATAGTCCACTGGTTTACTGGTTTATCTGCGTCATCGAAATCGTGTATACTATATTTATGGGTATCGCACAGAGAGCGCAATAATTCCATTGAGTCAATAATTTTTACCTTTAAATTGGCCACTCCACATTATTGAGTTAAAGCGCGCAGGATGAGATCAATAATTGGCAGCAATTTGACGACAGAGCGTCAACGTGCGCTACCAGAATTATGCCCGCGGAGTATTTACAATGCAGAATTAACAAAGGATATTGTTAAAATCTCAAGCCCATGCTTACGCGCAGGGCTCTACCTCATTAATGATGGTAATTACATTTGGAATTAGTACTTGGACTTCTAATACTGGCAGACATTAGCAATGCACATGTACGCTTAAATTAAATGATAATCCTAATGGCTAAATTATGGCCGTTCTTAGATGGTCTATATTTCCGTTTTGTCTCTACTGTTTTATTTCTGTTCTGCTCACACAAATGACAGGAAACGGCGCAGGCTTTCGATAACGATACGGCAAATTACTGGCATGCAATTTTGCACAGACGCGAAGGTGACTTTTGGAATAGCAAGTATGAACTTGTACTTAGTTTTAGCTAAAAAATTTAGATGGTGGCTATCACGAATCTCGCATCCTGTGCTGCAAAAGGTTTGGGCTCAGGGCGGTAGCATATCACAAGCCCGCCAAAAGGCTAAAGCCTTTGTGGACGAGTGTCAGACGGCCACGTCAGCTTCTGAACAGGATTTGAAAGCCAAGCAGTGGGAAGAAATGAGCGCCTTGTTGGCGTACTGTGATGAACATACCGTATAACATATTTGTACAGGGTGCCTTAGCAGGGGTAAAGAATGATATGCCAGATTGTAGATTATTAATATAATGTTTTCGAAAATAAATTGTTCAAATCCGCCAAGTATCCGTTTATACGCTCTAATTTTCTTCCTCGTCAATCTCGGAGTCATCATGTTCATCGCTGTCATCATCATCAGCTTGCAGCTTGATAACCTTTGACGAACTCTTATCATAGTACGCCTTTAGCTTGATACGAAATTCACTCATAACAATTCCAAAGTGTTTTAATAAATGCGTTTGTCGAGAATCAAGAGTTTGGCCCTTGCGACAAATTTCATGATCTTCAAGAACGTGAATCACGCCATTTTTCAACGATGTTGGGAGCCCTAGTTGTCGAAACTGAGGCTCCATAGTGTGAGACACCAAGTAGTCGTCTTCAATCGGAATCGTACCGGCCCTAGAATACAGAGGGCCTTGAGGGACTATGATCGTGTCGGTCGCCTTTGTGCCGGCACGGGCGTAATCACTTTTTACAAAAGTCTCAAAATAAGACTTGACAACATCCGGTTCTTCGTTCGTTGCTAATAATCCCATGTTGCCTTTTAAAATACTTGAGAGTTCGTGTAAATTTTCGCTGTACTCTTCCTCTCTACTAGTCCCTAATGCCTTTGCCATCACTTTGATTTTCCCAAAAAAAATTCGGCTTCCCCGCCAATCTTCACGAACTGTTTTCAGGTATGTATTGCGCATGTTTGCGACAGAAAAAGCCCAAAGCTTTATCACATGTTAGCCACATAAAATATTTCAGCAATTTTTGTTACATATTTATTCTCATCCACAGCATCTTGCAATGCGCCAAAAAGCAATTGCTTTCCTTCTTGTCCTTTCTTCTCCGTTTTTGTGAGTGAAACTGAAAAGCGTTAGCGGGACAATGTCTTCAGCCAATCCGAATAGAGCATACCAATCTTGTTCCTTCTTGAGCGCGGCATTTCGATTAGAGCAGAATAATATTTTTTTTTCGTAATAAAAAAAAAAGAATTTTAAAATATTGATATGTTATTTTAAAGTGCTACTAACAACGTATCTAATAACTTCATGTTCAAGTAAAGTTATATGTACGGTCCAGACATCTCTATTATTATATTTATTAATATTAATATGATATATAATGTATTTCTAATCTAACATATTATTAGTACAGAAACTTTCTGCGCTCCACAGACATCTTATAAACATTACAGAAAAAAGTCTCTTGTCAGTAGCTGTTCCTTAACTGTTGCTCTGTTTACAGATTGGTATTGTGAGGCTACTTGAGCAGGATGAGATATTTGTCAGTTGAGCGCTCGCTGCATTATGACAAATTGTGAGAAGCAATGTATAATGCCATATGATTTTACATTATGCATTGACTTATTGAATAAATTAGGTCGTCTTTTAAATACGCAGTTGAGACTGTTGCCTCATCATCATTATGTTACAATCAATAATCCGCTCTTTTTGTGAGAAGACCGGGTGGAATTATGAAAACTCATATACTGAACTGGACGCGACTGCAAGCAATGTACTGGATTTCTCAGTCCGGGGAGGTTGTAATTTGGAAGTACTCTCACCTCTTGAATCTACTGGATTAGCTTCATGTGGAAATCTCTCAGCAGTGCCGATTCTTCATGGATCTTTGGCTTACCTTTGGTCTACAATAAAATGGGACTCTCCGCCTATTATCGGCTTCAAAGCGGTGACTGTTCCTGCTTACAGGCAACTGAAAATGCCTTTAGCACCACCTGATGCAATGTACTGGCAAAGACACAATATCAAACGAGATGTCTTGTTGTATGGTCGCCTTTTTCTCCCGCAAAACAGATTAGATGCCCTAGTGTTGCGAAGAATTTCTCCAGATACCCAAGCAACTCTAAGGTACGCTTCTTGCACAATCCCTCTGCCTGAGGCTACAATGACTGCTGAATTGCAGAAGGATGTTGGCAAGTGGAACGTGGAAGGAATTTACAGCACTGCAGACTCTGTTCTTGGCCTTCGTGGTTTGTTTAATTTCGGTCCTGATCCCCGGAAATACCGATTTGTTACCGCCAGTCCAAACTATCCACCTCAAGGTATTTTGAGTGCTGGTGCCGAGCTATACTATGGTCTATCAAACAAAAACGCTGGGAGTAAGATTGGATTCTTTTTGATCCATTAAACTGATAAATAGTTTCCACTGGAATACGATATACGACATTACCGAATTACTCTCTGAACCCGGTCACCATGACTTTGGTTGTCAACCCTTTGATGGGACATGTCTCTGCGGCTTATTCTACAAAGCTGCGCGACAGCTATACTGCCTACAGCACGAGATACACGTACAATGTTTATTCGTATGAGAGTCGCCTGGACGTAGGTCTGGAGAGCTGGAATGAGCATGGAGTGGCAAAGGCTAGCGTTGGTACTAACAAGTCAATGAGAGTATCCTGGGCATGTCGATGGAAGCAGCTTGTTTTAAATTTTGGTCTTCATGTGGGGCTGGACGGTGTACGATCAGCCGGTATGGAATTAAAGTATCATCATACTTAACAAACAAATTATAGATGTTGTAATAGAAGCTGTATATTATTTTATGGCAAGCTATTTCACTAAATTCCTGGGCAAACATTTTCTAGAATATATTGCTTAGTATCCTCGTCTTGCCCGTATAATTATTGCTCATATGTTAATATAATAGGCGACTATAAAAAGCTTGGAAAATTGAACTTCATTATCTATGGAGAAAGAGGAATAACTAGACTTGTCGGTAATTAGCAGCACATTGGTACTTGTCCTAGCCTTGTCCGGCAAAATCCTGTGCGAGGTGGGGCATCCTGTGAACTAAATTTTGTGTTGATAGATTTTGTCATGATCAGCTTTTTGCTATAATGTCGGATGAAGTTGACCGACTTTTGAAACGAACTGAGACGCAGTTTGACAATGTATATTACATTTTGATTTTCGTTTACTAAACAGAAAACAGGAGCGAGAAATAAAGCGTATTTTAAATGCTTTCAAGCTCAATGCTTATGAGGTTCTGGGTATTACGCCCGGAATATCTGACGACGATATTCGCAATTTGTATCGCCGGAAATCGTTGTTGCTCCATCCCGATAGAAATCGAAACAATGCAGAGGCTGCTGCGGCTGCTTTCGACAAGCTCAAAAAGGCAGAGGCTGAATTATTAGATGTCAAAAGGCGTGAGCAGCTTGATTCTGCTTGGGTTGACGCTCGAAACCTTTTAATTCGGGAGCGGAAGCTAAGTCGCGATGATGACAAGGAGTTTCTTTCTAGCAGTGAATTTTTGGCAGATTTACATGTGAAATGGCGCGAGGTATTAATTGAGGACGAATTACGATTACGGAAAAAGCGTCAGATTGCTATGGCGGAAGAAGGCAGGCAGCTTGCGCGCGAAGAGGAAGAAATCGCAGAGCGAACACGTAAAGTGAAGGAAAAAGAAGCCTGGGAAGCCACGCGAGATAACCGTGTACAAAACTGGCGTAGTTTTCGAGGAAAACCTTCGACAAATAGTTCGTCGGAGCTCTCAGGAAAGCCTCCTCCAAAAAAGAAGAAAAAGCCACAGCTATTAGGATAAGGATACACGTTTTGAACTTCTTTAAATTTGTTACTTATATCATAGCAGACTACTTTAATCTGCCAAAGAATCCAAATATGCAAAGATGAAGAAAAATAAAATATTTACAAATAAAAGGGATGGCGGAAAAAAAAAGAGATGGTGAGTGAATTGGAACAGAAACAAATTGCTGATTAAATGAAGTACAAATATTAATAACAGCGATCCGTCACACAATTAATAAGAACCGTATTTCGCCTTAAACCATAGAACAAAGAAGAAAAATCAAAAACATCCCATAATCAATAAACTAACACCCGCTATCCCAAAATGTCTTTCATGCCAATCCTCATACGGCGTGCTGGTGAAGACAGATCTGCCTCGTCTTCGCCAATCATATTTGACTCTACTTCGTCGTCCAAGACGGTCTTTTGCGCCAGTTTCTTGCTGAGGTAATCGTCAACCTGCTCCTTGTGGCTTGAGGCATGCCCTTCTTGATTGTGTTCCGAGCCATCGGGAAATTTCCCAGTCTGCCGGTCAACGCTCGACCTACGATCACTTATAGGAGGTAAGCGCAGATTAAATTGCCCCTGTCCCGATTCTAATTCCTGTCCTGAGGCGGCAACATGTTGTTTGAAAACATGGTGATCAACAGCATTCATGAAAGAAGCGTACCGAATATACATATTGGAAACAGGCTTGCTGCTTCTTTGTCCACCAGAATATCCGTGCTGCTGATGTTGATTTTGGAGCTGATTCTGGGTAAATATGAGTGAAGAGGACGAAGATGCCTCTGCTTCCGTAGGCGAAGTTGCTAAATCTGGTTTGTACTGAAATGTATAACACGTGGATTCAGCAATTGCGGGCGATGTATTGCTCGACGAAACAATTGGGCTAGCCCTGTCAAAAGTAAAATGCTTATTTGAGCGGGGCGATTCTGCAACAGCTAATTCATCTTTTTCACAATATCCAGGTGCAGATAAAGCAGGACGCATCATAGCGAAATACTTTGCGGAAGACACTAAACCCTGAGGGTCCAGCATACCCGGATAGTTGTCATTAGCCACCGCATTTGGGGTAAAACTTGGTGAGGTCGCATACCCTGCGGCTTGTAACGGCCGATCGTACATTCCGCTTGTTTTGTCGGGAAGTGCTATTTTGGGTACATTGTCATAATCCTTGGCAGCTATGTTTTCTGGTGGAGGTTGTGAGGAGCCAAAAGAACAAGATCTAGAGTGCGATGTATATGAATGTGAACCGCTGCTCTTGTCTCCTGATGAATTGACGGTCATCGCTTGTGCATAAACAGGAGCGCTCGGGAACAGCTTGCGTTGTAATTGCTCCTGAGGCCGCTTAAAATGAAATAAAGAATTGTGGAAACTGGGATCAGCGCTTCCGACTTCAGAATATTGAGCATCGCGGATGCGAGGGCGGCCGCGCCGTTTGTGCGGCACATCAATGCAACTTGCTTCTTTATTCAATGTTATACACCTCCGACACGGCCGAGACTCTTTATAGATTAGATTTAATCTTACATAAATCAAGATAAAACAGAAATCGTGAATTCACTTACCATCACAGGCTAGATGAGCTCGTTTACAGTTTGAGCAGGCACTGGCGACGTGAGATTTATATCGTTTAGCATCACTCAGGCTTGCCTCCAGAATAGCGGTCTCGGGTTTTGAAATCGTACCGTCAGCAGTTTGATGTTTGTCTGGTAAACAATCTAGAGAACGGTCCAGAGCATGATGATCCATGCTTTTTGCCGATTTCAAGTTTGCTGTTGCTTTTGTTGTTTGCCCCACTATCCCGCCATGGAAAATTTGCGCCACTAGCATTTGTTTGGATGAGCGAAAGCCGTAGTTAAAAGCGTAGTGAAAAGCGAGACGCAAAGGAGAGTTGAGCACACAAGCGTAGAGCGGAATTCAATTAAATGCTATTATTTGATCTCACACTACTCGGCAAGATAAGCGCGAGCTTAAATACATTGTGCCCTGGGGCGCTCTATATAAACTATACGTAACTTGTACTAGTCACAAAATACACTTGTATGTTTGTCAAATGTACTTATTCGAAGGCCGAGACTCTGCTCTCTATAGGATAATTTCGCCTGGAAGCGATATCTATTACTTAATTGTGACTTGAAGAGTGTGCGAGGATTATATCGCTCGCTGACTTTTTACTGTCCATCCCAAAAGGGCAGTCTAAAACGGTCGGCGATCTTGTAAATGTTCCGACAATTTATTGCGACCACTTTACAGCGGCATTATTTAGCTAAATCTTATTTATGTATTTATGAACATATATATTCTCCTCGTCACAATGAAGATGAAGGCTTTCTAATTCCAGAGATAGAGGTTAACAAGCTTGTGATGTGTGAGAGCTATCTAAGAGACAGAGAGTGCTTTCCCCCTCTCAACTGTCAAGTTTAAAACAATTTCTCTTCGAATCCCAAAGAGGCAAAATCCCGCAGAAAATCAAAAATAACACGGGAATCAAACCCCAAGGCCCTGACAGGTGGACAAGCATCCCAAATTTGGAACGCCAACCTACATATAAAATTCGCCCCATACTTTCCTCTCCATAACACTCTTTTACTAAGTAATAGCTGATGCAAAGTCAGGGCGCCTCTTGCCATGTCGGGCCCATGAGTTCTCTTTCTCCGCTCTCTATGGCTTTTTGGGCTTAAGAAACTAACTTCCCCTCACTCCTTGCAAAGTTATAATTTTCCTATCCTTCGAAGCTGCAGAATAAATGAAAACAATTAATCCGACTCACCGCCCTCAGCCTTCCGTTAGATATTCTCCTCAAATCATAAAGTGTGCACGTATGAGTTTACCAACTCGGCCCGACCTTGTTCGCAAATCGTTGTCGCTATGCCTTTTCCGGATACGCGGAACGCCACGTAGCGTTCATATGAGCTGACCGTATATAAATTCCACATTACAACAATATATAATTAATAATATTCGCTTTGATTTGGTATGCTCCAATTTTGGTGTCCTACAAACGTTTGAATTGTTTATCCCACTAAAAGGTTGCATAGTCCCTAGCTATGTGCTTTCGAGTACTGGAATAACTGCGCTGCATGCCACATGTGCGTCAACCCAAAATTACTTGTGATGCAGCTTCATGTAATGCGCTATAATTTTATCAGTAGATTTAAACTCTCTATATGCGACTTTTCATTGGTGAATAAGTTCGCCTGTAAACGACTTATCACATGTGGATCGAATGCCAAAAACGATAGCGCAAGCTATTGAAATATGCGTGGAGAGATGCTAGTTGGAAGATGTTAGTTGGAAACGTCTACAGAATTTGCATCAGCAAAGGCCATAGCCAGGTCATCCGTATAATATGCTAGGGTGAAGGGAGAGAGGAGTAATTAAAATGCACACATACTCCCGACAGCCTATACTGCTTTTTAGGCAGAAAATAAAAATTAGAGCAATACTAAGACTAAAACTAGAATTAAAATTTAAATCATTAGAAGTTCGAGCAGCTTTTAAAAAAGAATGATGTTTATTTCACTGCAATAATATTGGTTCAGACACTTCCAAGGAACTAAAAATTAGGCAATTTTGCGATTCGGCACAATGCACTAAAACTCATCTATAGATCTTGCAGGATCTTTGTATAAAAACGGTTGCTACAGAACCTGCCAAAGTACTGCGACCTTTCACAGTACTTGCCTATGCTCATTTTTTAATAGCCACCACCTTTTCCCAAACATTTCTCAAAGCCGACTTCGCGCCTCGGACTCTGCCATTCTACCTACAAAATCAAAACCTTTTAAAACCTGTAATAGTTAATAATTCCCATTTATCATACAGTTTCGCTCGTTTCCTTACCTCGTCCAAAGCCTGCCACACATCATCAACATAGACAAATTGCATATCTCGCTGAGCGTCTGCAGGAATGTCGGCCTCCACATTACGCTTGTTCCTAGAAGGGAGAACAACTTTTGTGATACCCGCGCTTTTTGTAAATCCTATGTTAGCCCACTTTGAATTGAAATTCTATCATTTTTTTTATACAAAGGCATTTCTTTGGCCTATTTTTTGCCTCTTTTTTTTCTTCTTTCCCATGCAACCCTGACACACATACCGATTTGCCGCTAAAACTTTTTCGCGGATACCTCCAACAGGTAAAATTCGTCCACGTAAAGTCACCTCACCCGTCATTGCAGTATGCGGGTCAACTGCCGTTTTTATCACCATACTTACTAGCGCTACTACCATTGCTACTCCCGCACTAGGGCCGTCTTTAAGCACCGCCCCTGCAGGTGCATGAATATGAATATCTTGGCCATTAAAGACTGAAGAGCTTCTTGAGTTGGTGTCGCAACCAGCGTATGACAGGCCCAGGGCCTTTGCATTTGAGCGTACTAACGAGACCGCTAAAACGGCAGATTCACGTATAACTTCACCTAGCCTTCCAGTCAAGATAAGACTCCCTGAGTGCTCCAGATCATGCGATGGCATCGATGCTGCTTCCAGAAATAAGAGTCCCCCATTTCCGGAGCCCATGTAGGCTAAGCCAGTAACAACCCCTGGCCGTCCTGCACGTGCAGCAAGCTCTGGCTCGTACAATTGAGCACCCAGTACCTTTTCCACGTCATCAATTGCAGCACTATACTCATTTTCTCGATCTTTGTCGCGCAACGCTGAAAGTTCAACTGCTTTGGCCCGACAAAGGCTGGCTATTTTGCGTTCCAGCTCTCTTACTCCTGGCTCCCGCGTCCATCCGCTCGCAATGGACATAATCTGACTGTCGCTCAGCTTTAATTGCTCCGCATTTAATGCGTTTGCTTCAATTTGCTTCGGTAATAAATGTTTACGAGCGATTTGTAATTTTTCTTCAAACGTATAACCCGCTAGCTCTACAACTTCCATGCGATCCATCAAAGGTGCTGGTATAGTATCTAATGTGTTTGCTGTAGCCATAAAGAGCTTGACCCAGTTAATGATTCAATTCCAAAAATTTAATAAAAAGATATAAATGTCAACTTCAAAGAGAACTAAGAAAAGCAGAAAAGGAAGAAAGAGCAACAGAAACGAAGCTAACTACGGCATTCGACCATGCCCAATAAAAAAGGAACTCCTAATTGATTACCACGTGTGACAGGTTCACTGGTGCGTCAGGACCCAAGTAGTGATCAACAAATGCACTGTTCTGCTCTGGATCGAGTACTTCCTACTGAATTAGTGCTCAAACATTGATATTGAACGATGTAAGTTGCTACATAGGTGCCTTCGTACCAGCATCGCGGCGCTAGGATCTCCACGAAGACCATCACGTCCCAATTTATCAACTTCGTCCAATAGAATAACGGGGTTAGAACATTTGACCCTACGCAGCGCTTGCACAATAAGGCCGGGCATAGCACCTACATACGTCCGGCGGTGTCCACGAATATCTGCCTCGTCGCCTACACCACCCAACGAAATGCGCGTGAAATTTCGTCCAAGGCTTCTAGCCACGGATTTAGCCAGGGATGTTTTACCCGTTCCGGGTGGCCCAACAAGAAGTAATATCGGTGTCTGCGTGAATGTTAATATAAAGGTTACAACCCTGTCTTACGCTGCTGTAGTTTGACATCTTGC
Source organism: Novakomyces olei (assembly GCA_016906335.1). Classification (NCBI taxonomy): domain Eukaryota; kingdom Fungi; phylum Ascomycota; class Novakomycetes; order Novakomycetales; family Novakomycetaceae; genus Novakomyces; species Novakomyces olei. The sequence goes on from JADEYG010000003.1 coordinate 1,345,983, forward strand.
TGCAGCCTGTTTGTCATGCGGGGGTTTTGGTGGTAATTATGCTATATATACATTCACTCCTCATTGATGCCGTTAACCCTGGCTAACCCTACAGTTGACAATAACAAAACGTACTTATATGGATCCAATTTAAATACGAATTACGCTTTAGCTAAGCTTATTGCGGCATGGAGGTAGGCAACGTGAAACAAGTAACCATCCCAAAACATGCGCTTCGCGTATAATGATTATTTGACTTGGCTCCCTATAATGACTCTCAAAGAAAAGAATAGTTGATTCACTATTTTATCAATCATTAGGGTTTTGTAAGGCAGCAATGTTTTTGGGCCTACTATTCATGTACTCGTTGAGAAAAAGGTTTACAATACGGTTCTTATTTGCCTCCATTCAAAATTCATAAGACGCGTTTTCATGTAGATTATTTCTGTTTTGCATGCATCGGGCTCCAATGGCTATGAGGATCCTTCCATATAAAATTTAAAACGCTGCAGCCAATAACGAATAGACACAAACCCAAATTGATATTATATAAACCGGCCGAGGGCGAATAGAAGCGTGGAATTTTCTACTCTTCGTTTTTTCAATAGATAAGCCGCTTTGGTATATAATATAATTGTTACGTCTTTTGTACTTAATAATCTAGTTAAGTATATTACGTCATAAACTTTGGATATCTAACTAGGTACGATCTATATTGTAAACAAGACAACACTATAAAACGAGTGTTAATGAGCATTTGTTTTTATCACACCATTGTTTAGCTTTTGCCTAAGAACGGTTCAAACTGACATCAAAATACAAATTTTGATCATCTTTTGACTCTCGATATAAACGAGAAGAACTTAGTACGCCACAGTCTTGGGGAATAGGAGTGCGATAATGGGCGACAACGAAGCTGTTCCGCATGGCGTTGAAAGCGCCGATCCGACTGCGCCATTGATGCGCCGCATGGAGGCATGGAAACATATTATCGACAACTTGGCGCAAGTTTACGATGAGGTCGAAGTTCTTCACAAGACTCTCGGTAAGAGCTACTCTAAACTTGGGGCTTCAGTGCAAGTGCCATTCCGAGATGTGGGCGTGTTCCATCAAAGCGGTGTGCAGCAAATCTATCAGGATTTGCGCGATAAGCTTCAAGTAATCTCTCGAAATCACGATCAGGAGGCTTCAGAGATAAGTACAACTCTGCGTAAAGATATGGAGAATGTCAAAGCCGAGATCAAGCAGCAAATTTCGAGACTAAAATCTGATAGTCTAAAAGATGCCAAAAAGGTGGATTCTTTACGTGCAGATTCCCAGAAATACATCGAGAATCTTGGCAGATCGATCGCAACTGCAGATTCGAATGCTGGTAGTATCACTACAAAGGACGACCCTTTTATCGTGCGGCGTCAATTGTTGCATAATCTTAGCCGTCAGTCTGTGGAGGAGAACAATCACAATCAGGCGCTCATTACACTTCAAGACGACTTTCGTCGATTCGAGGCTTATATTCTCCAAAAAATACAAGAAAGCGTACGCTCTTGGAATGAATTGGCCGGTCGAGAGTCGAGCGGGTATCTGCAAGCTCTCAAATCTGTCGATACCACCGCTCAGGCAGTGCCCCGAGACTTGGAATGGAACGATTTCGCTAGTCGGGAGAAAAGTTTGGTGAATCCATCTATAGGAAAGCGCGTAGCGTCCGAGCTAGAATATCCAGGAAAAAATAGCCCGTCAACAATTCCAGTCGTGGAAGGCCTGCTTGCGCGCAAAACTCGTGTCTTGAAAAAATATCAATCGGCTTACTTCGTTCTTACTAAGAGCAAATACTTGTACGAGTTCAAGAGCTCTGACGCTGCGACTGATTCTGAGCCAACGTTTGCTCTTTATCTGCCAGACTGTGATATAGGTGAAAAATCTTCTCCTAATTCAGGAAAGTGCAAATTTGTGATCGCAGGAAAAGAAGCTGGCAAATTAATTACGACTAAGCACAGTTATTCATTTCGCGCCAACACAGTAGGCGAGCTCGACAAATGGTACGATAGCATCGTAAGAGCGATCGGACATGCTCCAGTATCAGCAAAATCTTATGGATTTCAATCTGATGACGATGACGAGGTCGTCGCTACTCCTTCTCTAGGAAACTCGCCAGTCGACGCGACAGGAAGTGGCAGTGGTGCAAATAGTTTGGGTACTAATCCCGCTACCAATATGAGTGACGAATCTGCTACTAGAGGCGCGGTGAATGATTCGGTAAATTCTGCAACAGCTGTCCATGAAAATGTTTCCACAAACGCTCAAACTCAAAGCAGAGCGTTGTAAGTTCGCGATCTGAATTCACCACCCGTGATATTCTTGTGCTATTGGCAACATTTGTTTTACTTAGCTATCTGAATTGTAATTGAATTATTTTAGTATAATATGATATATTGGATGTGCCAATGGATGTGCCAATGGATATGCCAACAATTTCTAATTTAGCGGACAATAATTAAAACTTCATGATCTTTTTAAACTGCACCGAAGATCTGATGTCGGAGAGAAGTATAGTCAGCAACAAACGCTAGATATTGAGTTTAAGATAGATCACGCCTACCGTTAAAGAAATCAACAATTCCGGTACCACCTTATTACAATCTCAGTATTTGCTTGAGCCTTTTGCTACGCTTGAATATTTAATGAGCGCTCACCTTAGTGAGCAATAAATAGGTGCTGATTGACTGTGACAAGTGAGCCGCACTGAACAGCCAATCGATAGAGCTTAGACACGATAGAAAAGAACTCATCTACATGGATTAATATGATGACTCACTAATATTCAAGACTGTAATAATATAGATAAAATGATGGGTCTTGATGTGGTCGGGTACCTTCCCTGCCAGCCATTGAGCTAGTTATGTATTTTCTACTTGCATCATCAAACAGGGAAACGTCGGAACCATGATGCATCTATCGTCCGAGGTTCCCAAAATTAAAAAAAAAGAGGTTTGTCAAAATATAAGTAAGATAAGTCGATCGGGGTTCGAGAAGCATGATGATAATATTTTGCCATTGCTCATACTGAGCATCTACAACAATATGACTATGCAAACTGATACGTGCATGTAAGACTGATTCAAGTGGAGCTTTTGTCTTGAATTGAATTTCCCACCACATAAGAACAAGTCCATCTCTGTCCTTATTTCGCTCAATCATCACCTCCAGCCGATCGAAAAATCAAATTGTAGCTGCAGTGGCTTTAAAAAAGTATTTGGTGCCAATAATGTATCTTATCTTATCGCAATCATTTTAATTTTGTATTCATACGTTCTGACCAAAGCAAGCAGAGTTTCGTATTTTAAGTCGTATTAATATGACAAAATACCTCCGTCTAAATAAGCGATCTCTGAATAAGATAAGCCTTTTGAATTGAGAGCCGATTTGACTATGTGAAGCGAAAGACTCGAAATGTGCAGCCAATCATGCCAGATGCTTAAGTAATCTTCAAACGAGAAAAGGGATCAGCCAAAAGATTGACTAGATGTTGTACAGCAATTGACTTCTGAACTCCACAATACAAACATAGAACTAATTCGTTTATGGTATTGCATGAAGAGAATCAACTACACAAAACTTCCAAATACAGATATCATAATATGATTCTAGAAAGAATACGAGCAAGTAATATAATATAACGTCTACACGGAAGAGATATGCAAGGAGAGATACCAATTACTTGAATACAGAACATACGTAACCTTCATGCTTACACAAATAGCCAACCTAAACGTTCTTGGCTAAACATGGACCAATTTTGTTGATGCTCCACCGTTGGGCTCACAGAAGACCAAACCACACGCATGTACAAAACTTGTTTTATAGATGCATTACTCTGTATGATAAAAATCAAGCTTTCAATTACAGTTCTAATTGTGGTGAGTTAGTTGTCGAAAAACGATTGTCATTTTAGCTTACAAGTGTTATAACTGGAAGTAACTCACTGTTATAACTCTTTAGATTAATTGAATCTACTCTTAAACTATGGAAAACCTTGTCCTTTTATAGACTTCAAGGCTCAGCTCTTATCTCAGAGATAGGATCAAGACTTTCCTATCAATTAGTAATCAGATAGGATCAGAAGTAACCGATCAATTAGTAATCACCTTATCATTGATAGGTTACAGATACCCGATCAGTGGCGTGATTTAATGATTAGTAATTAAATATTCCTCCAAATCGGTTAAATTCCGTATTTGGAGTGAATTAATTTAATTTAATTATGTCATTTTAAATTTAAATTTTACTATCTACACTATGGCCTAACATCCTCCCCCACTAATTCGAGATGTGTCGAATTGTAGTTGTTCAGCAGGTTGGTTGAGTTAGCCAAGTGAGATTTAGGTTCCCATGTATCGTCTTCAGGTCCATAGCCTTCCCAGCGGATTCGGTATAATAGCTTATACCCCTGTTTCGGTGTATTGGATTTTTTAGACCCTTTGAACCATCCATGGTCAACGATTTGTTGGATCAAATATAATTCTGTGTTGTCTTTGTAGCGTCGCAGAGCTTTAGGCTTAGGTTGTTCTCTTGTAAGACGGTCCTTACAGCTACAATCGCTGGAGGCCGGCCGTGTATAGTTTAAATAAAGTAAAGGAATAAGAAAGACCAGGAAAGCAGAAAGCGATTACTGTAAAGCTTACCAGGAGTAATATAATGTATTACTCCCACTTTGAGATAATCAACCCGTGAAGGGCGAGAGGCCTTCACGGGCAACTATAAACTAAACTAAGTTGCGGAGGAGCGGATGCTCCTTCGCATTCTAAACTACTCTTCCCAAGCTAACTTATGCGAAGGTCGCACAAGTTAGAGAGGGAAGCTCTCAGCCTAAACTAGTCTATGGAAATAACTATGAATGTTCTCGCGCTAGCGGAGTGCGAAGGGTCGCACTCGCTAGCGTGCGAGGATGAGAACGGGAAGCGAGGTCCGTGCACATTGTGCATGGAGCCCCTCGCTCCCGTGGGCCAAGCTGGCTTAGTGCGCGTACCTACATGCACACTAAGACAACTTCTACGTCCCAAGACCATCGCGTTACGCGCCGACTGGTCTTGGGCCGCGTTGGCGAAGCTTGCGACGCGCGGACATCCCAAGTCCGACTACAGGCGTCGCCCCTCGCTTCCCAACGCGGTTGTCAGGAACTCGTCAAGGCGAGGATCATGACAGTATCCCCCCCTCCCTTGGGCGAGGTCCCCGCGCCCGCAAAACATAAAATATCCCAAAACAATAGTAAGGCGAAAATAAAAACAACAGACTTCCCAGCTTTCAATATAATAAGGCACTCCAAGCATAAAAAATTGCAACTCTTCCATAGTCTCGTTCCAATGAAATAGCATGGGTAAATCAACTCAATCAAATAAATGTTCGCATTGCTTTGCGTAAGGAAAGAAAATTCAAATGCGAGCACGAACACATGTAGACCATACTGTCTTTCAACTGCGGACCAAGTCGTATCTCTGCTCGGTGTTCTCATTGCTCGTCCGTATAAAGCGTGTATGTCGTGCGATAAGATAAATAATAGTCGCGTTCGTTTTGTCAACGCCGTGAATAATTAAAGCGGTGTTAGCTTCAGTTTAATAATTTTTTTTTTGCATGATTTTCAAAAACGTTTTTTCCAAATAGCGATAAATAACTAGTGCGAATTGTGTATTATATCGCAGTCGTAAACAAAAATCAAGAGTTGAGTCTCGCGATTGCGTAAGATTACGTGAGTTGAATGACGTAACCTGTATCGCGATTAACGTAAACATCATAGCTTCGGCTTAGCCGGGTGTAATCTGTGAAATTCTTTCACTAAATCGTCGCAATTTGTCAAATTGCCTGCCGGCTCCCAAGTGCGATTAGCACTATCGTATCCCTTCCAGTGTACGAAGTATTCCAATTTGTTTCTTCGCTTCCTTGAGTCCAACACTTCCTCTACCTCCCACTCTGGTGTATTCTCAATTATTATTGGTGGTGGTGGTGCTGTCTGCTGTCGCACAATCGTAGACGTAGACTTGTACGATTCCAATAAAGAAGCATGGAATACTGGGTGTATTCTCATCGTGTTCGGTAAATCCAACTTGTATGCACGTAAACCGATACGTTCCAAGATTGCAAAGGGTCCAATCTTCCTGTAATCCAACTTGTCGCTTGGCCTAGTGGTACTGATGTTCTTTCTCACTAGCCATACTTTCTGACCGACTTCAAAATTCTTGTCGACACGGTGCGTATTAGCAAACCGTGCTTGATCGCTAATGGCGTGCTTGATTTCGATCTGTAAAAGGCGATGTAGCGTTCGCAAGAAATCAATCCGATTGTCCGCCGATGGACACTGCCGTGCTGTTGCTATCGTAAAACGGCATTTGGGGTGATACCCATATAAAGCGTAACTAGGGGTCGCTTTTATTGATGATTGCTCAGTATTGTTATATGCGAACTGTGCAAAAGGTAGCAAGTTTACCCAATTCGTTTGTTGGTAATTGCTGTAAATTCTCAAATATTGCTCGAGGCTCTGATTAAGCCTTTCCGTTGTCCATCGCTCTGGGGATGGTACGCAGTTGATAACCTTTGCTTGATATCACAATGTGCGAGTAAATGCTTTGTAAAATGTGATACGAAAACTGATCCACGATCTGAGATAATTTCTTCTGGCAGTCCAAAGTTAGCAAATACTCTGTGAGCGTATAGCAATGCTAGTTCTTTCGCGCTCATGGTCTCGCATATTGGTACAAAGATGCCTATCTTCGTAAAGCGACATACTATAACCCAAATTGAGTCGTAGTCTTTGCCTGTGATGACATCTCTTGACACCGGGAGCTTCACAATGAAGTCCATAGCAATGCTTTCCCAAGGCTTTGTAGGCACTCGCAACGAATGTAGTAGACCATAAGGAGCATGACGCGATGGTTTACTTCGTGCGCAAGTGTCGCATGAGTCCACATAGTTAAATACGTCCTTCCGCATCCTAGGCCAGTAGTAATTTCGTGTCACAAGCTCTAGCGTCTTAGCCTGTCCGGGGTGACCTGAAGTCTGCGAATCATGACATTCTTGCATGATTGATAATCGCAAATCGTTGTCTCTGGGTATGTAAATCAAACCCGAGAACATTAACAGACCTTCCTTGTCTATTGTATAGTTCTCCAAATGAGCAGCACGAGGCTTGCTCTTTAACTCCTCAATAATATTTTTGCAAATGCTGTCCTTCTCGTAGCATTTCTTAATATCCTGTGCCAGCGTTTTGTTGTCCTCAATCGCAAACACAAATTGCGATTTGTCCAAAAGCACCATTGTTCGTTCTGGCTTTTCCTCCTCTTCGCTGCTAACGTAATCGCTTCTTCGCGATAAGGAGTCAGCCTTGTGGTTAAACTTTCCCGCACGATACACGATCACAAAATCGTAAGACGCAAGTAACTGCGACCAGCGCATTTGCCGTCTATTCAGGACACGCGCGGTCCAAAAGTACACAAGATTGCGATGATCCGTGTATATCGTGGTTTTGTGAAGGGGACTCTCCAAGTATACCCTCCATTCCCGAAGACATACAACAATAGCTAATAGCTCCTTGTCGTGAATGTCGTAGTTCGTCTCTGCGCTTGTCATCTTGCGCGAGTAAAATGCGATTGGTCTCGTGTCGCCGTTTTCATCCTTTTGCGAAAGGATCCCGCCTATCGCAAAATCTGAGGCGTCCGTTTCCAAGAAGCTCGGCTTTTGTGGATCAAAGTGCACAAGAATAGGTGCGCCTAAGAATGCATCCTTCAACGCATTGAATGACTCCCTGCATTCGTCGCTAAACACGAACTTTGTATCCTTCTTTAAAAGCCGGGTAAGAGGTACCGTAATCTTGCTGTAGTTGGCGATGAATCTTCGGTAATAGTTCGCCAGTCCCAGGAACGACATAACCTCCTTAACATTCTTTGGCTCGGGCCATGTTTCAATCGATTTGACCTTCGTATTTTCCATCGACACACCTTTCGTTGAAATCACGAAGCCAAGAAACTCCGTTGTGTCGGTATGGAATTCGCATTTCTCCAATTTGACAAATAAATTTGCCTTGCGAAGTCTCTCCAATACTCCGCGCACGTGCTCCACGTGTTCTTCCTCTGTATTTGAGTAAATCAGTATATCGTCCAAGTAAACGACAACATATCGATCCAGGCAATCTCGCAAAGTGTCGTTGGCGAGTGCTTGAAACGAAGCCGGGGCATTCGTAAGCCCAAACGGCATGACTTGGTACTCGTAGTGGCCGTACCTCGTACGAAAGGCCGTTTTCCATTCGTCGCCTTTTCGTATCCTAACCAAATTATATGCACCGCGAAGATCCAATCGCGTAAAAATAGTTGCTTGGCGAATGCGATCTAGAAGTTCGGATATAAGCGGTAATGCATATCTGTTTTTGACAGTGATTGCGTTCAGACCGCGATAGTCAACGCATAATCTAAGCGATCCATCTTTCTTTTTGACAAATAAGATCGGCGCCCCCGCGGGCGACGACGACGGTCGTATAAAACCTTTAGCGAGGTTTTCCTTGATATAATCTCTCAGCGTTTGCAATTCGCGTTCGGCGAGCGGGTAGATCGGACCAAAAGGCGGCTTTGCATTTTCGGCCAAGGGTATCGCATGATCCCAAGGTTGATGTTTCGGCAAAACGTCCGCGTTCTTCTTCTCAAATAGGTCGCGATATCCCTCGTAGAACCCAGGCAATGTAACTCGAGGCTTGATATCTTGCTCGTCCGTTGCGTACACACATAAAATACCTGATTCTCCATTACGAGCCAATCTTGCAAATTCGGTTGCGCTGACTTGCATGGATTCGGATAATGTACTGCACTTCAAACAGTTCGCCAACAGTAGTTCGACTTAAACTCGACGTTTGCGCGACTCCATCCGATCGTAGGCTCATGCTTGTCCAACCATGGCTTGCCCAAGATAGCATCGTATCCACGAAGAGGTATGACATTGAAGGTCATCCTTTCTCGATGTTCGCCAATTGATATATCCATCTCGCTGGTGTGAAAGCGAATACCTCCTGACTTGATTGTCCTTCCATCAACGACTCTGATGGGCTCGGTCTCGCTCTTCTCCGTAAGCTTAATAAAAGCATGCGATGCGAGTTTCTCGCTGATAAAATTAGAGGTAGCTCCTGAGTCAATCAGGGCTCTCGCGTTCAACTCTCCATCCTCTGTCTTGACTTTCACGACGACAGTCAGATGCTTTGCTTTGTCCGGTTCCGTAAAAACTGTCATAACTTCTGGTGGCCTAAATTGTTGTTTGCCCAGATCAGGCCTTTTCATTGGACCTGGGCGTTCGCTTTTCCCAAATCGGAAAATTCGTGCGTGAATGCAGCGACGTGTTGCTGATTGTACGTCTTCTTCTTCTGCTTGCATTCTTTTGCTCGATGACCCACGCGTCCACAGTTAAAGCATTTGATGTTGCTTTTGCGATGGTTGTTATCCTCCTTTTCCAAACTAATCGCGTCCACATCCATAGGAGTAAAACTTGTACTCGCGTTTGCAGCCGGGCGGTTGTTGGAATATTTCACGGAACCGCGGCTTGCACTCTCGATGTGCCTGTCGGATATTCTTCCATCCACGCGAACTGAAATCTCAATCATTTCATTCAAAGTGCGGGGTCTGTCCATCCTGGAAAGCTCATCCTTGATGCGATCCTTCAGCCCCTGATAATACATGAACGTCAGCGCACTGTCATTGAAATCCAAATACGAAGCAATTCTTTGAAAAATGCTCGCATAAGATGCTGCTGATCCACGTTGTCTCAAGGCGGCTAACTCTCTTTGCGCCTGACTCACCCTGTCGACTTTGCCGAAATTCGCGGCCAACGCTTCGCAAAAGGCTTCAAAAGTAGGTACTACCGAAGCAAAGTCGTTGTTGCGAAGGTGTGGTTCGAACCACGCAAATGCGGCGTCCCGCAAATACGAAGCTGCGAACAAAACCTTCGAACGCTCGTCGCGAAACTCGTGCGGTTTCAACATGATGTAAAGGCGAAGCTGCGCCAAAAAATTCTCGACCATTCTGCGGTCCCCACGAAACGCGTCGGGCTTCATCACCGCTGGTCCGTCACTCGTCGGAGCTCTCTTAGCTCGCGAACCGATCTCCTGGGTCAGATGCGCAATGTGCGATCGCCCTTTCTCGTTCTCTGCCTTCAACTCGGCAATCTGAGTTTGCAGGGATTGCAAAAAGGTGTTGAGTTCCTCTTGCGACATCTTGTCCCTCGTACCGCAAAACTCGTAATCGTAATCGTTCTTCCAGAACCGTTCTTCGTAAATTGTTCACTCAATCGTCGACTATCCAAGCCGATACTCAATAACTCAAAATAACTGTGTTTCACCGGAACACTCGATAACTCAAAATTCTCAAACTCGAATCCACGTCCTTCACTCGACGCTTTAACCGTTTTAACTTCCGTAAAAATCCGTAAAAATAAGTACCGAACCGCGTCTTTGACTCGACGTCCGAAACTCTCTCGAATCCGAAGGAAATAAAACACAAACAATTCCAAAAAACTTCAAACTTCAACGACCGGGACGGGTTGATTATAGTGTAAGACGGTCCTTACAGCTACAATCGCTGGAGGCCGGCCGTGTATAGTTTAAATAAAGTAAAGGAATAAGAAAGACCAGGAAAGCAGAAAGCGATTACTGTAAAGCTTACCAGGAGTAATATAATGTATTACTCCCACTTTGAGATAATCAACCCGTGAAGGGCGAGAGGCCTTCACGGGCAACTATAAACTAAACTAAGTTGCGGAGGAGCGGATGCTCCTTCGCATTCTAAACTACTCTTCCCAAGCTAACTTATGCGAAGGTCGCACAAGTTAGAGAGGGAAGCTCTCAGCCTAAACTAGTCTATGGAAATAACTATGAATGTTCTCGCGCTAGCGGAGTGCGAAGGGTCGCACTCGCTAGCGTGCGAGGATGAGAACGGGAAGCGAGGTCCGTGCACATTGTGCATGGAGCCCCTCGCTCCCGTGGGCCAAGCTGGCTTAGTGCGCGTACCTACATGCACACTAAGACAACTTCTACGTCCCAAGACCATCGCGTTACGCGCCGACTGGTCTTGGGCCGCGTTGGCGAAGCTTGCGACGCGCGGACATCCCAAGTCCGACTACAGGCGTCGCCCCTCGCTTCCCAACGCGGTTGTCAGGAACTCGTCAAGGCGAGGATCATGACACGAAGCTTGCGACGCGCGGACATCCCAAGTCCGACTACAGGCGTCGCCCCTCGCTTCCCAACGCGGTTGTCAGGAACTCGTCAAGGCGAGGATCATGACATCTCTGGTGTTGTGACTGTTCATTGGATGATGTTTCTTTAATTGAGAAATGTGAACAACGGGATGATATTTTATTGATGTTGGTAGTTCCAATTCATATGAAACAGGACTGATTTTTTGAATAATTTTGAATGGACCAATGTATTTTAATTGTAATTTTCGTGTGAGAACATCGTGGAATAGCTCCGGTATTTCTCGTATGTTGGCTGTGCTTAAATAAGCCAGGTCATTAACATTATATTCAACATTTATTCGCTTTTTATCCGCATAGATTTTTGATAAATCATGTGCTGTTCTGATAGCATCTTGACAAAGAATTTTGTTGGCCTCCAGAGTGTTTATAAAAGAGGAAGTATCTTTGTTCGGTGTTTCGGGCATTGATAAGTCAGTAAGACTACGTGGAATGTAGCCAAGATCCGCCTCAAAGGGTGTCATTGATATGGCGGAGTGTTGGCTTGAAGAGTAAAAGAATTCGGCAAACGATAATAATGTGTGCCAGCTGAAGTTCTTTTTATTGGCATAAATGAAAAGACGAAGATAGTCTTCCAATACACGATTTGTGCGTTCGGTTTGACCGTTGGACTGTGGGTGATAGCTTGATGATGGCTTCAAATTGATTTGAAGAGTTTTTGTAAGTGTCTGCCAAAATTCAGACATAAATCTTACATCTCTGTCACTTATTATTGCAGTTGGTAAGCCGTGTAGACAGAAATATCTTTCCAAAAATAGCTGTGCAGTTCCTTGTGCTGTTATAGTTGTGTGCGTGGGCCAGAAATGAGCTCTTTTGGTTAGACGATCAACTATGCAAATTATAGCATCAAACTTTCGAGTCCCCGAAGCTGGTAGTCCAGTGATAAAGTCCATGCCTATTGTTTGCCATCGATTACTCGGTATATCGAGTTCTTGCAATAGTCCCATTGGCTTTTGAGGTATTATTTTGCTTTTAGCGCACGTTTCACATGATCTGACATATTCATTTATTTCTTTTGCCATGCCTGGCCAGTAGTATTTGCGGCCTACGCCTGCTATTGTTTTCTTTATACCTCCATGCCCTCCTTGGTAGGTGTCATGTGATTCTCTTATTATGATGTTTGTGAAATCTGTTGGTAGGCAGATTCGATCATCGTATTGGAGATGTATTATACCGTCTTGGATGTAGTAGCGCGATTTGATTTTTACGCTTTCGTTGTCTGTGAAACTGTCTGGATTTTTCAAAATAGTGAGTATTTTGGACCAATGTCTGTCCTTTTCGTAGGCCAACTCAAATTTTAAATTATTCTGGGGCGAAATTTGTACGGAAATTGCACCTACATCAGATGTTTTTCAGGGTGTTCTTGAAAGTAGATCCGCCAAGACATTTTCAGTTCCGGGAACATGAATAATATTTATATCGAACTCATTTAAAAAATCCATCCATCTAAGGTGTCTTCGTGAAAGCATAACATTTTTAGAGTAAAGGAGGCGACTCAGAGCTTGGTTGTCTGTCAAACAATTGACTTGGTAACCTCGAGCATATATTTCAAAATGATCAAGAGCTCGTATGCATGCAAGATATTCAAGTTCATGTACAGGATAATGTGATTCAGCTATCCCTAATTTTTTCGACGTGAAGCCTATTACTCTGCATTTTCTCCAGTCTTGTCCTTGTCCTAGCCATCCACCTGTACCAACTAGTGAAGCATCTATTCCCATGAATAGCTTTTCTGTACCATTATTCAGGGGTTCAGGGTCAAACGGTGAAAGTACTATGTCGTGCTGAACTGCTTTCTTGATTTTATCAAAGCCTTTTTGTTTTGTTTCGTCCCAAGAAAAGTCCTTCATCTCAGTGAATGTTGAAATGTGAGAGGATAAGTTTGGTATAAACGTTGAAACCCAATTCAGCATTCCAACTAATCTTTGTACTTGCTTAATATTCTTTGGTGGTTCCAGTCGCAATATGGAGTTTTTTGATTTATCAGTCATTTTGATTCCTTCATCACTGATTTGTCGTCCCAGCACAACAAAGTTCTTGCAAAACGGAAATGTTTTGGTTGGACTCGCGTATAGTTCCCACTTTGACATAATACAAAAAACTAGCACCAAATGGTCCAAATGTGCTTGGACATCATCGTCGTATATTATTATGTCATCGACATAGACTGTCATCCATATTCCAATGTAAGGTCTGAAGAGCTCCTCCATAAGTTGTTGCTGTATAGCAGTGGAATTACGATCTCCTTGAGGCATGACGTTCCACTGATATATCCCAAATGGTGTCCAGAATGCCGTGTAGTGTTCTTGTCCGGGTTGTATTCTTGATTGAAAGAAAGCGTCCTTCAAATCAATCTTAGTTCTGTATTTTGCTCGTGCAATGTCTTGTACAACTATGTCAATACGTGGTACTTGAATGTAGAAACGCTTCATGTTTGCATTGCGAGGTCGAGCATCATTAACAAATCTCAAATATTTAATTATTTCTTTAGGATCTGTTAGCTTGTTAACCATTTCTTTGTCTTTGGGAATAGGAAACAGTATTGCACTAGGTTCTTCGCTAGAGATTGAGATCATCTTTGCTTTTAATAGCTCATCAATCTTTACTTTCAGAGGCAACATAAGCTTTTTGCTTGGGTACCACTTTTTTATGTTATACCTTTTTTCTGGATCAATTGGCTCATATGTAGCAACCACAGGTCTCATTATAGGCAACTTGCTTGGAGGATCCTTGATCAAAGTTTGATCAAACTTGTCTTGAAGTATCTGCAGTACTTTTTCTGGGTCAACCAAGTCCTCATTTGTAACTTGTTGGACTTCAATTCTCTTGTTGTCATCGATTGTTATTGAGCTGACTACAGGAAGTACTTCTGGCTTGACAAACCTTCTTTCATTTGCATCTTCCTGCCATTGTATATGTCGTTTGCGAGTGTTCACAATTGCCCCAAGCTTACTCAGTGTTCCCATGCCAATCAATAGATCAGAAGTTCTGAGTCTTGCAACGGCGCAATTTAACTCGCTGCCTTTGAACATGACTTTGGCCATATATCTGCTCACAGTTTTCGATCCTTGAAAGGCCATTTGAATTTTGTGGTCACTTTCTTTGTATGTTGGTCGGTGAACATTGCAAAAGTTTGAGTCAATAACATCAATATCACTTCCAGTATCAATCAGGACCTGACATTTGATTTCTTTATCATTTATTTCCACAGGTAGATTTACTAGAAATTGTTGGTTTGTGTTTTGGACAGCAGAACAATTGTAATCAAGTTTGATTTCTTTGCTAACTATTTCAGAATCATCTTTAAGAGCACTGATGGTTGATTGATTCTTTCGTTTAAAGCACTGCTCGTACGTGTGCCCAGTGCGGCGACAAAAGGTACATCTTGTTCTGAGGGCTGGCTTCTCTGGTTCTTTCTTCTCAGAAGTAGTTGCCTTTGCTTCAGTTTGTTGGTTGCCTTGTTTAGGATTCATGCTCCCTATGTATGGTCTTGTTGCAGTAAAATCGTAGCCTGTTGCCACATCAACCACACTTTGCCATTTCCATTTCGTCATTCCTGTGTTGTTTCCCGACTGATTTCCAAATGCGCTTCTCAAAGATCCCATTATTTGAGGCTTTGTTCTCTCATTTAGCCCATGTATGAATTGTTGAATTAAGATGGCTTCGTTAACTATTTCTAGTTCCATTGATTTCAATTTAAGCTGCGTGGCATATTGGCTAATGCTTTTTGTTCCTTGAGCGAAGGTAACAAACTTGCTGTAAGCGCGTGGTAAATAGTCGTTGGGTACAATGCTTCGCTCCAGATGATCAAGCATCTGATCTGTCGTTACACTAGCATTGTCCCTGAGTTCTTCAGCATAGATTGTAGCGTTCGATTCGAGGAACATGCTAATTAAGTCTATATCTGAAATCCCGGTAACACTGCCTCCTGCTTTGGCATATGTCAGCCATTTAACCACAGAGCTTCTCCATGATTGGAACTCTCTATGGGTCATTGAATGACCATTCAGCTTTGCTGGTTCAGGCAGCTTGATTTTGAAGTCCATATTTAAAATATATTTTAATCAATTTAAATTAAATTGATACAGAATTAAATATATTAAATATAAAAGACTAATACAAAGTATTAAAAAACGCTGGTGATTGCTGTCCACTTTTCAAGTGCTCGTAGTAATCCTTCTCAACTTTGTTTGGATCTTCTCCTCTGTAAAGACGAATTTTGAATCTGTCCTCAACAATGTTGTCCAGAAGATATTTTGTTTTCTTCCTGTTGTGCAGTTCTTGAATGCGATTGGCCACCAATTTGTTGTATGTTTCCTCGTAGCGTAGATTTGCCGCCGCTTTGCTTGTCCAGTGCGCTTGTTTTCGAAAAACTTCTTCCTCTGATAGAGGCAAGCGAGGAGTTGTAGCAGAAATAGTGGCCAGAGAAACTGAAGGAACTGTGGGAGCTGGGTAAGGACCAAGTCTCTGCGCTGGTGGAGGAGGTTTTCTGAGCACCTTTGCCGCAATAGCAGCAATTGACTCAGGCTCCTTGGAAATTCGACCGTTGCGTTTACGCTCTTTGAATGCCTGCGATCGGCGAGCGTTTCTTTCTTTCCTCTTATTCAATTGATGAATAGAGGTATTTTTCTCTGAATGGGCACTCTGGTCGGTAAGTCCAGACACAGAGGTTTTATCCTTATCCTTGGGTGTATTGCTTCGGCGGATAGAGCCAGCCGAGACAACAACCTTTGGATCGGTTTTTGCCTGCTTCAAGAGATTTGCAAATGTCTCAGAGTAGACAATGCGAGGCCGTCGGCTGTCTCCTGACGGATTCACTGACAATGTTAGCAGTGAAAAAAGTTGTTATAACTGGAAGTAACTCACTGTTATAACTCTTTAGATTAATTGAATCTACTCTTAAACTATGGAAAACCTTGTCCTTTTATAGACTTCAAGGCTCAGCTCTTATCTCAGAGATAGGATCAAGACTTTCCTATCAATTAGTAATCAGATAGGATCAGAAGTAACCGATCAATTAGTAATCACCTTATCATTGATAGGTTACAGATACCCGATCAGTGGCGTGATTTAATGATTAGTAATTAAATATTCCTCCAAATCGGTTAAATTCCGTATTTGGAGTGAATTAATTTAATTTAATTATGTCATTTTAAATTTAAATTTTACTATCTACACTATGGCCTAACAACAAGTGTAGAAATTTAATTTGGCTTGTTGTAGAGAATAGTGTTGTATCTCCTTTTAGCTACTTTTCTAAGTCTACTGACGCTGTACTATATAGTTTCTTTGGTTCCAGCCACCGAGTTACACTTTGGTAGCGCAAGCCTCTTTGTACTCAGTTCCAGCCACTCCAGCCACTCCAGCCACTCCAGCCACTCCAGCCACTCCTCCTCTTTTCTGTAGCCAGCCTTCCTGTTCTTTTTCTGTGACGTCCAAGCTTGACATATTCCTATACTCCCTCTCAAGCTTGTTGTCGTCACTTTCACGTGTTTCGCCTTTAAGTATCTTTTGTTGTAGGTAGTTAAATATTTTTTTTGCACAAGGGCTTTGTAAGTATATCCGCCACTTGTTCTTTTGTGGAAACATAGTCCATAATAATTCTGCCCTTCTCAGTAAGGTCCCGTAAAAACATGAAGCGCACATCCAGGTGTTTTAAGCGTCTCATAGGGCTCGCTTTGTGTGATACGTAAATTGCGCTGTTATTGTCCGAGCACACTCTTAGGGGGTGGTCCAGGTTAAGTATTTTTTTGACCAGATTTTTTATTCCCAGTCCCGTTACAATTGCAGAGCACGCACTGACATATTCTGCTTCGCATGTTGATAATGCAATAATTTTTTGTTTTGAGGAACTCCAGTGAATTAGCGATGTTCCTAAAAACATTGCCATTCCTGATGTGGAGTGTCTGTCAGATGCTTCGCTAGCGTAATCGGCGTCACAGTAAATCGTAAGGGTGCAAGGGACAGTGTTGCTTTGGTATTCGATTCCAAGTTCCTTCGTGTCTCTTAAGTAAGTTGTAATTTGTTTAATTAGTTCCAGACATTCGGTAGTTGGGTTTTCTTGAAATCTTGCAGCGTGGGATACGGCAAATGCTATGTCTGGTCTTGTGCATCTGCTTATCCATAGTAGCATTCCAACGCATTTTCGGTATTCCGTCTGCTCAATCGGTTTTCCATTTAACACAACGTAATTTTTAATTGGCGTCTTTTTTCTTGGTGTATCTTGACAGTTAATTTCTTTTACTGCCTTTGAAATGGCAGCTTTTTGGGTAATTTTCATGTTGCCGATTTTTCTGTCATAACTGAATTCCATACCAAGGAATTGGTGAATTTGTCCAAGGTCATTAATTTTAAAAGCCTGCCCGAGTTTTGTTTTCGTGTTATCGATTTCGTACATTTCTTCACCAATAATAATTATATCGTCAACATAAATTAACAAAAACGAATTTCGTTTTGCATTGTGTAAAATGCAGTTTTCTGTTGTGGATTCCAAAAATCCTAAAGCTGATAATGTTGTAAATAATTTTTTGTACCAGCATCTCGGGGCCTGCTTTAGTCCATAAAGTGACCGTAGTAGTTTGCAAACTCTTCCGGTTCCATCATCAAAGCCTTCGGGCTGTCTCATAAAGACACATTCTTCCAGGTCTCCATTTAGAAACGCCGTTGTTACGTCCATTTGATGGATATGCCATTTCTTTGAAACGGCAAAGGCAAGAAGTGTGCGTAGTGATTCAAGGGCCATAGTTGGTGCGTAAGTTGCCTGATAATCAATACCCTCGCGTTGCGAAAATCCCTTTGCAACCAGCCTTGCTCTATATCGTTCAACTTCTCCTTGATTATTGGCTTTCGCTTTAAAAACCCACCGGTTTCCAATTATATCAGCTCCCTCTGGAGCATGTACCAATTTCCACGCATTGTTTTCCTTCATTGCATTTAATTCAGTCTCCATAGCCTCTTCCCATTCCCGAGCGTGCAAACTGTTGCGCGCCTGCTTTGTATTGTTTGGCTCTATAATTTCATTTATTGCCACATGCGCTCTATCATAAATTCCTGGAGCATGACGAATTCTGGTTGAGCGTCTGATTCCGTCGTTTGAAATGGTTGTTCCTAATTCTTGTGTATCATTCTGCTGCTGTGTTTCGTGATTGTCCTGATTTTCGTCCTCTAGTATATCGTCATTAACATTAATTGAGTCAGTCGTGTCTTGAAAAAATTGCTCCGAGTCTTTTGACGTGCCATCTGATGAGGTGATACATTCTATACATCGGAACAAAGTTTTGAAGATACTCTAGAAAATATGTGTCATATCAATATGACATAATTCCGTTTTCATCGGAGATAATCCGTTCGATTGCGGATTATTTCCAATTCCGGAATTTTAGTTAGCCACTTTGTGGCTTAGACAGTCTTTTCCGTAGTTGTTTCTATTTTTAGTTATAGTTAGTTAGTTCCAGCAAGGATAAAAGGAGGCCCGTTCGCACTTTTATCCGACGCTGATTATCGACCGTGTTGACCGTGTAAACCGTTTTAAGTACTATTACCTTCCATTTGGCTTCCCACCACAGTTGCCGTGAAAGCAACACAGCCGTACCCAAACCAAACAAAGAAAAACACAACAGTATAATCAGCCCACGTTGTGGTGCCGAGCCGTTCGTCATGGAAGGTGTCGACATGAATCGTCTGAACCAATTTGTTGAGGAAACAACAGCGAAGTTACAGCTACTGGAGCATGAGAACATGATGCTGAAGGTCAAATTGGAAAACGATCAGGAGAGTCGACATGCGACGTTCAACCGGGAGCCCAAGTTAGCCCCGCCACCTTTGTTTTTTGGCGAGAGAGCTAAGGCTCGTGAATTTATCACCCAAGTGAAAATGATAACCGACGCACTACCCTCGAGATACGGATCGGACCGCCAGAAGGTCACGTTTGCAGCAACCTATTTGCGAGGAACCGCGTTCAGGTGGATTGAGCCTCACATCCTAGGGGAAAACGAAGGAATACTCAACGATTTTGAGACGTTTTGTGATTCATTCCTACAGATGTTTGGTGATCGAGATATTAGAAAGCAGGCGCAGAAGCAAATTCGCAATCTGAAGCAGTCTGGAGCTGTTGCTCAGTACGCAGCCGAGTTTGACAGACTCAGAGCGAACTTTAGCTGGAACGAAGAAGCGTTGATTTCGCAGTACTACGAGGGCCTTAGCGACAGGCTTAAGGACGAATTGGCAAGAACGACAGAGCCTAGTACCTTGCGAGAGATGATCGAGATGACGATCAGTATTGATAATCGTCTATTTGAGAGACGTAAAGAGAGACAGAGAACAAGTTACGAACCGAGAACGTATTATGAGCCGAGATTTACGGGCAGAAGTAACCAGACGACTGCACCGATGGAAATTGATTTGGCGGTTGCCGGTGCCAGAGGAGCAGGCAGACCCGCAAGAGAGTACAAGACGAATGACAGAGAGCACAAGACGAATTACAGAGACGCGAGAGACGC
Organism: Novakomyces olei; assembly: GCA_016906335.1. Classification (NCBI taxonomy): domain Eukaryota; kingdom Fungi; phylum Ascomycota; class Novakomycetes; order Novakomycetales; family Novakomycetaceae; genus Novakomyces; species Novakomyces olei. The sequence continues at coordinate 1,365,731 of JADEYG010000003.1, forward strand.
GAGAGAAAGAGAGAGAAGTCACGACAACAGAAACGTACAGTGTTATAATTGCCAGAAGAAAGGGCATATTGCAAAAGAGTGCAAAGAAAAGAGAATTCCGTTTGTAAGCCGTCAAGCTGCAATGACGACGAACGATTTGAGCGACGACTCGGGAAAAGATTTCGCCTAGAGAAAGAAGTGGTTTCTCTAGGACAAGCTGAATTAAAAGCCACTGAAAGACGACGAGATACTGGAGTGAGACATTTGGAGACGGACGTCCAAATAAATGGGCTTAGACGAAAAGCTTTAGTGGATTCAGGAGCGAACCTAAATTTCATACACCCGCGATTAATATTGAATTTGAATCTAAAGACAGAAAGACTTCAGAGACCAATTGTGATACAGGTTGTCGATGGCCGAAGCCTGGCATCAGGACCCGTGGCGAGAACTACGAAGATTATGGACATGAAGATAGGAAATTGTGTTACACCTACGAGATTTTATGTGGCAGATATTGGCCAGAGAGACATCATTTTGGGTATTCAATGGTTGCAAGAGAACAATCCCATTATTGATTGGAAGAATCGTACATTATCATTTGAAGTACAGAATACAGAGCAAGATTATGCAGACGCAACTTGCACGCAGACGAGCGGATTAAAGGCAAGTTTTGCGGATGAAACACAAGTGCCGCAAGAGAGCGGATTTTTTCCCGAAAAACCGGAAAGCGATAACGTTGGAAAAATCCCCCAAATTCCTACAGAATATGAAGACTATCGTGATGTATTCGATGAGAGACGAGCAGACGTATTGCCACCGCATCGAAGCTATGATCATGAAATAATATTGGAAAAGGGATCGAAGGTACCTTTTGGACCTATCTACAACATATCTGCAGACGAGCAGAGAGAGTTGCTCAAGTATATTGAGGAAAACTTGTATAAGAAATTCATCAGAAAATCGAAGTCACCAGCAGGAGCACCCATATTGTTTGTGAAAAAGAAGGACGGGAGCTTACGACTCTGCGTGGACTACAGAGCACTAAATGCGATTACAGTCAAGAATCGATATCCTATTCCGAGAATTGATGGACTCATCGATAAGTTAAGTGGAAGTCGTATATTTACTAAGATCGATTTGAAAGGCGCTTACAATCTGATACGTATTCGAAATGGCGACGAGTGGAAAACCGCATTTCGTACAAGATACGGACATTTTGAATACAGAGTGATGCCTTTTGGACTCACTAATGCGCCAGCAACTTTCCAAAACCTTATGAATGACGTATTCCGAGATATCCTGGATAGATATGTCTTAGTCTATCTGGATGACATCCTCATTTACTCGAGAAATAAAGAGGAACATATACAGCATGCCAGAGAAGTGTTTAAGCGAGTACGAGCAAGACAGCTGTTCGCAAAGGCAAGCAAATGTGAATTTCACAAGACAAAAGTGGAATTTCTAGGATTTATTATATCGACAGAAGGAGTTTCGATGAGCTCGGACAAGACCAAGCCTATTAATGACTGGCCCACACCAAAGAACGTCAAGGACGTACAGTCGTTTCTTGGACTATGCAATTATTACAGAAGATTCATTCCTGGATTTTCAAAGATTGTGACACCAATAACAAGTCTATTAAAGAAGGATAATACATTTAGCTGGGGAGCAGACCAAGAGAAGGCTTTTGAACAATTGAAAGACAGCTTTCGAAGAGACGTTACGTTAAAGCATTACGATCCAGAACTCGAGTGCATTGTCGAAACAGATGCCTCAGATTTCGCTATAGGAGCCGTACTGTTACAAGAACAAGGAGGCGAAAAGAGACCGATTGCTTTTATAAGCAGAAAGCTTGAACCAGCCGAGATCAATTATGATATACACGATAAAGAGTTACTTGCGATTGTCTATGCATTCGGAATATGGAGACACTATTTGCAAGGACATCCAAAGCCAATTATTGTATATACTGATCATCGGAACTTGCAGACGTTTACTACGACAAAGAAACTATCGAGGAGACAAGCACGTTGGTCGGAACTATTAGGAGAATATGAATTTAAGATTCGATACAGAAAAGGATCAGGAAACGCAGCAGCAGACGCGTTGAGCAGAAGAGTTGATTTTAATAATGTTGACTTGAAGGAATACTAAATTGATAAGCCGTTGATCGATCCAGCAAGATTTGATCTAAGTATGACAACAGTCGAACATATAGATACGGACGAGAAGCTGGAAATATTGCGAGCATGCCATGATCACCCATTAGCAGGACATTTTGGACAACATCGAACGTTAGAACTAGTACAGCGTTTTAAGAAGTGGAAAAATATGTCGTAGGATGTTAGGGATTACGTAGCATCATGTGCGACGTGCTGGAGAAGCAAGAAATCGAGGAAGAAACCTGCAGGATTATTAAACCCGCTACAAGTACCGTCAAGACCATGGGAATCTGTTTCAATGGATTTTATCGTTAAACTTCCCGAATCCGAAGGTTTTGATTCAATACTAGTGGTTGTTGACAGATTTTCTAAAATGTGTCATTTAATCCCTTGCAAAGAATCATCCACAGCAACGGATGTAGCGAGACTATACATTGACAAGGTATTTAAACACCACGGACTACCAAATGAAATCGTATCAGACAGAGATCCAAAGTTTTTGAGCAAATTTTGGCAAGGCATGTACCAGAACCTTGGAGTTAAGCTATTGCATTCGACGAGTCACCACCCACAAACAGATGGACAGACTGAGAGAACCAATCAAACACTCGAGCAATACTTAAGAGCCTATGTCAATTACAACCAAAACAATTGGAGCAAGCTATTGTCTTTTGCGGAATTCGCAATGAACAATGCAACAAACAGCAGTACAAGACTATCACCGTTTTACATTTGCAACGGTTATCATCCAAAGGGAATACAGATCACAACTTCCCAGAGTGACAATCCAGCAGCAAATCAAACTACACGAGACTGGAACGAATTATTTGAACGAGTCAAAAGCAACATTCAATCTGCAAATAAAGTATCAAAGCTACATTATGACAAAAAGAAAACAGCAGCAAATACATTTGTGCCTGGAGACAACGTGTGGATCCAGAGAAGACACATACACAGCGAGCGACCATCGGATAAACTAGATCATACAAGACTGGGACCTTTCAAAATTATTGAGGCTATAGGAAATAGCGCTTACAGGATTGAGCTTCCCCAACATATCAAAATACACAACGTATTTAATGAAACTTTACTGGAAAAATGTTTACCAGACCGATTTCAGAGAGACCCAACAGATGTACACGTTCCCGATGTTCTAGTGGACACGACTGAATACGAAGTCGATTACATTTGCAATCATACAGGCAGAGGCCGAAACCGCAAATATTTAGTGCATTGGAAAGGTTATGGAGTACAAGACCGTACATGGGAACCTTTTGGAAACCTGACAAATGCAACAGAGGCAGTTAAAGCATACTGGAATAACCAAAAACATTGAATCCGCAATATCAACACATAATCCGCTAAGATACGGATCAGATATATCTATATTATTGCTTTTATTGTTATTCTATGCTACGACTATTACTTAATAAAATAATTAAGTATATACTATTATTATCATTATTATTTTTATGGAACGTCAAAGAATTATTACTTGTCGAAGTCAAGTATAACGAAGTCTATATATATGTGGGCTACCCCCACCAAATCCGCAACTTAGACATCAAATCCGCAAATTTACGGACAATGAACAATAACGTTCTTGAAGAGGGGAGGCAGCGCAAGCGATACGCGCTGGACAGCGGTAAGTTCCAATGTGTTGTGTGCACTCGACAGTACACCCGAAAGCACGACCGCGACCGTCACATGGAGATGCACGACCCTGATCTGGTTGGCTGGGCCGAAGAGTGGTTTAAGGAGGAAGACCGACCGAACAAACAGTTGGCGAGAGACATTTTTACTCTGCTCGCATCGGTTGATTTCGAAAAGCTCAAGCCCCATAGCGAAAGGTTTGTTTTCGATTGCAAGCCAACATGGGCACATGTCTTCGAGGACCTTTTGGAGGATGAGACAGCTTTGTTTATGGACATACGGGTTCGCGTGCATGATGACGAAATACGAATCGCCCAGGTCCTCGCATCATTCGTCCAGCCGGGGACTACGAGATACGCAGCCTACAATTTGAGGCCGATCAGCGAATACGGTTTATCGTCAGTGGGCCTTCGCGCGCAAGGATTGTTGAAGGAAAGTTATTTGAATGAACTTGGATGGAACGGGACTGCCACACCGTCGGGCACAATCACGGACGTTCACGTGGATCCGGTTCTGTGCGAAACCGTCATTGTGGGAATTCTTGGGAGAAAGCTGGTCTTTACGTGGGCCAATTCAGAGGCCAATTTACAGAAGTTGGAGCCCTATCATCGCAGGCCAGGAGACTTTATATTACCTGAAGCTCTTCGCAGCCTCGAAGGGTTAAAGATTGGAGTACTAGAGCCGGGAGTTATTTTTCGATTAAGGTCTGGGACACCACATGCGGTGATGTCTTTTGAGAAAGCAGTCTTGATGGGTTACTATATTGCTAGCGAAGACCAGGCTTTATACCGAGTGGCAAAGTGGGAATCGTCGTGGGCTAGTACACAGTTCCCAACTATTCGAGACGAGGTAAAGGAAGATCACGAACGTTGCTTGATGGCATATCGTGATTGGGCAGGAGAAGACAGCAGGAGACAAGGCTGGTACAAAAAGGCACAGGCGGCAGTGTCTACGTTTTTGGAAGAGGAGGATAGTGTCATATCAATATGACATAATTCCGTTTTTATCGGAGATAATCCGTTCGATTGCGGATTATTTCCAATTCCGGAATTTTAGTTAGCCACTTTGTGGCTTAGACAGTCTTTTCCGTAGTTGTTTCTATTTTTAGTTATAGTTAGTTAGTTCCAGCAAGGATAAAAGGAGGCCCGTTCGCACTTTTATCCGACGCTGATTATCGACCGTGTTGACCGTGTAAACCGTTTTAAGTACTATTACCTTCCATTTGGCTTCCCACCACAGTTGCCGTGAAAGCAACACAGCCGTACCCAAACCAAACAAAGAAAAACACAACAATATGAGTCCAAAAATTAATGACAATTCTGAATTATCCGAATTGCAAACGGAGGAGCTTGGAACTAAATGGACCGACGATGGTAAAAGACGCTCAACCCGAATACGTAGTTTGCCAGGACCATACGATCATGCGCATATTAGTATTGACAGTATAATTGAGCCTACCAATACGAAACAAGCTAGAGAAAGCGTGCAAGCATCAGAATGGGAATTAGCGATGAAGACAGAATTGGACGCAATAAAAGAAAATGACGCTTGGGTACTAGTGAACGCGCCAGAGGGAGCTAATGTCATTGGAAATCGATGGGTCTTTAAAGCTAAAGCAAATGTTGATGGGGAAGTTGGACGTTACCGAGCACGATTGGTTGCAAAGGGATTTGGTCAGCGTGAGGGAGTAGATTATCAAGCGACATACGCCCCGACCATGTCCTTAGAATCATTTCGCACTTTACTGGCTTATGGAGCAATGCAAAAATGGAATATTCATCAGATGGATGTTACAACTGCATTCTTAAACGGCGAATTAGAAGAATGCGTTTATATGAAACAACCAGAAGGATTCGACGACGGAACAGGAAAAGTATGCAAATTGAAAAGATCGCTCTACGGTTTAAAACAGGCCCCTAGATGTTGGTACAAAAAGCTTTTCACAGTGTTAATGGAAATTGGATTTATGGAATCGAAGGTCGAAGACTGTATACTATACAGCTCCCAAGGTAATTTATTTTTGCTTATTTATGTTGATGACATTATTATTATGGGCGAGAATTTAAATGAAATGAAACGAACAAAGGAAAATTACAAAGAGCATTTAAGGTCAAAGATTTGGGTGAGATTCATCAATTTCTTGGGATGGAATTTTGTTATGATCAGAAAATTGGAAATTTGAAAATAAGTCAGAAGGTATAGGAATATGTCAAGCTTGGACGTCACAGAAAAAGAACAGGAAGGCTGGCTACAGAAAAGAGGAGGAATGGCTGGAGTGGCTGGAGTGGCTGGAGTGGCTGGAGTGGCTGGAGTGGCTGGAGTGGCTGGAGTGGCTGGAGTGGCTGGAGTGGCTGGAGTGGCTGGAGTGGCTGGAGTGGCTGGAGTGGCTGGAGTGGCTGGAGTGGCTGGAGTGGCTGGAGTGGCTGGAGTGGCTGGAACTGAGTACAAAGAGGCTTGCGCTACCAAAGTGTAACTCGGTGGCTGGAACCAAAGAAACTATATAGTACAGCGTCAGTAGACTTAGAAAAGTAGCTAAAAGGAGATACAACACTATTCTCTACAACAAGCCAAATTAAATTTCTTCAGATTAAGAGTCTGAGTTCAGTCAATATGAGCAAACTCGGGATATCACTCAAGCTCCACGGGCAGGCAGACCTGCCGTACCTCGCAATTCCGCGATTGGGGAATTTAATCGAGTTTCCCCAATGGAAACAGAAATTGTCGGAGGTGTTGACCACGTACGGGCTTCAGCACGTCATGCCCGATTACAAGGGAGAAAAAGCTGCGACCGAGGATGTGGCTTACCAGTCAACGATGGCCATACTTCTGCTTACACTAAAGGAAGCTATCTCTGTGCCAGTACTTGACGACCTGTGCCAAAAGGCGCCAAATCCGGAAATTCTGTTGGCAAATGTCAGCAACGCATTTCAGGAACGAAAATACCGCCTTTTAGTCCAAGTCAGTAGCGAGCTGTATGGACTAAAAGCACAGAGCTTGGGGGAGGTGGCAGGACTCCACACAAAATTTAATAGTCTGGTGACCAGCTTGGGAGAGCTGCGAAACGACCTTTGTCAAGAGGAAGTTCTCCAAATTTATCTCAACATGATACGAAATTGCAACTCTTTGAATTCGGAAATTCGTGTTTGGGAACGAGCAAAAAATGTCCTTCTGAAGGATATACAAGAAATTGTCGTTGAAGCTACGCAAAGCCACGGCGAAAGCGCCGAAACTGCGCTGACAACGTTCCGCGCCTCTACTTGTCATTACTGCAAAAAAGGAGGCCATACAGAGGAACGCTGCAGACTTAAAAATAATACTTGTTTTGTCTGTGGAGCAAAGGGCCATTTTAAAAATAATTGTCCTAAAGCAACAAACCAGATGAATAGTAATAAACTCGGTGAACAATTTTATCAGGATGCCTTTATTAATGCCATTACACCAAACACCATTAATAAAAATTGGATTCTCGATTGTGGTGCGTCGCAACACATGACTTATAATAAAACCGGCTTAACCAATTTTAAAAAAATACAATAGCCATGAAAATCATTTTGTCATAGCTGCCGGAAAAGAAAAGTTGAGAGTACTGGGCAGTGGGGATATTTCACTTACGACGTCCCAAAACAAACAATTTATTTTGAAAAATGTGCTGTGGGTTCCCCAACTGGGGTACAATTTAATTTCACTTGGCGCATTAGACACAGAATTAATTTCTGTCACATTTGATAATGGAAAAGCTACACTGTTTAAGACACAGAATAAAGAAGTGCTTGAAACATTTGAGAAAGAAGATAACCTTTATTCCCTTCGGACAAAACAAATTGGTTATATTACAGAAAACAAAGCTCTTGCGATAAGTGTTCCTGAGAAACAAAAATTATGGCACGACCGCTTAATGCACTTGAACGAAAATTATATGATAAAACTCGCTAAAGGCCTTGGAGCAGGAAAAATACAACAAGACCTTGACAAGACAAATATAAAAGTTAAATGCGAAAGTTGTATCAAAGGAAAAATGGCACGCCAACCATTTCCAGAAGGACGCCTAAGAGCAGAAACAAAGTTTGAATTACTGCACAGTGATGTATGTGGACCATTTCCAGTTTCAGCTTCAGGGAAATGTTACTTTGTTACGTTGATTGATGACTTAACCGGATATACATTTTTATTCACAATCGCCAATAAATTTGACGTTAACAATTGCATACAAAATTTGGTTAATTTGATTAAAACTCAGTTTGGAATATCTGTCAAAAGAATTCGAAGCGACAACGGGGGAGAATTTGTTAATCAAGCTCTTAAATCCTACATGCAAGAAAAGGGAATTATTCACGAACTGACTGCGCCCTACACTCCACAACAAAATGGTGTTGCAGAAAGGGCAAACAGAACAATACTCAACAGAGTCAGGGCTACAATGAGTGAAAGAAACGTCCCCGAATACTTGTGGGACGAAGCAGTAAACGCTTGTGTATACATTAAAAATCGTAGCCCGACGAGAATTAACGACTACACGCCCTACGAAATGGTATTTGACAAGGCTCCGATACTAGACCACTTAAGGGTATTTGGATGCAAAGCCTTTGTCTTGAAAAAACAAGGAGATATTAAAAAACTCGACACTCGTAGTGAACCACATGTATTTGTTGGCTACCAAACAAATGCCAAGGCTTATCGACTATGGAACCCTTTGACGAGAAAAGTGGTTATTTCGCGTGATGTGGTATTTAATGAATCTGAATTTTATGACGCAAACAACAAGAAAAGAATTTAGAGAGAAGAGAAATGCCTTTAACTATGGGAGGAGGAAATATATTGTCTCAGAAAATTTACAAACTGAACAAACACCCGAATATTCTTCTAATTCTGATGAAAATGAGGAAGAATGTGTTGAATCTATAATTTCGAACGTGTTAATTTGAAACGTGTTGTATTCAATTTCGTTGGCCAACATAGTTCTATCTAGATCTATTTATAGTCTTCTCAATGACAGTCACAATTACCAGGGTAAACTTCATTTTTTTTCTAAGTAATCAGCTGCTGCAAAAGCTTGATATACTTTCCTATACTCCCTCTCAAGCTTGTAATGATTCAATTCTAGAGTCCCCTTTCACCAGTTTTTGTCGCAAATGTATAAAAATCTTTTTACACAAAGGCTTTGTTAAAATATCCGCAAGCTGTTCTTTTGTAGATATATAATCAACAATTACTGTGCCGTTTTCCGTTAAATTGCGCAAAAACATATATCGTACATCAAGGTGCTTTAGTCGTCTCATTGGGCTTGTTTTATGCGCAATACAAATTGCGCTTTTGTTGTCGGAGCAAACACGAATTGGAGACTCAATTTTTAAAAGCTCCTTGGCCAGGTTGTAGAGACCTAATGTATGCACAATCGCCGTACAAGCACTTATATATTCAGCCTCGCATGTCGATAACGCAACAACTTTTTGTTTTGTTGACATCCAATGAATTAATGAATTACCCAGAAACAATGCCATTCCCGAAGTGGATTTCCTTTCGTCTCTATCACTTGCGTAGTCGGCATCGCAATAAACTTTCATGACTGGTTCAACCGAATTGCTTTGATATTCCAGTCCCTTGTCTTTTGTATCCCTTAAATAAGCCGTGATACATTGAACCAGTTCGAGACATTCATCTGTAGGCTTTTCTTGATATCTTGCTGCGTGGGATACAGCGAAGGATATATCTGGCCGAGTGCATCTGCTTATCCAAAGTAGCATGCCAATCCATTTGCGGTACTTTTCATTGTTTATAGGTTTCCCATTCAATTCCACGTAATTCCTTATGGGAATTCGTTTTTTAGGCAAGTCGTAGCAATCGAATTCTTTAATTATTTTTGTAATTGCTGCCTTCTGAAGAAATTTAATTTGGCTTGTTGTAGAGAATAGTGTTGTATCTCCTTTTAGCTACTTTTCTAAGTCTACTGACGCTGTACTATATAGTTTCTTTGGTTCCAGCCACCGAGTTACACTTTGGTAGCGCAAGCCTCTTTGTACTCAGTTCCAGCCACTCCAGCCACTCCAGCCACTCCAGCCACTCCAGCCACTCCAGCCACTCCAGCCATTCCTCCTCTTTCTGTAGCCAGCCTTCCTGTTCTTTTTCTGTGACGTCCAAGCTTGACATATTCCTATACTCCCTCTCAAGCTTGTTGTCGTCACTTTCACGTGTTTCGCCTTTAAGTATCTTTTGTTGTAGGTAGTTAAATATTTTTTTGCACAAGGGCTTTGTAAGCATATCCGCCACTTGTTCTTTTGTGGAAACATAGTCCATAATAATTCTGCCCTTCTCAGTAAGGTCCCGTAAAAACATGAAGCGCACATCCAGGTGTTTTAAGCGTCTCATAGGGCTCGCTTTGTGTGATACGTAAATTGCGCTGTTATTGTCCGAGCACACTCTTAGGGGGTGGTCCAGGTTAAGTATTTTTTTGACCAGATTTTTTATTCCCAGTCCCGTTACAATTGCAGAGCACGCACTGACATATTCTGCTTCGCATGTTGATAATGCAATAATTTTTTGTTTTGAGGAACTCCAGTGAATTAGCGATGTTCCTAAAAACATTGCCATTCCTGATGTGGAGTGTCTGTCAGATGCTTCGCTAGCGTAATCGGCGTCACAGTAAATCGTAAGGGTGCAAGGGACAGTGTTGCTTTGGTATTCGATTCCAAGTTCCTTCGTGTCTCTTAAGTAAGTTGTAATTTGTTTAATTAGTTCCAGACATTCGGTAGTTGGGTTTTCTTGAATCTTGCAGCGTGGGATACGGCAAATGCTATGTCTGGTCTTGTGCATCTGCTTATCCATAGTAGCATTCCAACGCATTTTCGGTATTCCGTCTGCTCAATCGGTTTTCCATTTAACACAACGTAATTTTTAATTGGCGTCTTTTTTCTTGGTGTATCTTGACAGTTAATTTCTTTTACTGCCTTTGAAATGGCAGCTTTTTGGGTAATTTTCATGTTGCCGATTTTTCTGTCATAACTGAATTCCATACCAAGGAATTGGTGAATTTGTCCAAGGTCTTTAATTTTAAAAGCCTGCCCGAGTTTTGTTTTCGTGTTATCGATTTCGTACATTTCTTCACCAATAATAATTATATCGTCAACATAAATTAACAAAAACGAATTTCGTTTTGCATTGTGTAAAATGCAGTTTTCTGTTGTGGATTCCAAAAATCCTAAAGCTGATAATGTTGTAAATAATTTTTTGTACCAGCATCTCGGGGCCTGCTTTAGTCCATAAAGTGACCGTAGTAGTTTGCAAACTCTTCCGGTTCCATCATCAAAGCCTTCGGGCTGTCTCATAAAGACACATTCTTCCAGGTCTCCATTTAGAAACGCCGTTGTTACGTCCATTTGATGGATATGCCATTTCTTTGAAACGGCAAAGGCAAGAAGTGTGCGTAGTGATTCAAGGGCCATAGTTGGTGCGTAAGTTGCCTGATAATCAATACCCTCGCGTTGCGAAAATCCCTTTGCAACCAGCCTTGCTCTATATCGTTCAACTTCTCCTTGATTATTGGCTTTCGCTTTAAAAACCCACCGGTTTCCAATTATATCAGCTCCCTCTGGAGCATGTACCAATTTCCACGCATTGTTTTCCTTCATTGCATTTAATTCAGTCTCCATAGCCTCTTCCCATTCCCGAGCGTGCAAACTGTTGCGCGCCTGCTTTGTATTGTTTGGCTCTATAATTTCATTTATTGCCACATGCGCTCTATCATAAATTCCTGGAGCATGACGAATTCTGGTTGAGCGTCTGATTCCGTCGTTTGAAATGGTTGTTCCTAATTCTTGTGTATCATTCTGCTGCTGTGTTTCGTGATTGTCCTGATTTTCGTCCTCTAGTATATCGTCATTAACATTAATTGAGTCAGTCGTGTCTTGAAAAAATTGCTCCGAGTCTTCTGACGTGCCATCTGATGACGTGATACATTCTTCCTCATTTTCATCAGAATTAGAAGAATATTCGGGTGTTTGTTCAGTTTGTAAATTTTCTGAGACAAATATATTTCCTCCTCCCATAGTTAAAGGCATTTCTCTTCTCTCTAAATTCTTTTCTTGTTTGTTTGCGTCATAAAATTCAGATTCATTAAATACCACATCACGCGAAATAACCACTTTTCTCGTCAAAGGGTTCCATAGTCGATAAGCCTTGGCATTTGTTTGGTAGCCAACAAATACATGTGGTTCACTACGAGTGTCGAGTTTTTTAATATCTCCTTGTTTTTTCAAGACAAAGGCTTTGCATCCAAATACCCTTAAGTGGTCTAGTATCGGAGCCTTGTCAAATACCATTTCGTAGGGCGTGTAGTCGTTAATTCTCGTCGGGCTACGATTTTTAATGTATACACAAGCGTTTACTGCTTCGTCCCACAAGTATTCGGGGACGTTTCTTTCACTCATTGTAGCCCTGACTCTGTTGAGTATTGTTCTGTTTGCCCTTTCTGCAACACCATTTTGTTGTGGAGTGTAGGGCGCAGTCAGTTCGTGAATAATTCCCTTTTCTTGCATGTAGGATTTAAGAGCTTGATTAACAAATTCTCCCCGTTGTCGCTTCGAATTCTTTTGACAGATATTCCAAACTGAGTTTTAATCAAATTAACCAAATTTTGTATGCAATTGTTAACGTCAAATTTATTGGCGATTGTGAATAAAAATGTATATCCGGTTAAGTCATCAATCAACGTAACAAAGTAACATTTCCCTGAAGCTGAAACTGGAAATGGTCCACATACATCACTGTGCAGTAATTCAAACTTTGTTTCTGCTCTTAGGCGTCCTTCTGGAAATGGTTGGCGTGCCATTTTTCCTTTGATACAACTTTCGCATTTAACTTTTATATTTGTCTTGTCAAGGTCTTGTTGTATTTTTCCTGCTCCAAGGCCTTTAGCGAGTTTTATCATATAATTTTCGTTCAAGTGCATTAAGCGGTCGTGCCATAATTTTTGTTTCTCAGGAACACTTATCGCAAGAGCTTTGTTTTCTGTAATATAACCAATTTGTTTTGTCCGAAGGGAATAAAGGTTATCTTCTTTCTCAAATGTTTCAAGCACTTCTTTATTCTGTGTCTTAAACAGTGTAGCTTTTCCATTATCAAATGTGACAGAAATTAATTCTGTGTCTAATGCGCCAAGTGAAATTAAATTGTACCCCAGTTGGGGAACCCACAGCACATTTTTCAAAATAAATTGTTTGTTTTGGGACGTCGTAAGTGAAATATCCCCACTGCCCAGTACTCTCAACTTTTCTTTTCCGGCAGCTATGACAAAATGATTTTCATGGCTATTGTATTTTTTTAAAATTGGTTAAGCCGGTTTTATTATAAGTCATGTGTTGCGACGCACCACAATCGAGAATCCAATTTTTATTAATGGTGTTTGGTGTAATGGCATTAATAAAGGCATCCTGATAAAATTGTTCACCGAGTTTATTACTATTCATCTGGTTTGTTGCTTTAGGACAATTATTTTTAAAATGGCCCTTTGCTCCACAGACAAAACAAGTATTATTTTTAAGTCTGCAGCGTTCCTCTGTATGGCCTCCTTTTTTGCAGTAATGACAAGTAGAGGCGCGGAACGTTGTCAGCGCAGTTTCGGCGCTTTCGCCGTGGCTTTGCGTAGCTTCAACGACAATTTCTTGTATATCCTTCAGAAGGACATTTTTTGCTCGTTCCCAAACACGAATTTCCGAATTCAAAGAGTTGCAATTTCGTATCATGTTGAGATAAATTTGGAGAACTTCCTCTTGACAAAGGTCGTTTCGCAGCTCTCCCAAGCTGGTCACCAGACTATTAAATTTTGTGTGGAGTCCTGCCACCTCCCCCAAGCTCTGTGCTTTTAGTCCATACAGCTCGCTACTGACTTGGACTAAAAGGCGGTATTTTCGTTCCTGAAATGCGTTGCTGACATTTGCCAACAGAATTTCCGGATTTGGCGCCTTTTGGCACAGGTCGTCAAGTACTGGCACAGAGATAGCTTCCTTTAGTGTAAGCAGAAGTATGGCCATCGTTGACTGGTAAGCCACATCCTCGGTCGCAGCTTTTTCTCCCTTGTAATCGGGCATGACGTGCTGAAGCCCGTACGTGGTCAACACCTCCGACAATTTCTGTTTCCATTGGGGAAACTCGATTAAATTCCCCAATCGCGGAATTGCGAGGTACGGCAGGTCTGCCTGCCCGTGGAGCTTGAGTGATATCCCGAGTTTGCTCATATTGACTGAACTCAGACTCTTAATCTGAAGAAATTTAATTTGGCTTGTTGTAGAGAATAGTGTTGTATCTCCTTTTAGCTACTTTTCTAAGTCTACTGACGCTGTACTATATAGTTTCTTTGGTTCCAGCCACCGAGTTACACTTTGGTAGCGCAAGCCTCTTTGTACTCAGTTCCAGCCACTCCAGCCACTCCAGCCACTCCAGCCACTCCAGCCACTCCAGCCACTCCAGCCATTCCTCCTCTTTTCTGTAGCCAGCCTTCCTGTTCTTTTTCTGTGACGTCCAAGCTTGACATATTCCTATAACAAGAATAAATATCTGAAACTTTTGTCAACCTGAACAATGCCTTTTTCGAATGCATTCTTATGTTTTTGAAGAAATACCACAGTATAAAGCTGCTTTTGTCAAAGCACTATAAACGAGTTCTAAAATGAGATAAAATTAACATTGTTTTGCTGTTGCTGTAACTCTACGCCAGGTAAGCATGGCAATGCTGCCTTCGTTTTTCAAGGAACTTCGAACTCAATCTGACTTTATCAATTTTCTTTTGGGATGAAAAACTATGAAGTCAAAGATAGTAAAGCTCGGTATTGACATGTGAATTATTCACAACGGGCCAAATTAATTTAAAACAATAACATTTTGAGGGCATCAACATGTTTATTTGTAGTAGAACTTTGAGAAATAGATGATATTGACATTATCATCATAAGGGAAAAAATCGGTTAAAAAAATAGCGATATAAAATGGGCTAGCTAAAAAAGCTTTTGAAGAGCATTTAACTGTTTAAATTTTTTGGTTCACTCAATAGTTCTTAGTTGTTTGTTAAAGACCGCATTGTTTTATTTACTATTGATAGATCCTATTAATATTGGCGGGTAGCTGAGTACATGATATGTGTGCGTCACTGTTGCGTCATTTGTGCAAATTGGAGTAGTTCGCCGTCAGATAAGCAAAGTATTTAAAGGTCTCCAATAGTCTGGCAATAGCGTTTCCCGGTATATCTCTTTCGATGTGTTAAATGCGTTTTCTAATCGGCTGCCAACCTACTCAATTTTCTTTACTATTTTGATACATTTAGCTGTATCGTTACTGTTACGTTCTACTCACAATAATTCGACTTGCGTTTCTCGAAATTTTTGTTTGTGATGGTGTATACAACGCGGATTGTTTATAAATGACTTATTCTGCTATTTAAAATCAACTCTAAAGTTGCTAATTCTTCTTTTAAATTCTCACACAGAATTTTTTTTTTTTGTAATATTATATTCTGCAATTAATTATAAGAACTTATCTGTGAGCACAGCAAGGAAAAGCGCATTTTTATAGCTGTCAATGAGAGTGATAATGCAATCATGACCTCAACGCGATCTGGAAATGGCTCGAAAATAGGCACGTTTTGTGTAACGTGACACAGGCTTATGGTGCAGCAACTTATTAATAGTAAAAACAGAATTCAATAGGAACACAAACAATCGATGAAAATGGGATCTCTAAGTGCAGTTACATAAACATGGCATAACTACTGTAGATGATGCCTTTCTGATATTTGAAATATGTTCCTGTTACAGGCGTGTGATGCCTATTTGCAAACATTAATATTAGTTTAAGGAAAACATAATTTATCTTTTTCTGCCCAAGACTATTCATTGAAATAATGCTGATTTATAAAGATGTATATTTTTAATTGAGAATGTTAACTCTGTTTAATTAACTGCTCTATAAAAAATTTTATAGATTCCCTACTAAGCGTCATTGCCAAATGTACGCTTCTAGCATAAGTGAAAGGTTACTGCGCATAATTATCCCAATTAGTTAAACCTCACGTTTTCGATAGTCCCCCTCGACTGAACAATTTTGTTTAACAACGCCAATCCAATTTTTGAATTTCTGGTTCTTAATTCCAAATAGAGTTTTTGTAAATGCATCAGCTTTCTTCTGTTGCGTAAGGAAATAGGCAAAACTCGGGTTTATTTCTTAATCACGTCTTAGACAAAGTAGTATTGTATTTTATAATGTTTGGCTCCTTTTTTAGGGCCTGTGCAGTTTGCCTATTAAGTCCATGGTTGATTGTCGCAGTAGATAGGAAACTGGATACCTGTCTTTTATTCAAGACTATGTTTTAGATAGACCTTCTTGAGCGCCTTGATACAATTAGTAATACGCAGCATTTATACTGCTTGTTGCGAGTAATGACTTTTTCTTTGGGCATGAGGATGTTGGATAACCCGCTGAATCTTCATCTTTCCGTTCATAGACTTAAACGTTTTATAAATTTCATTCGTATCATAAGCCATGTAGTCTGTGCTCCTAAAGATATTTTATTATCTTCTTGAATGCTAAAATATGCTCAGTAGTATAGGAAAGTAAATCAAGATTGTGCAGCGGCTAATTACTAACTATAGAAATATAATTTACCGTGAGAAGTAGGATAAATTGTACTGTGAGAAATGCGATGGCAAACCGGCAGACTATAAATAGACTTAGCTAGAATCACTATAATTAACGAAAATTGAATACAACATTTATTCCATTTAACACGTTCAAAACAAATTTACTAGATTCAACAAGTAGCAAAATTGTTCGCAAATTGGATCAAAATATTAATGAGCATATGCAACATCTGTCCTTGTCCAATTCGCAATATACAAAATATAGGAAAATTGGGCAAGTTTGAAATATGGGAAACTATTCATAAAAGAGCCAAAATTTTAGCTGATCCATAAATAATCGGTTAGAATTCTGACTAACTAATAATAGTACAAAGATAAGTAACGAAAATTGAATACAACACTGATTAATATTAACGCGTTCAACTAGATTTTACTATAGGAATATGTCAAGCTTGGACGTCACAGAAAAAGAACAGGAAGGCTGGCTACAGAAAAGAGGAGGAATGGCTGGAGTGGCTGGAGTGGCTGGAGTGGCTGGAGTGGCTGTATAGGAATATGTCAAGCTTGGACGTCACAGAAAAAGAACAGGAAGGCTGGCTACAGAAAAGAGGAGGAATGGCTGGAGTGGCTGGAGTGGCTGGAGTGGCTGGAGTGGCTGGAGTGGCTGGAGTGGCTGGAACTGAGTACAAAGAGGCTTGCGCTACCAAAGTGTAACTCGGTGGCTGGAACCAAAGAAACTATATAGTACAGCGTCAGTAGACTTAGAAAAGTAGCTAAAAGGAGATACAACACTATTCTCTACAACAAGCCAAATTAAATTTCTTCAGATTAAGAGTCTGAGTTCAGTCAATATGAGCAAACTCGGGATATCACTCAAGCTCCACGGGCAGGCAGACCTGCCGTACCTCGCAATTCCGCGATTGGGGAATTTAATCGAGTTTCCCCAATGGAAACAGAAATTGTCGGAGGTGTTGACCACGTACGGGCTTCAGCACGTCATGCCCGATTACAAGGGAGAAAAAGCTGCGACCGAGGATGTGGCTTACCAGTCAACGATGGCCATACTTCTGCTTACACTAAAGGAAGCTATCTCTGTGCCAGTACTTGACGACCTGTGCCAAAAGGCGCCAAATCCGGAAATTCTGTTGGCAAATGTCAGCAACGCATTTCAGGAACGAAAATACCGCCTTTTAGTCCAAGTCAGTAGCGAGCTGTATGGACTAAAAGCACAGAGCTTGGGGGAGGTGGCAGGACTCCACACAAAATTTAATAGTCTGGTGACCAGCTTGGGAGAGCTGCGAAACGACCTTTGTCAAGAGGAAGTTCTCCAAATTTATCTCAACATGATACGAAATTGCAACTCTTTGAATTCGGAAATTCGTGTTTGGGAACGAGCAAAAAATGTCCTTCTGAAGGATATACAAGAAATTGTCGTTGAAGCTACGCAAAGCCACGGCGAAAGCGCCGAAACTGCGCTGACAACGTTCCGCGCCTCTACTTGTCATTACTGCAAAAAAGGAGGCCATACAGAGGAACGCTGCAGACTTAAAAATAATACTTGTTTTGTCTGTGGAGCAAAGGGCCATTTTAAAAATAATTGTCCTAAAGCAACAAACCAGATGAATAGTAATAAACTCGGTGAACAATTTTATCAGGATGCCTTTATTAATGCCATTACACCAAACACAATTGGATTCTCGATTGTGGTGCGTCGCAACACATGACTTATAATAAAACCGGCTTAACCAATTTTAAAAAAATACAATAGCCATGAAAATCATTTTGTCATAGCTGCCGGAAAAGAAAAGTTGAGAGTACTGGGCAGTGGGGATATTTCACTTACGACGTCCCAAAACAAACAATTTATTTTGAAAAATGTGCTGTGGGTTCCCCAACTGGGGTACAATTTAATTTCACTTGGCGCATTAGACACAGAATTAATTTCTGTCACATTTGATAATGGAAAAGCTACACTGTTTAAGACACAGAATAAAGAAGTGCTTGAAACATTTGAGAAAGAAAATAACCTTTATCCCCTTCGGACAAAACAAATTGGTTATATTGCAGAAAACAAAGCTCTTGCGATAAGTGTTCTTGAGAAACAAAAATTATGGCACGACCGCTTAATGCACTTGAACGAAAATTATATGATAAAACTCGCTAAAGGCCTTGGAGCAGGAAAAATACAACAAGACCTTGACAAGACAAATATAAAAGTTAAATGCGAAAGTTGTATCAAAGGAAAAATGGCACGCCAACCATTTCCAGAAGGACGCCTAAGAGCAGAAACAAAGTTTGAATTACTGCACAGTGATGTATGTGGACCATTTCCAGTTTCAGCTTCAGGGAAATGTTACTTTGTTACGTTGATTGATGACTTAACCGGATATACATTTTTATTCACAATCGCCAATAAATTTGACGTTAACAATTGCATACAAAATTTGGTTAATTTGATTAAAACTCAGTTTGGAATATCTGTCAAAAGAATTCGAAGCGACAACGGGGGAGAATTGTTAATCAAGCTCTTAAATCCTACATGCAAGAAAAGGGAATTATTCACGAACTGACTGCGCCCTACACTCCACAACAAAATGGTGTTGCAGAAAGGGCAAACAGAACAATACTCAACAGAGTCAGGGCTACAATGAGTGAAAGAAACGTCCCCGAATACTTGTGGGACGAAGCAGTAAACGCTTGTGTATACATTAAAAATCGTAGCCCGACGAGAATTAACGACTACACGCCCTACGAAATGGTATTTGACAAGGCTCCGATACTAGACCACTTAAGGGTATTTGGATGCAAAGCCTTTGTCTTGAAAAAACAAGGAGGAATTAAAAAACTCGACACTCGTAGTGAACCACATGTATTTGTTGGCTACCAAACAAATGCCAAGGCTTATCGACTATGGAACCCTTTGACGAGAAAAGTGGTTATTTCGCGTGATGTGGTATTTAATGAATCTGAATTTTATGACGCAAACAAACAAGAAAAGAATTTAGAGAGAAGAGAAATGCCTTTAACTATGGGAGGAGGAAATATATTTGTCTCAGAAAATTTACAAACTGAACAAACACCCGAATATTCTTCTAATTCTGATGAAAATGAGGAAGAATGTATCACCTCATCAGATGGCACGTCAGAAGACTCGGAGCAATTTTTTCAAGACACGACTGACTCAATTAATGTTAATGACGATATACTAGAGGACGAAAATCAGGACAATCACGAAACACAGCAGCAGAATGATACACAAGAATTAGGAACAACCATTTCAAACGACGGAATCAGACGCTCAACCAGAATTCGTCATGCTCCAGGAATTTATGATAGAGCGCATGTGGCAATAAATGAAATTATAGAGCCAAACAATACAAAGCAGGCGCGCAACAGTTTGCACGCTCGGGAATGGGAAGAGGCTATGGAGACTGAATTAAATGCAATGAAGGAAAACAATGCGTGGAAATTGGTACATGCTCCAGAGGGAGCTAATATAATTGGAAACCGGTGGGTTTTTCAAGCGAAAGCCAATAATCAAGGAGAAGTTGAACGATATAGAGCAAGGCTGGTTGCAAAGGGATTTTCGCAACGCGAGGGTATTGATTATCAGGCAACTTACGCACCAACTATGGCCCTTGAATCACTACGCACACTTCTTGCCTTTGCCGTTTCAAAGAAATGGCATATCCATCAAATGGACGTAACAACGGCGTTTCTAAATGGAGACCTGGAAGAATGTGTCTTTATGAGACAGCCCGAAGGCTTTGATGATGGAACCGGAAGAGTTTGCAAACTACTACGGTCACTTTATGGACTAAAGCAGGCCCCGAGATGCTGGTACAAAAAATTATTTACAACATTATCAGCTTTAGGATTTTTGGAATCCACAACAGAAAACTGCATTTTACACAATGCAAAACGAAATTCGTTTTTGTTAATTTATGTTGACGATATAATTATTATTGGTGAAGAAATGTACGAAATCGATAACACGAAAACAAAACTCGGGCAGGCTTTTAAAATTAAAGACCTTGGACAAATTCACCAATTCCTTGGTATGGAATTCAGTTATGACAGAAAAATCGGCAACATGAAAATTACCCAAAAAGCTGCCATTTCAAAGGCAGTAAAAGAAATTAACTGTCAAGATACACCAAGAAAAAAGACGCCAATTAAAAATTACGTTGTGTTAAATGGAAAACCGATTGAGCAGACGGAATACCGAAAATGCGTTGGAATGCTACTATGGATAAGCAGATGCACAAGACCAGACATAGCATTTGCCGTATCCCACGCTGCAAGATTTCAAGAAAACCCAACTACCGAATGTCTGGAACTAATTAAACAAATTACAACTTACTTAAGAGACACGAAGGAACTTGGAATCGAATACCAAAGCAACACTGTCCCTTGCACCCTTACGATTTACTGTGACGCCGATTACGCTAGCGAAGCATCTGACAGACACTCCACATCAGGAATGGCAATGTTTTTAGGAACATCGCTAATTCACTGGAGTTCCTCAAAACAAAAAATTATTGCATTATCAACATGCGAAGCAGAATATGTCAGTGCGTGCTCTGCAATTGTAACGGGACTGGGAATAAAAAATCTGGTCAAAAAAATACTTAACCTGGACCACCCCCTAAGAGTGTGCTCGGACAATAACAGCGCAATTTACGTATCACACAAAGCGAGCCCTATGAGACGCTTAAAACACCTGGATGTGCGCTTCATGTTTTTACGGGACCTTACTGAGAAGGGCAGAATTATTATGGACTATGTTTCCACAAAAGAACAAGTGGCGGATATGCTTACAAAGCCCTTGTGCAAAAAAATATTTAACTACCTACAACAAAAGATACTTAAAGGCGAAACACGTGAAAGTGACGACAACAAGCTTGAGAGGGAGTATAGGAATATGTCAAGCTTGGACGTCACAGAAAAAGAACAGGAAGGCTGGCTACAGAAAAGAGGAGGAATGGCTGGAGTGGCTGGAGTGGCTGGAGTGGCTGGAGTGGCTGGAACTGAGTACAAAGAGGCTTGCGCTACCAAAGTGTAACTCGGTGGCTGGAACCAAAGAAACTATATAGTACAGCGTCAGTAGACTTAGAAAAGTAGCTAAAAGGAGATACAACACTATTCTCTACAACAAGCCAAATTAAATTTCTACAGTCATAATGTTGTAGCATCACATCGCTAACGAAACATTTTTTCAATTTAGCAAAGCTTTCCTGCTGCTCTGTATAGGAAAGTATATCAAGCTTGTGCAGCAGCTGATTACTTAGAAAAAAAAATGAAGTTTACCCTGGTAATTGTGACTGTCATTGAGAAGACTATAAATAGATCTAGATAGAACTATGTTGGCCAACGAAATTGAATACAACACGTTTCAAATTAACACGTTCGAAATTATAGATTCAACAGATTAAGAGTCTAAAACATGAGCAGCACGGGAGTGGTTTTCAAACCTCATGGAAATGGAGATTTGCCGTTCCTGGTTATTCCAAGGTTGACTAACTTGATCGAGTATCCTCAGTGGAAATCGAAATTGGGCGGAATTCTTGAGACTTACGGACTGGCACACGTGATGCCAAATGCCTCAGTTGAAGGGAATTTTACCGACGATATCGGCTACAAATCTACGTCGGCTATGCTTCTCCTTACTCTTAAGGAGATAATTTCGGTTCCAGTCCTTGACGATGTTTGTCAAAAGGCATTGACACCGAAATCACTGCTCTCCAGCATTGATGCCGTCTTCTTGGATAGAAGATACCGCTTAATCGTTCAAGTTACAGGCGAACTGTATGGACTGCATACACAAGGTTTGGGACAAATTGCGGAACTGAATACACGATTTAACAGTCTCATCCTGAGTTTACGCGAGTTGCGAAAGGACCTACATGCTGAAGAAGTTTGTCAAATATACCTAAATATGATAAAAGGTTGCGAGTCGCTCAAAAGTGAGATACGTATCTGGGAGCGTTCGAAGAATATTAATCTCAAAGAAGTACAAGAAATTGTACTTGAAGCAATGCTAGGAGATAATGGAGATAACTTAAGCTCGGAAATGGCGTTGGCAGCCTCTCGTGTTGCGATATGCAAATATTGCAAGAAAAAGGGTCATACCGAAACTAACTGCAGATTCAAAAATCGCAGCTGTTTTATTTGTGGTGAGAAAGGTCATTTCAGAGCGGACTGTGACAAAAATTTGAGAAGAACTGATAGTAATAAATTGTCTGAACATTACTATCGTGTGGCATTTATAAAGTCTTCAGGTATTTCCAAAAGTATCAGCACAAAATGGATTCTTGACTGTGGAGCATCGCAGCACATGACGGACAATGAATTGGCCTTCACCAATCTAAAACGTTATAATAGTGATGAACATCATTTTGTACTTGCTGCGGGAAAAGAAAAATTAAGAGCATTGGGATACGGAAATATAAGTTTAAATTTGTCTGAGGATAACCAAGTTTTATTGAAAAATGTCTTGTGGGTACCATCGCTTGGTTTCAATTAAATCTCACTTGGCGCACTCGATAATGAGCATATATCGGTTTATTTCACAAAAGGCAAAGCTGTACTTTATGACACAACTGGAAGAAAGCTTGGAGACTTTGATAAAGAAAATAATTTGTATCCTGTTGATACAAAAATTGTTGACTATGCCCCTAGAAAAAAGATGCTTGCACTATATGCTACAAAAAATGACAGACAAAATCTTTGGCATGAACGATTAATGCATTTAAATGAGAGATATATGGTTGAACTCGCCAAAGGACTTGGTGCTGGGAAAATACAACACGAAGTTAATAGAAGCAACTTAAATGTTGGTTGTGAAAGTTGCATTGAAGGAAAAATGGCGCGCCAGCCATTCCCAGAAGGACGAATGAGAGCAACCGACAAATTTGAATTATTGCACAGTGATGTTTGTGGGCCGTTTCCAGTATCAGCGCTTGGTCATCGTTATTTTGTCACTTTTATTGATGATAACAGTGGGTACACTTTTGTCAACACAATCAATAATAAATTCGAAGTGAATGATTGTTTTCAGAATTTGATCAAAATGATTTACACGCAATTTGGAATTAAGGTCAAAAGATTTCGGAGTGACAATGGAGGCGAGTATATTAATAAATCTTTCGAAAAGTTTACAAACGAAAATGGCATTGTTCATGAAAAATCCGCACCTTATACGCCGCAGCAAAATGGAGTTGCAGAAAGGGCGAATAGAACAATTCTTGACAGGGTCAGGTCTACAATGATTCAAAGGAAGACTCCACAAAAGCTATGGGATGAGGCGGTCAATGCCTGTGTGTATTTGAAAAATCGGAGCCCAAGCAGAATAATTAATAAAACACCATATGAGATGATATTTGGAAAGCCTCCGTTATTAGATCATTTGAGAGTGTTTGGATGCATTGCATATGTCCTGAACAAACATAACGATATAAGAAAATTGGATGCTAGAAGTGAACCCCATATCTTTGTAGGGTATCAATCCAATGCTAAAGCTTATCGACTTTGGAATACGTCAAGGAACAAAATTGTTGTTTCAAGGGATGTAATATTTAAAGAAACAGAATTTTATGAAACTGTGGAAAATAAATCCATCAACAGCTCTGAAAATACAACATTTATTCCAGCACTTGGAAATGATATTTCTACTGTCAATAATTTGCAACAGTCAAATGTGTCTGAATTTCAGCAGGGTATACAAATTGAAAATAACGAGGAAAATAACGAGGAAAATAACGAGGAAAATGACGAGGAAAATGACGAGGAAAATGACGAGGAAAATGACGAGCAAATTGACGAGGAAATTGAAAATTATTCGGACGCATCGGAACAAAGTTTTGAAGATACTCTAGAAAATATGAGTCCAAAAATTAATGACAATTCTGAATTATCCGAATTGCAAACGGAGGAGCTTGGAACTAAATGGACCGACGAAGGTAAAAGACGCTCAACCCGAATACGTAGTTTGCCAGGACCATACGATCATGCGCATATTAGTATTGACAGTATAATTGAGCCTACAAATACGAAACAAGCTAGAGAAAGCGTGCAAGCATCAGAATGGGAATTAGCGATGAAGACAGAATTGGACGCAATGAAAGAAAATGACGCTTGGGTACTAGTGAACGCGCCAGAGGGAGCTAATGTCATTGGAAATCGATGGGTCTTTAAAGCTAAAGCAAATGTTGATGGGGAAGTTGGACGTTACCGAGCACGATTGGTTGCAAAGGGATTTGGTCAGCGTGAGGGAGTAGATTATCAAGCGACATACGCCCCGACCATGTCCTTAGAATCATTTCGCACTTTACTGGCTTATGGAGCAATGCAAAAATGGAATATTCATCAGATGGATGTTACAACTGCATTCTTAAACGGCGAATTAGAAGAATGCGTTTATATGAAACAACCAGAAGGATTCGACGACGGAACAGGAAAAGTATGCAAATTGAAAAGATCGCTCTACGGTTTAAAACAGGCCCCTAGATGTTGGTACAAAAAGCTTTTTACAGTGTTAATGGAAATTGGATTTATGGAATCGAAGGTCGAAGACTGTATACTATACAGCTCCCAAGGTAATTTATTTTTGCTTATTTATGTTGATGACATTATTATTATGGGCGAGAATTTAAATGAAATGAAACGAACAAAGGAAAAATTACAAAGAGCATTTAAGGTCAAAGATTTGGGTGAGATTCATCAATTTCTTGGGATGGAATTTTGTTATGATCAGAAAATTGGAAATTTGAAAATAAGTCAGAAGGCAGCAATTACAAAAATAATTAAAGAATTCGATTGCTACGACTTGCCTAAAAAACGAATTCCCATAAGGAATTACGTGGAATTGAATGGGAAACCTATAAACAATGAAAAGTACCGCAAATGGATTGGCATGCTACTTTGGATAAGCAGATGCACTCGGCCAGATATATCCTTCGCTGTATCCCACGCAGCAAGATATCAAGAAAAGCCTACAGATGAATGTCTCGAACTGGTTCAATGTATCACGGCTTATTTAAGGGATACAAAAGACAAGGGACTGGAATATCAAAGCAATTCGGTTGAACCAGTCATGAAAGTTTATTGCGATGCCGACTACGCAAGTGATAGAGACGAAAGGAAATCCACTTCGGGAATGGCATTGTTTCTGGGTAATTCATTAATTCATTGGATGTCAACAAAACAAAAAGTTGTTGCGTTATCGACATGCGAGGCTGAATATATAAGTGCTTGTACGGCGATTGTGCATACATTAGGTCTCTACAACCTGGCCAAGGAGCTTTTAAAAATTGAGTCTCCAATTCGTGTTTGCTCCGACAACAAAAGCGCAATTTGTATTGCGCATAAAACAAGCCCAATGAGACGACTAAAGCACCTTGATGTACGATATATGTTTTTGCGCAATTTAACGGAAAACGGCACAGTAATTGTTGATTATATATCTACAAAAGAACAGCTTGCGGATATTTTAACAAAGCCTTTGTGTAAAAAGATTTTTATACATTTGCGACAAAAACTGGTGAAAGGGGACTCAAGAATTGAATCATTACAAGCTTGAGAGGGAGTATAGGAAAGTATATCAAGCTTGTGCAGCAGCTGATTACTTAGAAAAAAAAATGAAGTTTACCCTGGTAATTGTGACTGTCATTGAGAAGACTATAAATAGATCTAGATAGAACTATGTTGGCCAACGAAATTGAATACAACACGTTTCAAATTAACACGTTCGAAATTATAGATTCAACACTCTGTCTCCCATACAAACTTTTCCTTCTTCTTTAGCGTTCGTGTTATCGGCAACGCTATCTTTGCAAAATCTTTGATAAATCTCCTGTAGTAGTTGCAAAAACCAAGGAAGACTTGAACATCGTGAACAGATTTTGGTGGCTCCCATTGCAAAATAGGTTCCCTTTTATCTGCGCACATCGACACTCCATTCGTCGATAAATTGTAACCAAGAAATTCGACGCTTTCTCTATGAAATGCGCATTTCTTGTCCTTCGCATAAAGATCATTCTCTCTCAATCTTCTTAATACTTCTTTCACATCGTTCACATGCGATTCTCTATCGCGTGAAAATACCAAAATATCGTCCAGGTAGATTAACACTTTGTAATCTAATAAATCTCGAAACACATCATTCATCAAGTTTTGGAACGTGGCGGGTGCATTGGTAAGACCAAAAGGCATGACCAAATATTCGAAGTGCCCGTACCTTGTTCGAAAGGCAGTCTTCCATTCATCCCCTTCTTTTATCCTGATAAGATTGTATGCTCCTCTGAGATCGATTTTTAACATAATCTTAACTCCAGTAAGTTTGTCAATAAGGTCATCGATACGTGGGATTGGGTACTTGTTCTTGATAGTAATCGAATTCAATCCACGATAATCGACACACAATCGATCCTCCATTTTTCTTTGGTACAAATAGAACTGGCGCTCCTGCAGGCGACTTCGAACGACGTATAAATCCCTTAGCCAAGTTCTCTTCCAAATAATCCAATAAATACTTCTGTTCCTTTGGGTCGACACTGTAGACTGGCCCGAAAGGTATGACAGAATCCTTTGTTAGTTCGATCTCGTGATCGTAACTTCTGTGTGGAGGCAATGTTTCCACATTCTTTTCTTCAAACACATCTTTGAAGTCAGTATACTCTGGTGGTATTGTATTTGTAACCATCTCTTCATCCGCGGTAATACTGCTCAACTGTCATGATCCCCGCCTCGCGTGAACCACGACAGCGAACGACGCCTGAAGTCCTGTAGCGCCAAAGGCGATGACTTCAGGCTAGATAGATCTAAATAGCTCGCGCGAGGTAATGTTGGACATTACTCGCGCGAAGCGCGTAAGTGGCCTAGCTCGCGAGCAGGTTGGACCTGGCTCGCGCGAAGCAGGTCCACGTCCATGCCCGCGCGACGTAGGCACGTCGCGGCGCATGACAGTAGTAGTAGCGATCGCGCATCGCTACGAAGCTAGATAGATCGATCCATAGAGTTCATAGCTCGCCACCGCTTTCCCAATGCGGATGGTCTGGGACCATCGCATTGAGATCGTGGTGGGATGAGGCTTAGGCCGCGAAGTGGCTAAGCGAGCCGCTAAGCCTCATAGGATAGTCTACATAGTCGCCCATGGAGAGAACTCTCTCCACGGGCTTATAATCTCAAAGTTGCTACATAACCTTGTAGCAGGTAAGCTTTAGAGAAGCGCCGTCGCCTTTTCAAGGACAACGTCCTTTTCCTTTTCCTTAGTTCTTGCGCCGGGCGCAAGTCTACGTTCCCGTTTCTCGGTACTCGCTTCGCGCGGTACCCGATTGAACTTCCTTTGTCGAGCGGTCTCGCAAAGGACAGTCCGTGTTCGCCTGTAGCGACACGCGAGTTTACACCGCGGTGCTCCCCTCTAAGGGCCACCTTACACTATTATAAGCCCGTGAGCTCGTCTAAGCTACAGATTTACACGGCGTTGAAAGGTGTCACGCACGGAGGCGTACACAAATTTCGATTTACAAGTTTTATTTCGCACTAAGTTGTTGCGACGAAGGGTGCTTTGCTACGGTTTAGCAGCACAAACGAATTATTGAATTACGATGAGTCAAGAGGACTTGAACGCGTTTCTGCAGACGCTGCAGGCGCAGATCGCGTCGCTCCAAGAGGAGCGCGTTAAGGACAAATCGGTTATTGAAGGCCTTCGCCAGGAAATGGGATCCCGGGGATCTCGACGATCAGGAGTCAGCGAAGGGCCAAGCATTTCGAAGCCGGATACATTCAGAGGTGATCGCAGATCGGTGGATACTTTCCTTGCACAGGTTCGCTTATACGTGAGACTCAAGCCACATGAGTTTCGCAACGACGAAGCGAAGGTCCTGTTTGCGGTATCTTATCTGCGCGGTGCCGCTTTTGCGTGGTTTGAACCCCACTTGCGCGACCACGATGAAAGCCTAATTACCAGTGACTTTGCCCTGTTTTGCGACGAGCTCTCCACGACATTTGGGAGCGTCGACCGCATTAGTCAGGCTGAGCGGGAGCTAGCATTGCTCAAACAGCGAGGATCTGTTGCTGAGTATACTTCGCGTTTTCAGCAGATCACTTCGCACTTGGATTTTAGCGATCACAGTTTACGCTACGAATATTATCAAGGATTGAAAGATCGAATTAAGGACGAATTATCTCGGTTGGAAAAATCGCGTACATTGTCAGACTTAATTGAGAAGTCTGTACGCGTGGACGAAAGGTTGTCGGATCGTTACTACGAAAGCGCTAGCCGTACGAACGCCAAGGGCGCTTCAGGCTATAGGGGCGCGACGATCGCGAACAAAGGATACACTCCCATGGAGGTAGATGCTACCAGTTACGAAAAGAAGAGCATTACCAGCGACGAACGCCAGCGTCGAAAGAAAGAGAACAGATGTTTTACGTGCGGACGCGAAGGTCATCGCGCACGTGATTGCAAACAGAAGCAACGCAATTATGAGCAACGCATCTCGGTGGTTATGGACAGTATCACGGAACCGGGAAAAGCGAGAGCCCAGGTCTAAAAGAAAGGCCTGATCTGGGCGTTAATGACACGAGGCTTTCGGAGGTGATGTCAGTGGTACCCGAACCTGACAGAGGAATACATCTCACAGTTACTGCAAATTTGAGAACTAGCAAGGGCCAGCTGGACGCGAAGGCGCTGATCGACTCAGGCGCGACGTCGAATTTTATCAGCCAGAGCCTTGCTACGAGAAGCATAATCGATATAACGAAGAAGGCGAAGATTGAGCCACTACGAGTTGTGGATGGAAGAGCGATTCGCACCGGAGGTGTTCGCTTCCAGACTGAAAACATGGAGGTCACCATAGGCGAACATCGCGAGACTATGATGTTTAACGTGATACCGCTCTCTGGACACGACGTTATTTTAGGAAAGCCATGGCTCGACAAACATGAGCCAAGGATTGCATGGAGACGTGCAAAAGTCGAATTCGAGTCTTCCTATTGCTTAGCAAACTGCCTCAAGAAGCCCGAGGCACAAGACGAACCATCGCAAATCAGTGCGACGGAATTTGCTAAGCTATCGCGAGGCAACGACTCGGGATTGCTGTGCGTATACGCGACCGACGCTAAAAGCGAGGACAAAAACGTCGCTATACCTCCCGAGTATGCAGACTTTCGCGATCTTTTTGAGAAAAGAAATGCAGACATTCTACCACAGCATCAGGCGTGGGATCACGCAATACCGTTGACAGAAGGCGCGAAGCCGCCGTTCGGGCCTATATATCCTCTGGCCGAACGCGAGCTACAAACACTACGCGACTACATTAAAGACAATCTAGCGAAGGGATTCATTAGGCCGTCTTCATCGCCCGCGGGGGCTCCAATTCTTTTTGTGAAAAAGAAGGACGGTTCGCTGAGACTGTGCGTAGATTATCGCGGGCTAAACGCGGTAACTGTCAAAAATCGCTATGCGCTGCCGCTCATATCGGAGCTATTGGATCGCATTCGTCAGTCGACGATATTTACGCGATTAGATCTCCGTGGCGCGTATAATCTTGTCCGTATACGCGAAGGCGACGAGTGGAAAACCGCCTTCCGTACGCGTTATGGACATTACGAATATCAGGTTATGCCTTTCGGGCTCACGAACGCCCCGGCATCTTTCCAAGCTCTTGCGAACGACACATTACGCGATTGTCTGGATCGCTTTGCTGTTGTATACTTGGACGACATCTTGATCTATTCGGACACCGAGGAGGAGCATGTGACGCATGTTCGCGAAGTACTGAAACGACTTCGCAAAGCAAACTTATTTGTGAAACTAGAGAAATGCGAGTTCCACACAGACACGACAGAGTTCCTAGGCTTTGTTGTCTCTACGAAA
The DNA here is from genome assembly GCA_016906335.1 of Novakomyces olei. Lineage (NCBI taxonomy): Eukaryota > Fungi > Ascomycota > Novakomycetes > Novakomycetales > Novakomycetaceae > Novakomyces > Novakomyces olei. The sequence continues at coordinate 1,396,024 of JADEYG010000003.1, forward strand.
GGAGTGTCTATGGAGAAAGCGAAAGTTGATTCTATTGAGACATGGCCTGAACCCAAGAACGCGAAAGACGTTATGTCGTTCTTAGGCCTATCAAATTACTATCGCAGATTTATTGCAAACTACAGCAAAATTACCATCCCTCTCACCCGCTTACTGAAGAAGGATGCGCAGTTTAATTTCTCCAAGGAGTGCATTGACTCTTTCCAAACTCTGAAGAACGCTTTTCTGGGTGCGCCGATCCTTGCGCATTTCGACCCGCAGAAGCCAAGTTATTTGGAAACCGACGCATCGGACTTCGCGATCGGTGGGATTCTCTCGCAGAAAGACAACAGCGACGAAATGAGACCCATCGCGTTCTACTCGCGAAAAATGACTAGCGCGGAAGTAAACTATGATATCTACGACAAAGAGCTGTTAGCTATTGTCGCATGTCTTCGCGAATGGCGAGTTTACCTGGAGAGTCCGTTACATCGCACTACAATTTATACGGATCACCGCAATCTCATGTACTTTCTTACAGCAAGAGTACTTAGCCGTAGACAGATGCGATGGTCGCAATTGATCGCTTCCTATGATTTCGTTATTGAATACCGTGCTGGAAAGCTAAATCACAAAGCGGATGCCTTGTCTAGGCGAAGCGATTATGTCGGCGATAAGGAACAGGAGAAACCAGAGCGAACTATGGCACTATTGGACAGATCGCACTTCCTGTTCGCGACCGTAGAAGATACAGGCATTGATGATCAGATTAAACAATGTTACGGCAAAGACAAGACTTGCAAGGTTGTCATGGAGGACCTCGGCAAGCAGCCAGTGTCGGAACATCTGCGAAACTACAGTATAAACGAAAAGGGTCTTCTAACGTTTTCGGGTTTGCTATACATCCCAAACGACAATCGTTTGCGATTAGCTATACTACAGACATGCCATGATTCGCATGTCGCGGGTCACCCTGGCCAGGCCAAAACGTTGGACTTAGTCATGCGAAACTACTATTGGCCACGCATGCGAAAAGAGATATTTAGCTACGTCGAGTCGTGCGATACTTGTGCGCGAAACAAGCCTTCGCGACATGCACCGTATGGACTACTACACCCACTGAGAGTACCAGCGAGACCCTGGGAAAGTATCTCAATGGACTTCATTGTGAAATTACCGGAGTCGCGCGATGCGATTACACAAAAAACCTACGACTCCATATGGGTAATCACCTGTCGATTTACGAAAATCGGAATATTTATACCAATACGCGAATCTATTAAGGCTACTGAGCTAGCTTTGATTTACGCCCATCGCGTATTTGCCAACTATGGCCTACCAGACGAAATAGTCTCTGACAGGGGTTCGGTATTTGTATCGCAGTTTACACGACACTTGCTTTCGCAATGCGATATACAGCAGAAGTTGTCTACCGCGTACCACCCACAGAGCGACGGCCAAACAGAGAGGCTTAACCAGATCTTAGAGCAATATCTGAGGATCTACAGCAACTATCAGCAAAGCAATTGGGTCAATTTGTTACCTTTTGCTCAATTCGCGTACAACAATTCAGAGCAGTCGTCTACAAAGACAACACCGTTTTACGCTTTTTACGGCTACAACCCGAAATGTCGCTTTACGATTTCATCTTCGCGACAATGCCCATCCGCGGATGAACGTATCGAATACCTACGGAATCTACATCGCTTATTGAAAGTCGAAATCGAAAAGTCTCTCAGCGACCAGGCGCGCTTTGCAAATGAGCATCGCGTCGACAAAAGTTTTGCTATTGGCGATCAAGTCTGGCTAGTGCGAAAAAATATTAGCACTACGCGGCCATGCGATAAGCTGGATGCCAAGAAGCTGGGACCGTTTAGGATTATCGCACGCGTTGGTTTGCGTGCATATCGCTTGGAACTATCGAAGGCAATGCGTATACATCCTGTCTTCCACGCTTCATTGCTAGAGCGACATAACGCAGTGTCGCAGATCGCGCGAGAACAGATCGCGCCACCACCTCCAGTTATATTGGATGCTAACCCGGAATGGGAAGTCGAGCAAGTTCTAGACTCGCGCATCCGACGCAAGCAACTTCAATATTATGTGCATTGGAAAGGCTACGACGCCTCCGACCGCACGTGGGAGCCTGCGAAACATTTACACAACTGCATGGATTTGGTAAACGAATTCCACCGTGCACACCCGAACAAACCTGGTTCTTAAATGGGAATGCTAAGCGAGCTCCCTATTCGGGCGACGACCTTCAACTTTCGTCACCCACGCGAAACTAAGACTCAACTCTTAAAGTGATTTATTGATTTATTGATTATACCGCGATTATTATTGTTTAAATTATTACGAGAAAATTATACAAAAACATATTCAATTACTTGTCGAACAAATAATATGGGACAACGCAAGGAGGAATGGCTGTTGAGTCACGCACACAATTACGGACGAGCGGCACGGAGCGAAAGAATCTCGCGCTCCAACGCACGGTTGCGGCGCTCGAGGCGAGCGATAGTCGCATCGCGCTGGGCCAGCGCACTCGAAACCGAACCGACGATCGAATTTGTTGACGGAGGACCGTCATCGGCAATTACATGCACCTCGAATGGTGCCTGACGTCTTTCCTCCTGCGCTCGCTGTCGCGCGCGACGTCTTTCGCGGCGACGCTGCAGCTCCTCGCGCTCTCTCACACGCTGTTCTTCACGCGCGGCAACAAGGCGCTCGTTCTCCTCATTGTCATGAAGAAAACGGCCTCCTTCGCAACGGGTGCGACGTGCCGCGCAGACCATACAGCGACGCACAAACGGTGCAGTGCCGAGAACGAAGCGGCACGGCAAAGAGTTTGCCACGCAATACTCGCAGGGCACGATAGCATCTCTGACATGAGCAAGCGACATGTTGTTGTTGATCCGGAACGCAGAGCGAAAATTCTTGTTTTGCATCCGCAAATTACTTTATATTACTTAGATAGTTTTATTGCCGAAAGCGCACTTATATAGCAGTCTAGTAGCTAACGTGGTTTTCATAGGCGCGGAGACCTCGCCCTAGAAAGGGGGATAGTGTCATGATCCCCGCCTCGCGTGAACCACGACAGCGAACGACGCCTGAAGTCCTGTAGCGCCAAAGGCGATGACTTCAGGCTAGATAGATCTAAATAGCTCGCGCGAGGTAATGTTGGACATTACTCGCGCGAAGCGCGTAAGTGGCCTAGCTCGCGAGCAGGTTGGACCTGGCTCGCGCGAAGCAGGTCCACGTCCATGCCCGCGCGACGTAGGCACGTCGCGGCGCATGACAGTAGTAGTAGCGATCGCGCATCGCTACGAAGCTAGATAGATCGATCCATAGAGTTCATAGCTCGCCACCGCTTTCCCAATGCGGATGGTCTGGGACCATCGCATTGAGATCGTGGTGGGATGAGGCTTAGGCCGCGAAGTGGCTAAGCGAGCCGCTAAGCCTCATAGGATAGTCTACATAGTCGCCCATGGAGAGAACTCTCTCCACGGGCTTATAATCTCAAAGTTGCTACATAACCTTGTAGCAGGTAAGCTTTAGAGAAGCGCCGTCGCCTTTTCAAGGACAACGTCCTTTTCCTTTTCCTTAGTTCTTGCGCCGGGCGCAAGTCTACGTTCCCGTTTCTCGGTACTCGCTTCGCGCGGTACCCGATTGAACTTCCTTTGTCGAGCGGTCTCGCAAAGGACAGTCCGTGTTCGCCTGTAGCGACACGCGAGTTTACACCGCGGTGCTCCCCTCTAAGGGCCACCTTACATCAACTGTATATCCGAAAATTCGTCTTTCACCGTAGGAGTACTTGCATTGCGAGGCTTTATAGTTCCATTAATCCAATCAATATCTGGATTGTGCTTCTGGAACCATGGTAACCCAAGGATGGCGTCGTTCTTGCCAATATTAGTGACAAGGAATGATTCTTCAGATACGAAACCTTGTACATCGACATGTAGATCCTTCGTCTTGATGTGTCATGGTTTGCACCTGACATGGTGCAAGTACAGTGCATCTTGCACAGAACTTGCACCGAGTAAAGTAGTTTAGCTTACTTGTTGAGGCTTAGCCTCTTAGTTCCTTTTCGAGATAGTTTTTGAGTTATTTTAGTTAGTGAGATTAGTGAGTACGTAGCCCGTAAAGGATATAAAGAGGCTTCTTTCCTTTATAACTTTACGGTTAATCAACTTTGTTGGAAGAGTGAACTTCCATCTGGAGTCCCCTGCTGTAGCCAGCCGCGTACGACTGGCAGAAGCTTATAGTAATAAAAGCGTTTATTACTACGAGCAGTTAAGAGTCTACGTCCGAATCTACCTAAGCAAGCGTGCTGGGTAGCAACATAACATGATGGGTACTCCACCTCTTGCAATATGCTTTCCATTTGCAACTCTGACAAATATAGGTGTTTTCAGACGTTCAGTCTCGGCCTTAAGTGCCAAAACAGTTCTTGGATTAATAAAATTAGTGTCTGACCCACTGTATAGTAGCACTTTAATCTTCTTGTCGTTTACAACACACGACATCTCAAACCTCCCATAAGGTTTATCGTCTGGTGGCTTTTTCTGTGCCATCACCCCTAGAGATACCACCGTCGGGTCTAGGCTTGGCCTTTTAAATTCTTCGAATCCTCTGCTCTCACATCTCTCGCAGGATATGGTGCAGGACAATACTTCGAAACATGTCCTTCTTCATTGCAACGATAACATTTGACCTTAAGCTAACATGCTTCGGTTTAGCGTTCCTGTTAGCACGGACGCTATCTTTCAAACTTGCTCTTGTCTCCAAAGAGTCAACTTCCATAGGTGTATAACCAGCCGAGCCCACTCCACGGTACTCCGGTATTCTCTTCACCGTTCTGTCTTTAGCCTTGCTTCGTTCAAACAAGCTAGTATCAATCTTAACGCATTCTTTAATGAGCTTCTCAAGCTCTTCTGGCAGATCGCTACGAGCCAATTCGTCTTTGATATCCTCTTTAAGTCCTTCGTAGAACTGCGCAACGAGCGCATCGTTGTTCCACGTAAGCCACGACTTAACACGCTCAAACTCTGTGGCATAATGCGACACGGATCCCTTCTGTCTCAATAAGCGGATCTGTCTTTCAGCCGTTCTGCGGACGTCCCTGTCCCCGAACATTTTCTCCAAGGTTTGGCAAAAATTGTTAAAATCGTCAAGTATGGCGCCATTGTCGCTACGGACATGTGGCTCGAACCATTTAAAAGCAACTCCTCTGAGGTAGGAGGCTGCAAACATAACACGCTGCCGATCCGTTCTGTATCGTTCCGGTTGTCCCGCTATGACCATCTGGACATGGGTCAGAAAATCCCCCGTTTGCGAACGATCGCCCGAAAAGTACGGCGGAGGAGCAAGCTTAGGTGTAAGGTGGCCCTTAGAGGGGAGCACCGCGGTATAAACTCGCGTGTCGCTACAGGCGAACACGGACTGTCCTTTGCGAGACCGCTCGACAAAGGAAGTTCAATCGGTTACCGCGCGAAGCGAGTACCGAGAAACGGGAACGTAGACTTGCGCCCGGCGCAAGAACTAAGGAAAAGGAAAAGGACGTTGTCCTTGAAAAGGCGACGGCGCTTCTCTAAAGCTTACCTGCTACAAGGCTATGTAGCAACTTTGAGATTATAAGCCCGTGGAGAGAGTTCTCTCCATGGGCGACTATGTAGACTATCCTATGAGGCTTAGCGGCTCGCTTAGCCACTTCGCGGCCTAAGCCTCATCCCACCACGATCTCAATGCGATGGTCCCAGACCATCCGCATTGGGAAAGCGGTGGCGAGCTATGAACTCTATGGATCGATCTATCTAGCTTCGTAGCGATGCGCGATCGCTACTACTACTGTCATGCGCCGCGACGTGCCTACGTCGCGCGGGCATGGACGTGGACCTGCTTCGCGCGAGCCAGGTCCAACCTGCTCGCGAGCTAGGCCACTTACGCGCTTCGCGCGAGTAATGTCCAACATTACCTCGCGCGAGCTATTTAGATCTATCTAGCCTGAAGTCATCGCCTTTGGCGCTACAGGACTTCAGGCGTCGTTCGCTGTCGTGGTTCACGCGAGGCGGGGATCATGACACTATCCCCCCTTTCTAGGGCGAGGTCTCCGCGCCTATGAAAACCACGTTAGCTACTAGACTGCTATATAAGTGCGCTTTCGGCAATAAAACTATCTAAGTAATATAAAGTAATTCGCGGATGCAAAACAAGAATTTTCGCTCTGCGTTCCGGATCAACAACAACATGTCGCTTGTTCATGTCAGAGATGCTATCGTGCCCTGCGAGTATTGCGTGGCAAACTCTTTGCCGTGCCGCTTCGTTCTCGGCACTGCACCGTTTGTGCGTCGCTGTATGGTCTGCGCGGCACGTCGCACCCGTTGCGAAGGAGGCCGTTTTCTTCATGACAATGAGGAGAACGAGCGCCTTGTTGCCGCGCGTGAAGAACAGCGTGTGAGAGAGCGCGAGGAGCTGCAGCGTCGCCGCGAAAGACGTCGCGCGCGACAGCGAGCGCAGGAGGAAAGACGTCAGGCACCATTCGAGGTGCATGTAATTGCCGATGACGGTCCTCCGTCAACAAATTCGATCGTCGGTTCGGTTTCGAGTGCGCTGGCCCAGCGCGATGCGACTATCGCTCGCCTCGAGCGCCGCAACCGTGCGTTGGAGCGCGAGATTCTTTCGCTCCGTGCCGCTCGTCCGTAATTGTGTGCGTGACTCAACAGCCATTCCTCCTTGCGTTGTCCCATATTATTTGTTCGACAAGTAATTGAATATGTTTTTGTATAATTTTCTCGTAATAATTTAAACAATAATAATCGCGGTATAATCAATAAATCAATAAATCACTTTAAGAGTTGAGTCTTAGTTTCGCGTGGGTGACGAAAGTTGAAGGTCGTCGCCCGAATAGGGAGCTCGCTTAGCATTCCCATTTAAGAACCAGGTTTGTTCGGGTGTGCACGGTGGAATTCGTTTACCAAATCCATGCAGTTGTGTAAATGTTTCGCAGGCTCCCACGTGCGGTCGGAGGCGTCGTAGCCTTTCCAATGCACATAATATTGAAGTTGCTTGCGTCGGATGCGCGAGTCTAGAACTTGCTCGACTTCCCATTCCGGGTTAGCATCCAATATAACTGGCGGTGGTGGCGCGATCTGTTCTCGCGCGATCTGCGACACTGCGTTATGTCGCTCTAGCAATGAAGCGTGGAAGACAGGATGTATACGCATTGCCTTCGGTAGTTCCAAGCGATATGCACGCAAACCAACGCGTGCGATAATCCTAAACGGTCCCAGCTTCTTGGCATCCAGCTTATCGCATGGCCGCGTAGTGCTAATATTTTTTCGCACTAGCCAGACTTGATCGCCAATAGCAAAACTTTTGTCGACGCGATGCTCATTTGCAAAGCGCGCCTGGTCGCTGAGAGACTTTTCGATTTCGACTTTCAATAAGCGATGTAGATTCCGTAGGTATTCGATACGTTCATCCGCGGATGGGCATTGTCGCGAAGATGAAATCGTAAAGCGACATTTCGGGTTGTAGCCGTAAAAAGCGTAAAACGGTGTTGTCTTTGTAGACGACTGCTCTGAATTGTTGTACGCGAATTGAGCAAAAGGTAACAAATTGACCCAATTGCTTTGCTGATAGTTGCTGTAGATCCTCAGATATTGCTCTAAGATCTGGTTAAGCCTCTCTGTTTGGCCGTCGCTCTGTGGGTGGTACGCGGTAGACAACTTCTGCTGTATATCGCATTGCGAAAGCAAGTGTCGTGTAAACTGCGATACAAATACCGAACCCCTGTCAGAGACTATTTCGTCTGGTAGGCCATAGTTGGCAAATACGCGATGGGCGTAAATCAAAGCTAGCTCAGTAGCCTTAATAGATTCGCGTATTGGTATAAATATTCCGATTTTCGTAAATCGACAGGTGATTACCCATATGGAGTCGTAGGTTTTTTGTGTAATCGCATCGCGCGACTCCGGTAATTTCACAATGAAGTCCATTGAGATACTTTCCCAGGGTCTCGCTGGTACTCTCAGTGGGTGTAGTAGTCCATACGGTGCATGTCGCGAAGGCTTGTTTCGCGCACAAGTATCGCACGACTCGACGTAACTAAATATCTCTTTTCGCATGCGTGGCCAATAGTAGTTTCGCATGACTAAGTCCAACGTTTTGGCCTGGCCAGGGTGACCCGCGACATGCGAATCATGGCATGTCTGTAGTATAGCTAATCGCAAACGATTGTCGTTTGGGATGTATAGCAAACCCGAAAACGTTAGAAGACCCTTTTCGTTTATACTGTAGTTTCGCAGATGTTCCGACACTGGCTGCTTGCCGAGGTCCTCCATGACAACCTTGCAAGTCTTGTCTTTACCGTAACATTGTTTAATCTGATCATCAATGCCTGTATCTTCTGCGGTCGCGAACAGGAAGTGCGATCTGTCCAATAGTGCCATAGTTCGCTCTGGTTTCTCCTGTTCCTTATCGCCGACATAATCGCTTCGCCTAGACAAGGCATCCGCTTTGTGATTTAGCTTTCCAGCACGGTATTCAATAACGAAATCATAGGAAGCGATCAATTGCGACCATCGCATCTGTCTACGGCTAAGTACTCTTGCTGTAAGAAAGTACATGAGATTGCGGTGATCCGTATAAATTGTAGTGCGATGTAACGGACTCTCCAGGTAAACTCGCCATTCGCGAAGACATGCGACAATAGCTAACAGCTCTTTGTCGTAGATATCATAGTTTACTTCCGCGCTAGTCATTTTTCGCGAGTAGAACGCGATGGGTCTCATTTCGTCGCTGTTGTCTTTCTGCGAGAGAATCCCACCGATCGCGAAGTCCGATGCGTCGGTTTCCAAATAACTTGGCTTCTGCGGGTCGAAATGCGCAAGGATCGGCGCACCCAGAAAAGCGTTCTTCAGAGTTTGGAAAGAGTCAATGCACTCCTTGGAGAAATTAAACTGCGCATCCTTCTTCAGTAAGCGGGTGAGAGGGATGGTAATTTTGCTGTAGTTTGCAATAAATCTGCGATAGTAATTTGATAGGCCTAAGAACGACATAACGTCTTTCGCGTTCTTGGGTTCAGGCCATGTCTCAATAGAATCAACTTTCGCTTTCTCCATAGACACTCCTTTCGTAGAGACAACAAAGCCTAGGAACTCTGTCGTGTCTGTGTGGAACTCGCATTTCTCTAGTTTCACAAATAAGTTTGCTTTGCGAAGTCGTTTCAGTACTTCGCGAACATGCGTCACATGCTCCTCCTCGGTGTCCGAATAGATCAAGATGTCGTCCAAGTATACAACAGCAAAGCGATCCAGACAATCGCGTAATGTGTCGTTCGCAAGAGCTTGGAAAGATGCCGGGGCGTTCGTGAGCCCGAAAGGCATAACCTGATATTCGTAATGTCCATAACGCGTACGGAAGGCGGTTTTCCACTCGTCGCCTTCGCGTATACGGACAAGATTATACGCGCCACGGAGATCTAATCGCGTAAATATCGTCGACTGACGAATGCGATCCAATAGCTCCGATATGAGCGGCAGCGCATAGCGATTTTTGACAGTTACCGCGTTTAGCCCGCGATAATCTACGCACAGTCTCAGCGAACCGTCCTTCTTTTTCACAAAAAGAATTGGAGCCCCCGCGGGCGATGAAGACGGCCTAATGAATCCCTTCGCTAGAATGTCTTTAATGTAGTCGCGTAGTGTTTGTAGCTCGCGTTCGGCCAGAGGATATATAGGCCCGAACGGCGGCTTCGCGCCTTCTGTCAACGGTATTGCGTGATCCCACGCCTGATGCTGTGGTAGAATGTCTGCATTTCTTTTCTCAAAAAGATCGCGAAAGTCTGCATACTCGGGAGGTATAGCGACGTTTTTGTCCTCGCTTTTAGCGTCGGTCGCGTATACGCACAGCAATCCCGAGTCGTTGCCTCGCGATAGCTTAGCAAATTCCGTCGCACTGATTTGCGATGGTTCGTCTTGTGCCTCGGGCTTCTTGAGGCAGTTTGCTAAGCAATAGGAAGACTCGAATTCGACTTTTGCACGTCTCCATGCAATCCTTGGCTCATGTTTGTCGAGCCATGGCTTTCCTAAAATAACGTCGTGTCCAGAGAGCGGTATCACGTTAAACATCATAGTCTCGCGATGTTCGCCTATGGTGACCTCCATGTTTTCAGTCTGGAAGCGAACACCTCCGGTGCGAATCGCTCTTCCATCCACAACTCGTAGTGGCTCAATCTTCGCCTTCTTCGTTATATCGATTATGCTTCTCGTAGCAAGGCTCTGGCTGATAAAATTCGACGTCGCGCCTGAGTCGATCAGCGCCTTCGCGTCCAGCTGGCCCTTGCTAGTTCTCAAATTTGCAGTAACTGTGAGATGTATTCCTCTGTCAGGTTCGGGTACCACTGACATCACCTCCGAAAGCCTCGTGTCATTAACGCCCAGATCAGGCCTTTCTTTTAGACCTGGGCTCTCGCTTTTCCCGGTTCCGTGATACTGTCCATAACCACCGAGATGCGTTGCTCATAATTGCGTTGCTTCTGTTTGCAATCACGTGCGCGATGACCTTCGCGTCCGCACGTAAAACATCTGTTCTCTTTCTTTCGACGCTGGCGTTCGTCGCTGGTAATGCTCTTCTTTTCGTAACTGGTAGCATCTACCTCCATGGGAGTGTATCCCTTGTTCGCGATCGTCGCGCCCCTATAGCCTGAAGCGCCCTTGGCGTTCGTACGGCTAGCGCTTTCGTAGTAACGATCCGACAACCTTTCGTCCACGCGTACAGACTTCTCAATTAAGTCTGACAATGTACGCGATTTTTCCAACCGAGATAATTCGTCCTTAATTCGATCTTTCAATCCTTGATAATATTCGTAGCGTAAACTGTGATCGCTAAAATCCAAGTGCGAAGTGATCTGCTGAAAACGCGAAGTATACTCAGCAACAGATCCTCGCTGTTTGAGCAATGCTAGCTCCCGCTCAGCCTGACTAATGCGGTCGACGCTCCCAAATGTCGTGGAGAGCTCGTCGCAAAACAGGGCAAAGTCACTGGTAATTAGGCTTTCATCGTGGTCGCGCAAGTGGGGTTCAAACCACGCAAAAGCGGCACCGCGCAGATAAGATACCGCAAACAGGACCTTCGCTTCGTCGTTGCGAAACTCATGTGGCTTGAGTCTCACGTATAAGCGAACCTGTGCAAGGAAAGTATCCACCGATCTGCGATCGCCTCTGAATGTATCCGGCTTCGAAATGCTTGGCCCTTCGCTGACTCCTGATCGTCGAGATCCCCGGGATCCCATTTCCTGGCGAAGGCCTTCAATAACCGATTTGTCCTTAACGCGCTCCTCTTGGAGCGACGCGATCTGCGCCTGCAGCGTCTGCAGAAACGCGTTCAAGTCCTCTTGACTCATCGTAATTCAATAATTCGTTTGTGCTGCTAAACCGTAGCAAAGCACCCTTCGTCGCAACAACTTAGTGCGAAATAAAACTTGTAAATCGAAATCTGTGTACGCCTCCGTGCGTGACACCTTTCAACGCCGTGTAAATCTGTAGCTTAGACGAGCTCACGGGCTTATAATAGTGTAAGGTGGCCCTTAGAGGGGAGCACCGCGGTATAAACTCGCGTGTCGCTACAGGCGAACACGGACTGTCCTTTGCGAGACCGCTCGACAAAGGAAGTTCAATCGGTTACCGCGCGAAGCGAGTACCGAGAAACGGGAACGTAGACTTGCGCCCGGCGCAAGAACTAAGGAAAAGGAAAAGGACGTTGTCCTTGAAAAGGCGACGGCGCTTCTCTAAAGCTTACCTGCTACAAGGCTATGTAGCAACTTTGAGATTATAAGCCCGTGGAGAGAGTTCTCTCCATGGGCGACTATGTAGACTATCCTATGAGGCTTAGCGGCTCGCTTAGCCACTTCGCGGCCTAAGCCTCATCCCACCACGATCTCAATGCGATGGTCCCAGACCATCCGCATTGGGAAAGCGGTGGCGAGCTATGAACTCTATGGATCGATCTATCTAGCTTCGTAGCGATGCGCGATCGCTACTACTACTGTCATGCGCCGCGACGTGCCTACGTCGCGCGGGCATGGACGTGGACCTGCTTCGCGCGAGCCAGGTCCAACCTGCTCGCGAGCTAGGCCACTTACGCGCTTCGCGCGAGTAATGTCCAACATTACCTCGCGCGAGCTATTTAGATCTATCTAGCCTGAAGTCATCGCCTTTGGCGCTACAGGACTTCAGGCGTCGTTCGCTGTCGTGGTTCACGCGAGGCGGGGATCATGACATTAGGCTCCTTGGTGCGCGTGTTGGACACGATTCCATTAGCGGCGCGAAGTCGCTCACTAAGGCTCTGGTTTTCCGTTTCGAGTCTCTCGAGGCGAGCCGTCGTTTGCTCAAGAAACGATTGTATATGCTGATAATCCATCGTAAAAAGCTCGAAGAAAAAGTCACAGTCCCCGAATCGTGGACGTGTAATACTGTTATGGTTGTAGAAGGCGAAAGCCTAAAGGAAAACCCAATTGCCGGATTTCACGCCGGCTCTGGGACTATGAGAAAATTAAGAGATAGAACTGGGTTTAAAAGATTGGGTCTCCCCAAAGTTCGATTACACGTAGCGAGAAAAGTAGAAGCAGGACCTCTATTTATATCCTCGCTACGTAGAATATTCTAGAAACACTAACTACTTAAACGATTAAACAAACTAACAAGTAAAAGCAGTCAGAACAATAATAGTCAATAATGAATAAATAATAAGTAAATATTTAAATAAATAATAAATATTAAATATTAAATAAAGACAACAAACAAATAATAGACTAGCGCTTCAATAGCGTCGGTGCTATCGAAGACGCAATAACAATATAAAAATAAATTCAATCGTAACATATGTGGGTTAGTGTCATGATCCTCGCCTTGGCGAGTCCCTGACAACCGCGTTGAGAAGCGAGGGGCGACGCCTGTAGTCGGACTTGGGATGTCCGCGCGTCGCAAGCTTCGCCAACGCGGCCCAAGACCAGTCGGCGCGTAACGCGATGGTCTTGGGACGTAGAAGTTGTCTTAGTGCGCATGTAGGTACGCGCACTAAGCCAGCTTGGCCCACGGGAGCGAGGGGCTCCATTGTTATGGGTCACAGTTCTGTGCTGAGTAAGTCTGGATAGGTTTGGCCAGTAACACGATGGCCGTGGCAGGGAGTCAGAGTAGGAGAAAGCAAATGGACTTAAACGCAACTAAACTCGTAACTGTAAAACTTCAGTAACTTCAAACTTCAAACTTCAATAACCGTCAAGTCTCAATAGGCGGCGTTGAAGGGCCTATTTATAGACTTGACTACTAACTAAACTAACAAGTACTATAGAACACTATAGAACTTTCTACGAACCGTGAGCTCAAGTAAACGGAAATACCGCAACTGAACTCTATTAGCGTTGGAAAACGCTAATTGATGTCATGCCTATGACATTACTCCCCCTCTTCAAGGAGAGCCAATCCTGCTTTAGCGGCCAGTAAATGCTCTTCACTGCCGTTACCCCGTAACACCCATCTGGTGATTTCCTTCAAGCTGTTCTGATGATCTTCCGCGACTTGGAATCTCATGGCTAAGCTAGACTGTTTCGCCCAATTCGCTTCCCAGACGGTAAGCCTGCTCATGACCTTTGGAGTCTCCACCAGCGTATAACCCGTAATTGCGGCATCTGTCAAGGATATAACAGCATGTGGTGTTCCTCCAGGTAGCACAAAAACAGTTCCTGGCTTGACCTCGCCAATTCTGAGGCCTTTCAAACTCTTCAGGGCACTCGTTAACACAAAGTCACCAGGCTTTTGATGGTACTCCTCCGATGCTTTCAGCTCTTCGGGACCGTTATTCCACGCAAGTAGCAATTTCCATCCTAGCACTCCAACGATGACCTGTCGCGTGCACACAGAATCAATATGCACGTCCGTAATAGTTCCTGCGGGAGTAACTGTTCCCAACCAAGATCGTCCAACGATTCTCTTTCGTAGCTGACTCAATTTGTGCGGGCCACAAGACTTCAAGCCACTTGCACTTTCATGAGCCACATTGTAAACAGCGTATTTTGTTTTCAATTTGCCCATCCACGATGCGACAACCTGAGATATGCGTACCTCGTCGTCATGAACACGAACTCTTGTATCCATAAAGTGTGCCGTTTTCGTCTCCATTACATCGTCAATCACATTTGGCCAATCGGGAGTTGTTGAGAAAGACTCCGAAATATCATCCTCAATTGGTTGCAAAATGTCGTATTCGTTGCGCGATAAATAAGCCAAGGTCTGGCGCGCAACGATGTTCTCCGTATTAGCGTTTTTCCACGCTTCCGCCCATTCTCGTAGCTTCTCCGGGTGCGAGGCTATATGTCGCTGTAGATCAAAGCTTCTCGTAAAGTGTCGCATGCAAACGTCGCACTCAAACTCTCCGCGATCTCGTTCGCCGCGCTTGCGCTTTTCCCCTCCTTCAACAGTTGCGGTCATGTTCAAAGCTGTTGGTCTGAACGTCCGATATATGTTTTGTCGAAGAAAATTTTTTCCGTAATATAGTGCAAATAACGTTAATCGCACTCAAATCACTAAATCGTGCAAATAGCGTAATATAACGCAATAATAAGTAATTGTGACACCACAGTAATTAAACTAATTAATAGTTCCATACTGCCTGTTTGTGCACAAGTAAAAATAACTGTAAATAATAATAATAATAGTCAAGATCTCGAATTGGTTGAGCAGTTCAGAGATCTTACATAGGTCGTATAACTGTAAACAAATGTAAACCAAAATAATCAAGCAGCCCTAGTCTGCCTTTGCCAATATTGCGCTACTGCATCCTGCGCGTGTTGTAAATTTCCAATTGGCTCCCAGGTGCGATCGTGCTCGTCGTATCCTTTCCAATGTACTAGGTACTTGCGTCCTCTTCCTCGTCCTGAATGATCACATATATGATCAACTTCATATTCTGTAGTATCCGTTAGGACGTCTGGAACATCTAGATCTGTTGGATCTCGTTCATAGGGATCTGGAATATACTTTTCCAGTAGACTCTCGTTAATCACGTCATGTATCTTAATGTCTGGTGGCAATGCAATTCTGTAAGCATGCTCGCCAATCCGTTCCTTAATCTCAAATGGTCCAAGCTTGGTGTGATCAAGCTTATTCGACGGTCTCTCGCTCTATATATGCTTCCGTCTAATCCATACTTTGTCTCCAATATTAAATTGCATTGACGGCAATTTCTTCACATCGTAATGTCTCTTCGAATTTGTATTTGCATTTTTAATATTTTGTTCAACTGTCCGAAATAGTCCTGTCCAGTCGACAACAAAATTGTTTGCCGTGGGGTTTTGACTCTTAGGTGTTTCGAAAGGTAGCCCTCTGGGGTTATATCCGTTACACACATAGAATGGTGCGTACCGTGTGCTTGCGCTAATTGCGTTGTTCAGCGCAAATTCCGCAAATATCAGTAATTCTCTCCAATTGTCTTGATTAAAGTTCAAGTATGACCTCAAGTACTGTTCTAGTGTCTGGTTGGCTCTTTCAGTTTGGCCATCGGTCTGCGGATGATGACTTGTTGAATGTAATAGTTTCACTCCAAGATTATTCGTTAAACTTGTCCAAAATTTGCTGACAAACTTGGGATCTCGGTCCGAAACAATATCTTCTGGTAGTCCATGATACTTAAATATATTTTCCATATAGAGTGTAGCAAGCTCCATTGCTGTCGTTGACTCTCGACACTGTATTAGATGTGTCATCTTCGAAAATCGATCTACCACAACCATAATTGAATCATAATTGTCCGAAGGTGGTAGCTTTACAATAAAATCCATTGATACTGATTGCCATGGCCTTGTTGGTACTCGTAGCGGTTGTAAATATCCTGTTGGTTTGTGACGCGAAACCTTGCTTCGTATGCATGTTGCACACGAGTTCACATAATGTTTTATATCATTCTTCATATTTGGCCAATTAGCAACTCTTTTCGCTAATTCCAAAGTTCTCTGCTGTCCAAAATGTCCGGCCAGGGGATGGTCGTGACATGCTTGTAAAATCTTCTTCTTTTCCTCCAATGAAACATGATCAATCGTATTAACTTCAATTCTCTTTGGGTCGATCAAGGGCTTTGTGCTATGATAATCAATTCCTTTGACATCGTTCAAATCTGGACGTCTACTCAATGCGTCCGCTGCTGTATTCATAGACCCTTTTTGATAGCGTATTTTAAAATCGATTTGACTTAGTATTTCTGACCATCTTGCTTGCCGTCGTGACAGTTGTTTCGTAATAGTAAATGCTTGTAAATTCTTATGATCAGAGTACACAATTATCGGCTTAGGATGGCCTTGCAAGTAGTGTCTCCAAATCTTAAATGCGTAAACAATTGCCAACAACTCTTTGTCGTGTATGTCATAATTCACTTCAGCTGGTTCTAGCTTTCGACTAATGAAAGCCACTGGTCTTCGAACTCCATCATAGTCTTGCATTAATGCTGCTCCGATCGCAAAATCTGATGCATCTGTCTCCACAATGCATTCGCGCTCCTGATCGTAATGTTCCAATAGCACTTCGTCTCCGAATGCTCTCTTCAATGTTTCGAAAGCGATTTGTTGTTCGTCACTCCACGCAAATTCCGTTCTTTTACGCAAGAGTCTTGTAATAGGCAATACGATCTTGAAAAATCGTTGATAAATCGCCTGTAATAGTTGCAGAGTCCTAAAAATGATTGTACTTCCTTGACATTTTTGGGTGCCGGCCATTCGTCAATTGGCCTCGTTTTGTCCTTGCACATAGACACTCCTTTGTCTGATAAAACATAACCAAGGAATTCGACTAGATTCCTATGGAATTCGCATTTGCTCTGCTTCGCAAATAACTTCTTCTCTCTTAGTCGTTTCAAGACTTCTTTAACATGACAAACATGTTATTCGTAGGTTTTGGAGTAGATCAGTATGTCGTCCAAATATACCAAAACGTAATCATCTAATGTGTCTCGAAATATATCGTTCATTAGATTCTGGAATGTTGCCGGTGCATTCGTTAATCCAAAAGGCATTACACGATACTCGAAATGTCCAAATCTTGTTCTGAATGCAGTTTTCCATTCATCTCCGCTTCGAATTCGTATAAGATTATATGCGCCTTTTAAGTCGATCTTCGTAAACACTTTGCTTCCACATAATTTGTCAATCAACCCATCTATTCTTGGTATGGGATATCTGTTTTTCACTGTTATCGCGTTTAACGCTCGGTAATCAACACATAGTCTTAAGCTTCCATCTTTTTTTTTGACAAATTGTTAAGTGAGGATTACTCACTGTTGTAACAATATAAATTAGACCTAGCTAAGAGATCTATCTTTCAGACTATGGGAAGTTGGGTCCTTTTATAGACTTTTTGTGAAGCAGATAGGACGGAGATAGGAAGGAGATAGGAAGGAAATAGGAAGGAAATGATGAGTAATGATGATGAATCATTGATGAGTAATGATGACTCATTGATGAGTAATGATGATTAATCATTGATGAGTAATGATGACTCATTGATGAGTAATCAGTCTTGATTAGATTTGATTAGATCAATCTTGATTCCTAACACAAATAAAATTGGTGCGCCTGCGGGTGACTTAGATTTGCGTATGAAACCCTTTTCCATGTTCTCTTCAATATACTTCAATAATTCTCGCTGTTCATCGGCTGATATATTGTAAATTGGTCCAAATGGTGCTTTGGATCCTTTTTCCAAAATAATCTCATGATCATAAGCTCTGTGTGGCGGTAATTGGTCCGCTCCTTCTTCGTCAAATACGTCTTTGAATTCTTTGTATTCTCTAGGAAGTCTCGTTTCCTTAGCGGTAATTGCGTTACTCTGCGCAAATTGCAAATAGGCGTAAATAGGCTTGTCGTCAATTCTGTCTTCTTCAAATTTCAACTCTTTGGTCACCCAATTGATATTCGGGTTGTTCTCTCGTAACCATTGTATTCCCAAAATGACATCGCGTCTTCCACTGTCTGCAACATAAAACTTCGTTGGTGTAATTTTGTTTGCAATTCTGATGTCCAGTCTTTTTGTTGTACATACAACTGGTCCTGATGATTGTTGTGTTTTTCTTTGTTTGGTTTGGGTACGGCTGTGTTGCTTTCACGGCAACTGTGGTGGGAAGCCAAATGGAAGGTAATAGTACTTAAAACGGTTTACACGGTCAACACGGTCGATAATCAGCGTCGGATAAAAGTGCGAACGGGCCTCCTTTTATCCTTGCTGGAACTAACTAACTATAACTAAAAATAGAAACAACTACGGAAAAGACTGTCTAAGCCACAAAGTGGCTAACTAAAATTCCGGAATTGGAAATAATCCGCAATCGAACGGATTATCTCCGATAAAAACGGAATTATGTCATATTGATATGACACTATCCTCCTCTTCCAAAAACGTAGACACTGCCGCCTGTGCCTTTTGTACCAGCCTTGTCTCCTGCTGTCTTCTCCTGCCCAATCACGATATGCCATCAAGCAACGTTCGTGATCTTCCTTTACCTCGTCTCGAATAGTTGGGAACTGTGTACTAGCCCACGACGATTCCCACTTTGCCACTCGGTATAAAGCCTGGTCTTCGCTAGCAATATAGTAACCCATCAAGACTGCTTTCTCAAAAGACATCACCGCATGTGGTGTCCCAGACCTTAATCGAAAAATAACTCCCGGCTCTAGTACTCCAATCTTTAACCCTTCGAGGCTGCGAAGAGCTTCAGGTAATATAAAGTCTCCTGGCCTGCGATGATAGGGCTCCAACTTCTGTAAATTGGCCTCTGAATTGGCCCACGTAAAGACCAGCTTTCTCCCAAGAATTCCCACAATGACGGTTTCGCACAGAACCGGATCCACGTGAACGTCCGTGATTGTGCCCGACGGTGTGGCAGTCCCGTTCCATCCAAGTTCATTCAAATAACTTTCCTTCAACAATCCTTGCGCGCGAAGGCCCACTGACGATAAACCGTATTCGCTGATCGGCCTCAAATTGTAGGCTGCGTATCTCGTAGTCCCCGGCTGGACGAATGATGCGAGGACCTGGGCGATTCGTATTTCGTCATCATGCACGCGAACCCGTATGTCCATAAACAAAGCTGTCTCATCCTCCAAAAGGTCCTCGAAGACATGTGCCCATGTTGGCTTGCAATCGAAAACAAACCTTTCGCTATGGGGCTTGAGCTTTTCGAAATCAACCGATGCGAGCAGAGTAAAAATGTCTCTCGCCAACTGTTTGTTCGGTCGGTCTTCCTCCTTAAACCACTCTTCGGCCCAGCCAACCAGATCAGGGTCGTGCATCTCCATGTGACGGTCGCGGTCGTGCTTTCGGGTGTACTGTCGAGTGCACACAACACATTGGAACTTACCGCTGTCCAGCGCGTATCGCTTGCGCTGCCTCCCCTCTTCAAGAACGTTATTGTTCATTGTCCGTAAATTTGCGGATTTGATGTCTAAGTTGCGGATTTGGTGGGGGTAGCCCACATATATATAGACTTCGTTATACTTGACTTCGACAAGTAATAATTCTTTGACGTTCCATAAAAATAATAATGATAATAATAGTATATACTTAATTATTTTATTAAGTAATAGTCGTAGCATAGAATAACAATAAAAGCAATAATATAGATATATCTGATCCGTATCTTAGCGGATTATGTGTTGATATTGCGGATTCAATGTTTTTGGTTATTCCAGTATGCTTTAACTGCCTCTGTTGCATTTGTCAGGTTTCCAAAAGGTTCCCATGTACGGTCTTGTACTCCATAACCTTTCCAATGCACTAAATATTTGCGGTTTCGGCCTCTGCCTGTATGATTGCAAATGTAATCGACTTCGTATTCAGTCGTGTCCACTAGAACATCGGGAACGTGTACATCTGTTGGGTCTCTCTGAAATCGGTCTGGTAAACATTTTTCCAGTAAAGTTTCATTAAATACGTTGTGTATTTTGATATGTTGGGGAAGCTCAATCCTGTAAGCGCTATTTCCTATAGCCTCAATAATTTTGAAAGGTCCCAGTCTTGTATGATCTAGTTTATCCGATGGTCGCTCGCTGTGTATGTGTCTTCTCTGGATCCACACGTTGTCTCCAGGCACAAATGTATTTGCTGCTGTTTTCTTTTTGTCATAATGTAGCTTTGATACTTTATTTGCAGATTGAATGTTGCTTTTGACTCGTTCAAATAATTCGTTCCAGTCTCGTGTAGTTTGATTTGCTGCTGGATTGTCACTCTGGGAAGTTGTGATCTGTATTCCCTTTGGATGATAACCGTTGCAAATGTAAAACGGTGATAGTCTTGTACTGCTGTTTGTTGCATTGTTCATTGCGAATTCCGCAAAAGACAATAGCTTGCTCCAATTGTTTTGGTTGTAATTGACATAGGCTCTTAAGTATTGCTCGAGTGTTTGATTGGTTCTCTCAGTCTGTCCATCTGTTTGTGGGTGGTGACTCGTCGAATGCAATAGCTTAACTCCAAGGTTCTGGTACATGCCTTGCCAAAATTTGCTCAAAAACTTTGGATCTCTGTCTGATACGATTTCATTTGGTAGTCCGTGGTGTTTAAATACCTTGTCAATGTATAGTCTCGCTACATCCGTTGCTGTGGATGATTCTTTGCAAGGGATTAAATGACACATTTTAGAAAATCTGTCAACAACCACTAGTATTGAATCAAAACCTTCGGATTCGGGAAGTTTAACGATAAAATCCATTGAAACAGATTCCCATGGTCTTGACGGTACTTGTAGCGGGTTTAATAATCCTGCAGGTTTCTTCCTCGATTTCTTGCTTCTCCAGCACGTCGCACATGATGCTACGTAATCCCTAACATCCTACGACATATTTTTCCACTTCTTAAAACGCTGTACTAGTTCTAACGTTCGATGTTGTCCAAAATGTCCTGCTAATGGGTGATCATGGCATGCTCGCAATATTTCCAGCTTCTCGTCCGTATCTATATGTTCGAGTGTTGTCATACTTAGATCAAATCTTGCTGGATCGATCAACGGCTTATCAATTTAGTATTCCTTCAAGTCAACATTATTAAAATCAACTCTTCTGCTCAACGCGTCTGCTGCTGCGTTTCCTGATCCTTTTCTGTATCGAATCTTAAATTCATATTCTCCTAATAGTTCCGACCAACGTGCTTGTCTCCTCGATAGTTTCTTTGTCGTAGTAAACGTCTGCAAGTTCCGATGATCAGTATATACAATAATTGGCTTTGGATGTCCTTGCAAATAGTGTCTCCATATTCCGAATGCATAGACAATCGCAAGTAACTCTTTATCGTGTATATCATAATTGATCTCGGCTGGTTCAAGCTTTCTGCTTATAAAAGCAATCGGTCTCTTTTCGCCTCCTTGTTCTTGTAACAGTACGGCTCCTATAGCGAAATCTGAGGCATCTGTTTCGACAATGCACTCGAGTTCTGGATCGTAATGCTTTAACGTAACGTCTCTTCGAAAGCTGTCTTTCAATTGTTCAAAAGCCTTCTCTTGGTCTGCTCCCCAGCTAAATGTATTATCCTTCTTTAATAGACTTGTTATTGGTGTCACAATCTTTGAAAATCCAGGAATGAATCTTCTGTAATAATTGCATAGTCCAAGAAACGACTGTACGTCCTTGACGTTCTTTGGTGTGGGCCAGTCATTAATAGGCTTGGTCTTGTCCGAGCTCATCGAAACTCCTTCTGTCGATATAATAAATCCTAGAAATTCCACTTTTGTCTTGTGAAATTCACATTTGCTTGCCTTTGCGAACAGCTGTCTTGCTCGTACTCGCTTAAACACTTCTCTGGCATGCTGTATATGTTCCTCTTTATTTCTCGAGTAAATGAGGATGTCATCCAGATAGACTAAGACATATCTATCCAGGATATCTCGGAATACGTCATTCATAAGGTTTTGGAAAGTTGCTGGCGCATTAGTGAGTCCAAAAGGCATCACTCTGTATTCAAAATGTCCGTATCTTGTACGAAATGCGGTTTTCCACTCGTCGCCATTTCGAATACGTATCAGATTGTAAGCGCCTTTCAAATCGATCTTAGTAAATATACGACTTCCACTTAACTTATCGATGAGTCCATCAATTCTCGGAATAGGATATCGATTCTTGACTGTAATCGCATTTAGTGCTCTGTAGTCCACGCAGAGTCGTAAGCTCCCGTCCTTCTTTTTCACAAACAATATGGGTGCTCCTGCTGGTGACTTCGATTTTCTGATGAATTTCTTATACAAGTTTTCCTCAATATACTTGAGCAACTCTCTCTGCTCGTCTGCAGATATGTTGTAGATAGGTCCAAAAGGTACCTTCGATCCCTTTTCCAATATTATTTCATGATCATAGCTTCGATGCGGTGGCAATACGTCTGCTCGTCTCTCATCGAATACATCACGATAGTCTTCATATTCTGTAGGAATTTGGGGGATTTTTCCAACGTTATCGCTTTCCGGTTTTTCGGGAAAAAATCCGCTCTCTTGCGGCACTTGTGTTTCATCCGCAAAACTTGCCTTTAATCCGCTCGTCTGCGTGCAAGTTGCGTCTGCATAATCTTGCTCTGTATTCTGTACTTCAAATGATAATGTACGATTCTTCCAATCAATAATGGGATTGTTCTCTTGCAACCATTGAATACCCAAAATGATGTCTCTCTGGCCAATATCTGCCACATAAAATCTCGTAGGTGTAACACAATTTCCTATCTTCATGTCCATAATCTTCGTAGTTCTCGCCACGGGTCCTGATGCCAGGCTTCGGCCATCGACAACCTGTATCACAATTGGTCTCTGAAGTCTTTCTGTCTTTAGATTCAAATTCAATATTAATCGCGGGTGTATGAAATTTAGGTTCGCTCCTGAATCCACTAAAGCTTTTCGTCTAAGCCCATTTATTTGGACGTCCGTCTCCAATGTCTCACTCCAGTATCTCGTCGTCTTTCAGTGGCTTTTAATTCAGCTTGTCCTAGAGAAACCACTTCTTTCTCTAGGCGAAATCTTTTCCCGAGTCGTCGCTCAACTCGTTCGTCGTCATTGCAGCTTGACGGCTTACAAACGGAATTCTCTTTTCTTTGCACTCTTTTGCAATATGCCCTTTCTTCTGGCAATTATAACACTGTACGTTTCTGTTGTCGTGACTTCTCTCTCTTTCTCTCGCGTCTCTCGCGTCTCTGTAATTCGTCTTGTGCTCTCTGTCATTCGTCTTGTACTCTCTTGCGGGTCTGCCTGCTCCTCTGGCACCGGCAACCGCCAAATCAATTTCCATCGGTGCAGTCGTCTGGTTACTTCTGCCCGTAAATCTCGGCTCATAATACGTTCTCGGTTCGTAACTTGTTCTCTGTCTCTCTTTACGTCTCTCAAATAGACGATTATCAATACTGATCGTCATCTCGATCATCTCTCGCAAGGTACTAGGCTCTGTCGTTCTTGCCAATTCGTCCTTAAGCCTGTCGCTAAGGCCCTCGTAGTACTGCGAAATCAACGCTTCTTCGTTCCAGCTAAAGTTCGCTCTGAGTCTGTCAAACTCGGCTGCGTACTGAGCAACAGCTCCAGACTGCTTCAGATTGCGAATTTGCTTCTGCGCCTGCTTTCTAATATCTCGATCACCAAACATCTGTAGGAATGAATCACAAAACGTCTCAAAATCGTTGAGTATTCCTTCGTTTTCCCCTAGGATGTGAGGCTCAATCCACCTGAACGCGGTTCCTCGCAAATAGGTTGCTGCAAACGTGACCTTCTGGCGGTCCGATCCGTATCTCGAGGGTAGTGCGTCGGTTATCATTTTCACTTGGGTGATAAATTCACGAGCCTTAGCTCTCTCGCCAAAAAACAAAGGTGGCGGGGCTAACTTGGGCTCCCGGTTGAACGTCGCATGTCGACTCTCCTGATCGTTTTCCAATTTGACCTTCAGCATCATGTTCTCATGCTCCAGTAGCTGTAACTTCGCTGTTGTTTCCTCAACAAATTGGTTCAGACGATTCATGTCGACACCTTCCATGACGAACGGCTCGGCACCACAACGTGGGCTGATTATACTGTTGTGTTTTTCTTTGTTTGGTTTGGGTACGGCTGTGTTGCTTTCACGGCAACTGTGGTGGGAAGCCAAATGGAAGGTAATAGTACTTAAAACGGTTTACACGGTCAACACGGTCGATAATCAGCGTCGGATAAAAGTGCGAACGGGCCTCCTTTTATCCTTGCTGGAACTAACTAACTATAACTAAAAATAGAAACAACTACGGAAAAGACTGTCTAAGCCACAAAGTGGCTAACTAAAATTCCGGAATTGGAAATAATCCGCAATCGAACGGATTATCTCCGATGAAAACGGAATTATGTCATATTGATATGACAATGATAGACTTCTTCCATCCACTTCTTGGATTATAATCGGCTTCTCGATTCGTTCTGTTTCCAACCTCAATCTGTGTACTAGTCTCGGATGCATAAAATTCAAATTTGCTCCTGAGTCAACTAACGCGTTCGTATTCTTTCCTTCCACATTTATTCTCACTTCCAAATGTGCCGTATCTGTTTCAGTGGTTTCTTCTTCAGGCCATAAAGAAGCCACTTCCTTCCTTAGGCCCAATCTTTTTCCGAATCGTCTTCCGAGGCAACCGTTGTCAATGCCGCCTGGCGTTTAATGTACGGAATATGCTTCTTGCAATCTCGGGCAATATGTCCAAACTTCTGACAATTGTAGCATTGCATTGCTTTCTTCTGAACATCTTTATCCTTTTCGTGGCTGTTGCTATTAGCCTTAAATGATCGGTCTTTTGGCGGTGCTCTGACGTCCGCAGCATCGATCTCCATAGGCATCACTCGCTCTCTTTCGCTATAGGCCATCTTCGGCGCTTCATAGCTTCTTTCACTGTAACTCGTTCTCGGTGTTTCGTAACTTCTCTCAGTTCTAGCGTAAAATCTCTCTTGTCTTTGCGTATTCTGACGCAAGCCGTTAGCAAAATTCGTTCTCTCTCTTCGTCTGTCGTATAATCTGTTGTCAATACTGAGACACAGCTCAATCAATTCACGTAGCGTATCTGGTTCTCTTGTCCTCGATAGTTCGTCTTTAATTCTGTCCTGCAATCCATAGTAAAATTGCGAAATCAACGCCTCATCATTCCAATGAAAGTAGGCACTCAATCGTCTAAACTCGGCCACGTACTGTGTCACCGGTCCTCTCTGTCTCAGTCCTCGTATTTCCTTCTGTGCTGTCTTTCGGATGTCTCGATCTCCGAACATTTCCATAAATGTATCACAAAAGGTCTCAAAGTCGTTCATTATTCCCTCGTTGTCGCTCAATATATGTGGCTCAATCCATCGGAATGCAGTTCCACGTAAATAACTAGCCGCATACGTAACTTTCTGTCGGTCGGTCGCATACCGGTCCAACTGTGCTTCTGTAATCATCCTCACTTGGGTAATGAACTCTCTTGCTTTGGCTCTCTCGCCATAAAACAACGATGGCGGGGCCAGTCTCATCTCTCGGCCTCTCGGTTGCATATCAACATTTCTCTCGAATGCCAGCTTCAACGAAGCGTTCTCTTCCTCGAGTCGCTGCACCTTAGCGCTCATTTCCTCGCAGAACCGCTTCAACTGTTCCATGTCGATATTCTCCATTGTCAGACTCAGTACCACTTCGCGGGACGGTTATACTGTTATGGGTCACAGTTCTGTGCTGAGTAAGTCTGGATAGGTTTGGCCAGTAACACGATGGCCGTGGCAGGGAGTCAGAGTAGGAGAAATCAAATGGACTTAAACGCAACTAAACTCGTAACTGTAAAACTTCAGTAACTTCAAACTTCAAACTTCAATAACCGTCAAGTCTCAATAGGCGGCGTTGAAGGGCCTATTTATAGACTTGACTACTAACTAAACTAACAAGTACTATAGAACACTATAGAACTTTCTACGAACCGTGAGCTCAAGTAAACGGAAATACCGCAACTGAACTCTATTAGCGTTGGAAAACGCTAATTGATGTCGTGCCTATGACATCCATGCACAATGTGCACGGACCTCGCTTCCCGTTTTAATTCTCGCACGCTAGCGAGTGCGACCCTTCGCACTCCGCTAGCGCGAGAACATTCATAGTTATTTCCATAGTGTCAGGGGTTGCTTAGAAAGGTGCTAGGAGCACCTGAGTAAGCAACTTCGTAGTTTAGTTTAGTTAGTTTATTTAGTTGTATTGTAGGAAGTTGCTTAGAGTAGCGCTTGGAGCGCAGACTCTAGCACTTCTACAATAAGTTAGTTACTTTAGTAGTTTCGTAGAGTGGGATCTTCGGCAAGTAACGAGCCGAGCCCAAGTATAAGAAGAGGAGTTCTTCTACTGGGTTCGGGGCGTTACAACAACCAAGGTTCCGCTTAATATAAGTGTCTTGAGATTAGTTCTTCTATCTGCCTATCCTTTTGCTATTCCCTGTCAAGGCCAACGTGTGATCTTGGCCGACTTAAGATTACTTTGTATTGAGTCACCCCCTAACAGTTTGTAACGCCCGCGACTGACACCGGGTAGCAAAGATGGCTGAGTTGAAGATAGAAGAGATGGAGCGTTTTGCCAATGAGATGATGGCAAGAGTTCAGAATTTGGAAAGCGAGAATGCTCGCCTGAGAGAGTTTATGACGAGCAAGGCTGAGGAGGCCGAGGCGAAGAAAGGCCCGAGCCTGGCGAGAGAGCCGAAGATGGCGGCTCCACCCTTGTTTTACGGGGAGCGCGCGAAAACGTCGGAGTTTTTAACCCACGTTCGAATGTATATTGACGGTCAGTATACGAGATTTATAGCAGAACGACAGAAGGTCATGTTTGCCGGGTCGTATCTGCGTGGTGCCGCGTTTCGTTGGTTTAAACCACAGATCAAGACGGACAACAAGAACATCTTGGACAACTTTGATGAGTTTTGCTCGCAATTGGAAAGAATGTTTCGCGACAGAGATATCAAACGGACAGTTCAACGTCAGATACGACAGCTTAGCCAGCATGGATCGGTATCGCAGTACGCTGCTGAGTTTAATCGCTTGCGCGCATGGCTTAACTGGAATGAGGAGCCTTTGATATCGCAATTCTACGAAGGTCTAAGCGATCCAATCAAAGATGAGCTCGCGAGAACTGATATTCCCGAAGATTTGGAACAGTTTATTGATGAATGTGTCAGAATTGACAACAGATTGGTTGAAAGAAGAAAAGCCAAAGGACGATTGTTTATGAGAAACAATTATGTGAGAAAGCCTGACGGTGGGCCGACGCCCATGGAGGTTGATGCAGTCGATGCCAATGTTGCTCAGAGACGTGCCCGGGGCACAAAATCAAGCAACTCGACTGGACGAGAAATTAAGTGTTTTCGATGTGACAAGATTGGACACATAGCACGAGACTGTCGCAGTAGCTTTGCGACAAGAGATTTGAACGGTACACGAACGTTCGGAAAGAGAAGAGACAATGCGAAAGAGATGGCTTCCTTGTCTGAAGAAGAGTATGTTACGAAACCCATTGTTAAGATGTCCGAGAGAGACAGAGACACAGAGAGAGTGCCCGAGAGAGGCGAAGACAACGAGAAAGACAGTGATTATGAGAGAATGCCCGAGAGAGGCGAAGACGATGAGAGAAACGATGAGTACGAAGAAGAGCCCGATGAGAGCGGCGAAACCTATGACGAGTCTAGTGAGAGACCAGACCAGATCGAGAGAAGATCGGAGAGAATACACGCGAACGTGATTTTGCGTGGGAGACAGTTTACGGCATTGGTCGATTCCGGAGCTAGTTCTAGCTTTATGCACCCGGATACTGTTGTCGATTTCAAAGTGCGTACAGAGAGAACAAAGAGACCGATTTTGATACGAGTAGCTGACGGAAGAAACATAAGGTCAGGCCCAGCCTCGCAGCAGACGGAGACATTACAGTTCGAAGTAGAAGGAAGAGCTACAAGTGCGAGATTTTTGGTGTCAAATATTGGAAGACACAAAGTGATATTGGGAATGGATTGGCTATCCACATACAACCCTACAGTGAATTGGAGAATTGGCACTATTGCTTGGGACCGCGCTCAAAGCACCAATGCAAGCAAAAGCCGAAGCGAAACATTATATCTTATTGAGGCACGCCAAGTGTCAGAGGAGAGTCAGGATCCGACGAGCTGCAACATACCAGCAGCATACAATGACTTCAATGATGTGTTTGATGACAAACAGAGTGAGAATTTGCCAAAACATCGAAGCTATGATCATGATATCACGTTGGAGAAAGATGCCAAGATTCCTTTTGGACCTGTTTACGGAACAACGCCAAAGGAACAGGAATATCTATTCAACTACATACAAGAGAATTTGGCGAAAGGCTTTATTAAAAGATCAAAGTCACCTGCCGCTTCACCCATCCTATTTGTCATGAAGAAGTCAGGAGACATGCGCCTGTGTGTGGACTACAGAGCCCTCAACAAGGTAACTGTGAAAAATCGTTATCCACTACCCCGAATTGACGGACTGTTGGATAAGCTGGCACACGCGAAGGTGTTCACTAAGCTTGATTTACGAGGAGCTTACAATTTGATTCGCATAAAGAGAGGTGATGAATGGAAGACAGCGTTCAGAACACGCTATGGACTGTTTGAATACAGAGTGATGCCGTTTGGATTGACGAACGCGCCTGCAACGTTTCAGAATTTTATGAACGATATATTTAGAGACTTACTG
Source organism: Novakomyces olei (assembly GCA_016906335.1). Classification (NCBI taxonomy): domain Eukaryota; kingdom Fungi; phylum Ascomycota; class Novakomycetes; order Novakomycetales; family Novakomycetaceae; genus Novakomyces; species Novakomyces olei. The sequence continues at coordinate 1,424,722 of JADEYG010000003.1, forward strand.
GATGTCAAAGTACTAGTCTATTTGGATGACATACTGGTTTACAGCACAAGTATGAAGAGACATCACGAGGATGTTAAGGAAGTGCTACAGAGACTACGCGAAAATGAGCTATACGCAAAGTTGGAGAAATGTGAGTTTCATCGTGAAAGTGTCGAGTTTTTGGGTTATATCATATCTGCTAAAGGATTGTCAATGGCAGATGACAAGACGAAACCAATACAAGATTGGCCAACACCAGCCTGCGTCAAGGATGTACAGGTTTTATTGGGTTTCTGTAACTATTACCGACGCTTTATACCTCGATTTTCAGAGACAGTGCTGCCAATAACAAGATTGTTGCGAAAGGATACAAAGTTTGCTTGGACTGACGCTCAGAGCACAGCTTTAAGCAACTTGAAGAAGGCCTTCCTGAACGATGTAATACTAGCTCACATTGACAACTCAAAGCAATGCTTTTTGGAGACCGATGCATCTGATTATGCATTGGGAGCTGCTTTATTACAAGAGGACAACGAGGGACAGAAGCGTCCAGTTGCTTTTATAAGTCGGAAGTTGTCACCGGCAGAGATAAATTATGACATACATGACAAGGAGTTGCTAGCCATTGTATGGGCATTTAAGACATGGAGACCGTACGTGCAAGGTTCACCGCACACGATATTGGTTTATACAGATCATCAAAATCTGCAACGCTTTACTACTACAAAACAACTTACGAGAAGACAAGCCCGTTGGCACGAGGTTTTGTCGGAGTTAGACTTCAAGATTGTCTATCGAAAGGGCAACGAGAACGCGGCTGCTGACGCACTCAGCCGACGCCCTGATCTACAGAATGTTACAGATGAAGAGTTTATGGAGGTTCAGCGACGAGCGTTGCTCAAGCCTGAGCAATTTATTACCGTCGATACTATCGAAAACGACACTGGAGAGCTGCATTTTGCTGCTCCAGAAGACAGACAAAGTGTTATCGAAAAACACCATGACCATCCGTTGTCAGGACATTTTGGTGTGACTAAAACTACGGAACTTGTCCAGAGAAATTATAACTGGCCAGGAATACATAAGGATGTGAAAGATTACGTCAATGGTTGTACTGTGTGCAAGAGAAACAAAGTCCCGCGTCAGCTTAAGAAGGGATTCCTTACACCTTTACCTATACCTAAACGTCCTTGGTCCTCGATCTCGGTTGATTTTATTGTCAAGCTACCGGTTTCTAAGGGATTCGACTCAATCTTTGTGGTAGTCGATCGATTTTCTAAAATGACGCATTTCATACCAGTGAAGAAAACAATATCGACGTCAGAACTAGCCGATTTGTTTATAAGAGAAGTCGTACGTTTACATGGTATACCGGACGATATCGTGTCTGACAGAGACCCACGATTTGTTAGCAAGTTTTGGACTTGCTTGGCACAGCAGTTGGGCATTGAGCTGAAGAAGTCTACCAGCCATCACCCCCAGACTGACGGCCAAACCGAAAGAATGAACCAGACAGTTGAACAATACATTCGATGTTATTCGAATTATCAGCAAGACAATTGGAGTCAGATTTTACCTTTTGCTGAATTCGCAATGAATAACGCTGCTAGCGCAAGTACGCAACAAAGCGCATTTTTTACGTGTTATGGTTTTCACCCGCGAAGTACTATTACGAGACAAACTACGGCAAACGAGGCCGCAAACGAGAGAATTAAGGATTGGGAATTACATTTTAATTCGACGCGCGAAATCCTGGAACAGGCAGTTGCCAGGATGAAGACTTACTACGATCGAAAACGTTTATTGGCACCTAAGTATAGGCCAGGAGATTTAGTGTGGGTAAGACGCCAACACATTGCGTCAGATCGCCCCAGCAACAAATTGGATCACACTCAGTTGGGACCATTTAAGGTCATTGAAAAGATTGGGACAGCTGCTTATCGCCTAGAGCTGCCAGAACATATAAAGATTCACGACGTATTTAACGAAAGCTTATTGTCAAGTTTTGTTACGGATCGCTTTAATCGCGATACTACATCTACGATTGTCCCAGATATCCTGAAGGACACGGAGGAATTTGAAGTAGACTACATTGTGTCACATACGGGTCGTGGCAAGCAGAGGAAGTATCTAGTCCATTGGAAGAACTACGGTACAGAGGATCGTACCTGGGAGCCTTATGGGAATTTGGTGAATGCTCCCGAAGCATTACGTGCGTATCACCAACAGAACGCCTAGGATCTAACAAATTAATTTATTTGTTTTGGTACCTACAAAAAGATTAAATATTAAAAAGAAAAAAAAAAACCTGATTTTGAAGCCCATTCAACTGTGGCTCGCTATTTATTTGCGTCTTCAACACGCAATTGTTATTGTTTTCGTGCTTACTGTCATCATCGGTCAGTGGCACGTCATTATTTCGATCTTTATTACTGCTCTCGGCGAGGGGGAACAAGCCTAAGGCAGATATTATCAGTTTAAATGAAGGATTCATTAATTATGATAAAGTTCTATCAAGATTTGTTGGTTTTGGATATTTTGTGTTAGTACGTACTATTGGGATCAAGCTATACCAATGGTATGGGAGAAGTGAACTATTGCTACAAAGTGTGCTCGAAGCGCATATTTAAGCAACTTAGAAAAAGTTGCCTACAGAATTACTTAAATTGGAGTTAAGTAATAATAGTTATATACTATTTAATTGAGTTAAGGGAAGAAAAAGTTTGCACAAAGGTTGGCTACGAGCAACCTGCGAAGCAACCCAAGATGAGCGAGAATGAAGCTGTTGGGAATAAGCGCAAGCCCCGCAACTCGGGTGCTAACGAATGCGCTATATGTGGACTAAGGATATCGCGTATTCAAGACGTGCGAAGGCATGTGGCAACGTGCCACAAAGAAGGGACGGTTTTGCCGATTCAAGAATTTCGAGAGAACGCGAAGAAGTCGGATAACTTCACGGCTGGGGAGTCAACTTTAAGGGCCCTCCAACGTTTCCAGTCAGGAGCCAGGGCTCCGCTGACGGCCCCTTACCTAGGGATCACTATCGAACACATTATCTGCGACTTGTGGAAGAATGAAGGGTGCAACTTGATCAGCCCTATTACGGGTTGCGAGGACGAGGATTACAAAGTGAGCAGGTTTTTCGCAGATTGGGCGGACCGACACGCAAATCCACTGGCGGCTTATAACATTGCGCCGACAGAGGAAGGAACTTTGCTGCTGCTAGAGCCATTGCCAGAGCACAAAGGAAACAGTACGAATTGGTCGTCGACCATGACACCTGCCGGGACATTTACAAACGTCCACATTGACCCTGTGGCGTACGGCAGTGTTATATTTGGGATATCAGGAACGAAGGTAGTGCTGAGGTGGCCTCCTACAGAAGGGAATCTAAGAACTTACGAGGAATATCATCGCTCTACTCAGGGTCGGGTCATACCAAGACACCTCCCTACGCTTAAGAGCCTCCACTACAGTGTGTTGAGGAAAGGGATGATGTTAAATATGGAACCAGGAACGCTTCACGCGGTTATTGCTGTCTCGGACAGCTCGCTAATCGGGTACAACTATGCCGCGAAGGATTGTGAATGCCTTCAGCGAGTGGTCGACTGGGAAGCCAAGTTAGCCCAGAAGAGACCAGGGATCAGAAGCGTGGTGATACAAGAACACCGGACTATGGTGGAGTTTTACAAAGAGGTCTACGGGACGGATCTACCAGGGACAGCGAAAAGAGTGTTATCGGGACTTACTCTCTTGGAGGGGGAGTAATGTCAGGGGTTGCTTAGAAAGGTGCTAGGAGCACCTGAGTAAGCAACTTCGTAGTTTAGTTTAGTTAGTTTATTTAGTTGTATTGTAGGAAGTTGCTTAGAGTAGCGCTTGGAGCGCAGACTCTAGCACTTCTACAATAAGTTAGTTACTTTAGTAGTTTCGTAGAGTGGGATCTTCGGCAAGTAACGAGCCGAGCCCAAGTATAAGAAGAGGAGTTCTTCTACTGGGTTCGGGGCGTTACAACAACCAAGGTTCCGCTTAATATAAGTGTCTTGAGATTAGTTCTTCTATCTGCCTATCTTTTTGCTATTCCCTGTCAAGGCCAACGTGTGATCTTGGCCGACTTAAGATTACTTTGTATTGAGTCACCCCCTAACACATAGTCTAGTTTAGGTTGAGAGCTTCCCGCTCTAACTTGCGCGACCTTCGCACAAGTTAGCTTGGGAAGAGTAGTTTAGAATGCGAAGGAGCATCTGCTCCTCCGCAGCTTAGTTTAGTTTATAGTTGCCCGTGAGGGCCTCTCGCCCTTCACGGGTTGATTATCTCAAAGTGGGAGTAATATATTATATTACTCCTGGTAAGCTTTACAGTAATCGCTTTCTGTTTCTTGGTTGTCGTTTATTCCTTTACTTCATTTTAAAACTATACACGGCCGGTCCCCAGCGGTTGTAGCTGTAAGAGCCGTCTTACAGTTAGCGCCACTTCTTCTACCCCAAGAGTATGCAATTGCGCACAGACAAACAGCTTAAATTCCGAAACCGAATTAAGTCGATCGCTTGGAATCCTCAAGGATCGAGCCAACTGGCCAATATCGGGCAACACAGTGATTGGACTGGCACTGTTGTTGGCCAATCCTTCAGGGCTACTAAATGCGTTACTTGGTGTGGTCATTTTACTTTAAAACTCCCGTTCGGATGCTCAGGATCAGAGATTTTCAGGCTCTTAATCTGTTGTTTGTTAGAACTTAGTTACTATGAAGAGGTTAATCCTCAATGTATATGTCTAAACTAACCCTAAACCTAAGTACTTCCAATTGTTGGTTTGAGTAATTATTATAGCATGTAACAAATACCTCAACAGTTTCAATATGTTGGATGTATCACAACAATATTATATTATATTATATTATATTATATTATATTATATTATTGTTAGCGGTTGATCTTCGTGATCGCGCGCTGGACTGGGCAAGAATAGATAGTAATAGAATCAATTCAAGAATTAACTACTCTGCCCTCAAGGGGGTCAGAGGCATCTATTTATACTATGTGAGAAACAAAGAACAAGGAACGAGGCGAACGGAATAAAGGGATAACAAGGTGTTCCCTTGAGGACAAGGGACAAGGCCTTATCACAAGGAGCAAAGCGTTGTCCTTGTACAAGGTAAAAGGTAAAAGGTAATTATTGCCTATATAGGAAGCAAGGTAGCATAGTACTTACATCCTGCCCCTTCCACTTCTAAGTTCGAAGAAATGGGAGTTGGTAGCCCTCGAGGTCTTCGTCTCGCATCCAGACGGAATCCTCGCCGGGGAACTTAACGTGTTTTATCCCACGTTGCTGATCGACCAGCGCAGGTGCTCGATTGTAAGAATAGACGCTAATATTAGGTCTGATGATTGCGTCGTTGTGATATTCCTGAGCAGGAAGTAGTCTGCTTTCGTGGTATGTTTCCGTACCCGATGGCGTCTGGACTTTATAAGTCTGGGGGTTTATCTCTCCGACAATTTCATGAGGTCCAGTATAAAGAGGTTTGAGTTTTCGATAGGTTCGAGGGCGCAACCTTGGCTCTCGGACGAGGACGGAGGCTCCTCTCGACAAGGTAAGAGTCTGGCCTCGTTTCCGATCATAATATTTTTTAGCTTGCTGTGCTGCGCGTGTTAGACGCGCGATAACCTGTTGTACCTGCTGTTGGTTTGGTGTTGGTTGTTGTGTCCTCGGTGGTTGTTGTGTAAAGGGTGGAGGAGGCTTGAATTGCCACAGCAGGTCGTAAGGACTCATTCCTGTCGCTTTGTGGACCGTGTTATTGTAAGCAAATTCGCCTGTTTGAACATAATATACCCATCTTCTTGGGTGCTCGTTACAGAACAACCTTAGGTAATGTATGATAGTTTGAATGGTCTTTTCCGACTGACCATCGCCTTCTGGGTGGTAGGTTGTTGTCATTATTCGTTTAACTCCGACTCGTTGCAAGCTATCTTTCCACGGGCGACTGTTAAAACGCACATCTCGGTCCGATATTATAGTGTCCGGATAGCCGATAATTTTAAAGAGTTCGTTATTGACCAACGTAAAAATTGCTTTTGCTGAAATTCTCTTATTGACTGGAAAGAATCGGGTAAATTTGGATAGTCGTTCGACAACAACTAGAATTGCATTGACTCCTCTGATTGTAGGTAATCCGCTTACCAGATCGAGGGTATAGCTTTCTGCGAGTCGGTTTGGTGTTGGTAAGGGACGCAAGGGTCCTGGTGGTAGTGCACGCCGTGGTTTATTGAGTGCGCAAGTGCGACATGCCCGGATGAAGCTTGCCACGTCATTTTTCATCCCCGGCCACTTATAAGATCGTTTAACGAGTTCGAGTGTTTTATCGACGCCGAAGTGCCCGGCCTGAGGAAGCTCATGGCAGGTTTGGATAATTTCATTTGTAAGCTCCTTGTTTTTTAGCACGATTTTTCCGTCATTCTGAACTGCTTGGTTATTTCGGATTGCATTTCTGTTGAACTGATTTGCTTGATCCTCGGTCTGTATTATATTTATTTTTTCGTCGGATCCCTGCCGTGTGAGGGCGTCCACATGGTTGGACGATCCCTTAATGTGCTTGATATCAAAATCGTAATCTGCGAGGAGTTCAAGCCATCGTGCATGGCGAGCTCGCATGATAGCTGGCTCTTTTCGAGCGAGTAAGTTCGCGTGATCTGTTTTTATTTCGAATCTGACTGACACCAAATATGGGCGCCAGGTTTTGAGTGCTTCGATGATGGCGAGTAGTTCTTTGTCGCCTACCGTATACCGTCGCTCCGCGGGTAGCATCGTCCGGCTGTAGAACGAAGCAGGTTGCCAAGTCTTGGAGTGTAGCTGTAACAATGCAGCTCCAACTGCGGTATCTGAAGCGTCTGTTTGTAATAGTGTTGGTAGGGATGGGTCAAACTGATTTTTAGACGTTGCTTCGGCGAAGCTTTTTTTGAGATCTTTGAATGACATTTCCTGCGCAGGCGTCCATGCGAAAGGTCTTTTCAGCTTTACAAGGTCATACAGCGCGGATGCCTTGCCGCTGAATTGCGGTATGAAGTGGCGGTAAAAATTTAAAAAGCCTAAGAAAGACTGCAACTGCTTGGTCGTTTGAGGTTGTATCCAATTTTGTATCGCTTCTGTTTTGGTCGGAGACATTCCGATTTTTTCCTTTGAAATTATGTATCCCAGGAAGGGGACTTCGCTAGTGTTAAAGAATGATTTTTCTGGACTGACGTACAGGTTGTTGGCTTCTAGCCTTGTCAGTACTTCGGTAACGTGCTTTTTGTGCTGTTCAATTGTGTCCGAGAAGACCAATATATCGTCAAGGTAAGCCACAACAAAGCGGTCGATAATGCCATGAAGCACGTCATTAATCATGCGCTGGAATGTAGCCGGCGCGTTGGTCAGGCCAAAAGGCATGACAAGATATTGGAAAAGGCCGTATCTCGTTCGGAAAGCGGTTTTCCATTCTTCACCAGGTGCCATTCTTATCTGGTAGTAAGCAGACCTTAGATCGAGAAGTGTGAAGATCGACGAGTTTCCGAGTCTGTTTAACAATTCATTTATTAGGGGTAAGGAAAGTTATCTTTCTTGGTTATTGCATTCAGTTTCTTGTAGTTAATACAAAGGCGTAGCTCACCAGTTTTCTTTTTAGCGAATACGATTGGTGCCCCCGCCTGCGAGTTTGAATGTCGAATAAAGCCTTTCTTTAAATTATCGTCGATGTGTTCTCGCAGTGCTTCTAGCTCTTTTTGTGACAGAGTATAGAGTGGCAGACATGGAGGCGTGGCATTTGGCGGATCCAGTGGTATTTTGTGGTCGTAAGAACGGTGTTGAGGGAGCTTGTTTGCTTGCTCTTTTGAAAAAACGTTTTGGAAGGATTGATAACAGGCCGGTACCGAGTTTTCCTCCGTGACTAGACTGCATGATGGGAGAACTTTGCAAACGCAGCCCAAGTTCTTTTTGATCCAAGAGTTACCGACTAATGCTTGTGCCGGAATATCAAGAATATAAAATTTGGTTGGTGATTCTTGGGAGTGCAGATATTGTATCGGTAGATTGACATAGCGGGCTTTAGTTCTGTGGCCGCTGGCCGATACAATCCAGCGATGGTCGTCTAATGTCGGTTCATCGTATATTTGGGTTAAAAAGTCTGGACTAATGGCATTTATGGTCGAGCCAGTGTCGAGAATAGCGTTTGCCGTCACCTTTTGCCCATTTCTTGTATTCGAAAACAGGAGATTAATTGAGTCGAGTGTTGGAGAGTCTTTTTCTTCATGTGATGATCGGCTGTTCGGAGGCTCGGGCCTCCGGCTTTCTTATAGATGGTTCGTAGTTTGTTCGGACCGAAGTCCCGATTACGGACTTCGGTAGTTTATAGTTGTTTAGATTAGTTTTAGTTACGAAGTTCCGTATCGGAACTTCGGCGTAAGCGGTAACTCCGGTAGTCCGGTAGGGTTCGGGGTTACACGCAATTAGGGTAGAACGTTTACTTAGCAGTAGTGACTGCGAAGTAAACAAAGTATATAGGCTAGCGTGAAGAGCTTCCGCTCTTCACGGGTTAACTTAATATATTTTCTTCCTTCATATTTGTGTTTGTGTTACTTGTAATCCCTCTTCGGCCTAGAGTGCCTACAGTGTCCTGGGCGTTCTTTACACTTTAACCCGTCGGCGAACTTGCCTGTACCTGCTTTAGGTGGGAGAAGAGGAAGAAAAGTTTTATTAAAAAAAAAAAAAAAAATCTGTTTTGTGTTGAAAATTTTGATCTGAAGTTGTTTGAAGTTTATTTTAGCAGTTGCGAGTTGAATAATTTTACTGATTTTAGTTGAGATTTTGTGTGAGATTTAATTTAATTTTATTCAATTTTGTGAAGGAAGACTTCAGTGAAGGAAGATGGAGTCTGGACAAGACATTAATTACTTTGATGCCTTGGTGCAACTGCAAGGTGAGATTGAGACAATACGTCGTCAGAACGAAGAGCTGCGAGCTATGCAGTTTAGTGCCGGGAAGGGAAGACCTTCGCCGATTGAGAAACCGGACAAATTCCATGGAGCCCGACCGGAACTTCGGCAGTTCCTAGCCCATGTGAAAATGTACTTGGAAGCCAACAGTAGGGACTTCGGAACAGACCGAGACCGTGTACGATTTGCAGCATCCCTGCTACGCGGTCCGGCTTTTAGTTGGTTCGAGTCACAGATGAGGGTGACTCCGGAACCGGAGATGTTGAGTGATTACGAAGGATTCGTGACAGAGATCTCGCGTACGTTTGGGGATTTCGATACATATGAGAACTCAAAGAGAGAGTTAAAGAAGCTAAAGCAAATTGGTTCGGTATCTAGTTACGTAGCGAGGTTCCAACAGCTCGCGTCGTTCCTGGATTTTAACGATGCGGCGCTTATGTTTTTGTTCGAAGCGGGACTGAAGCCGCAGATTTTGGACGAACTAGCGAAAGTACCGAAACCGAAATCACTTACGGAGTTTATGAAAGCAGCGGTTACGATCGACAACCGACTGTATGATCGTCGATTAGATGTTGTGCTGCCGAGAACAGTCCGGCGATACGAAGCACACGAGACAAATCGACAGGGAAGAATTGTATCGGAAACAATGCCTATGGAAGTCGACTCAGTCAGTGTACAGTCTGAAGTCCGACGAAATGCCAGAGTTAAAGGCCCCGGAAAGTCCAAGCCAAATGATATTCGCCGCACTTTCCGCTGTTTCCGATGCGACAAGCCGGGTCACCGAGCCGCGGAATGCCCAACATCAAACCGCGCCTTGGGACAGCATGCCGCAATTGCGGAGACGGAAGAGTATTACGAGGAAAACGACGAGGCTCAGGAAAAATACTGAAGCCCTGCCTGAGTCTGCCAGAAGGGCGTAGTATCGTACACCATAGATTATCGTTTTACTTGTCACCGTCACCGTTATATTCTCCTCACTTGACTATTCCCGTATTGATTGAAGCACCCGGAGGTCAGCGCAAAGTTACTGCAATGATTGACTCCGGCGCGACTTCAAATTTTGCTGATTTGGATTTTATCCGGAAATTACATATCCCTACCACTCGTAAGGATACACCGGAAACTGTTACTGTATTTGATGGAAGCGAAGCGTCTTCCGGAGCTATTGTGAGACACACGGAACCAATTCGGATGCACACCACCGAAGTTCCAGGCCATAGCGAAGAGATACAGTTTAACTTGATGAAGATTGGAAATTATCCGATAGTTCTAGGCCGGCCGTGGCTAGATCTACACAACCCGGATATTGATTGGACGAGCTCACGGATTGAGTTTACGTCGAAGTTCTGCAGAAGACTATGTTTGAGCGGCCCAATGCCAGAGGTAGGATTGGTGTCAGCGGCAGTGTTTAAGAGATTGTTCAAAGATGGCCAGAGTGGGTCTCTTTGTGTGTATGGAACCGAGCAGCAAGAGGCGCCGGTTGCCGAAGAATTACAGAAAGTACCGGAAAGTTATGAGGACTTCCGAGAGTTATTTGATAAGAAGAGTGCGAGTCGCCTCCCGGACCACAAGGCGTGGGACCACGCTATACCCCTAAGTGACGGAGCACATCCTCCCCACGGGCCAATATATGCGTTGTCGGAACCGGAACTTAAGGCACTACGCGAGTATTTGGCAGAAAGCCTGGAGAAAGGTTTTATTCGGCATTCGTCTAGTCCGGCTGGAGCGCCGATATTATTCGTAAAGAAAAAGGACGGATCGTTACGATTATGCGTAGACTACCGAGGACTCAATGCGGTTACAATAAAGAATCGGTACGCTCTTCCGCTAATCTCGGAGTTGTTGGACCGAGTTCGTACCTCGCGCGTTTTTACGAAACTAGACTTGAGAGGAGCTTATAATCTAGTGCGTATTAAAAGGGGTGACGAATGGAAGACGGCCTTCCGCACAAGATACGGTCACTTTGAGTATCAAGTGATGCCGTTTGGCTTAACGAACGCTCCGGCGTCGTTTCAAGCGCTGGTGAATGACGTTTTAAGGCCATGCCTAGACCAGTATGCAGTGGTATACTTGGATGACATTTTGATATACTCAGAGAACGAGGAAGATCATGTGAAGCACGTACGAGACGTGTTGGAGAGGCTCAGAGAAGCAAGCCTATATGTGAAATTGGAAAAGTGCGAGTTTAATGTTACTCAGACGCAGTTCCTGGGTTTCGTAATAAGCACTGAGGGCGTTAAAATGGACCCCGGGAAGGTGGAGGCAGTACGGAGCTGGCCGACCCCGAAGACTCAGCGAGACTTGTTAGCATTCCTAGGTTTTGCAAACTTCTATCGGCGGTTTATACAAAACTACAGCAAAATCTGTCAGCCTCTGACCGCGTTATTGAAGAAAGATCGGGATTTCAAATGGACCGAAGCCACCGAATCAGCGTTTCAGGAACTAAAGTCGACATTCCTGCAAGCGCCGATATTACGATACTTCGATCCGGACCGACTGTCAGTAGTTGAGACTGACGCGTCCGATTATGCAGTCGCCGGTGTGATATCACAAAAGGACGACGAAGGTAATCTAAGACCAGTGTCATTTTACTCGAGGAAAATGACCCCTGCGGAATTGAATTACGAAATATATGATAAGGAGATGTTAGCGATTATAGTCTGTTTGAAGGAGTGGCGTGTATATTTGGAAGGACCTAAGCATCGGACGACAATTCTCACCGATCACCGGAACCTTCAGCATTTTACGACGTCAAAACACTTAAATCGACGACAAGTGCGATGGCACCAGATGCTAGCCTCGTACGATTTCGTAATTACGTACAGAGCTGGAGTTAAGAATGGAAAGGCAGATGCCTTAACGAGAAGACCGGATTATCAGACAGATCCAAAGACAGAAGAAGCGAGGCTGGAACCGCTTTTGAGATCAGACCAATTATGTATGGTCGCCGATACTACAAATGATAAATCGGATCTAAATGAACGAACTTTACGAAGTTACGGAAAGGACAAATCGTGTCGCGAAATCATAAAGGATTTAGAACAGCCAGAACGTCCTCCGCATTTACGACATTACCGGATGGAAGATTCGGGACTTGTGTTAATGAACGGACTGATAGTTGTCCCAAACGACAAAGATTTGAGATTAGAAATACTACGGCGAAATCACGACTCTAGAACTGCTGGTCACAGAGGCCGAGCAAAGACGTTAGAGTTGATATCGCGTGATTACTACTGGCCGCGGATGGCGCAGTATGTTAAAGACTATGTGGATTCTTGCGAGGTATGCAATATGACAAAGCCTACGAGGCACCGACCTATTGGGAAATTAGACCCATTGCCTATACCTTCGGAGCCGTGGAAGTCAATCAGTATGGACTTCATCGTGAAACTCCCGAGAAGTTCAGACCCCACGACAAAGAGTACATATGATTCAATATGGGTAGTCGTCGACAGATTAACCAAGATGGCCCATTTCGTGCCGTGCAATGAGACCATTACGGCACCGGAATTAGCAATGTTATTTGTCAAGCACATATTTTCTGTACACGGCCTTCCGGAAAATATAGTTACTGATCGTGGTTCCGTATTTACGTCGAACTTTATACGAAACTTATGTGCAGAGGTGGAAGTCGAACAGAATTTGACAACGGCATTTCATCCGCAATCGGACGGACAAACGGAGAGAGTCAATCAGATTCTGGAACAGTACCTTCGGCAATACTGTAACTACAGCCAGGATGATTGGGTAGCCCTCTTGCCATTGGCATCTTTTGCGTATAATAACACGATACAAGCTTCTACCAAAATGACGCCTTTTTACGCAAATTACGGTTATCATCCGAGACACCGATTTACAGTAAAGTTTCGGAACAGCCCATCGGTAACAGACCGAATAGAATGGTTGCAAACCGTGAGACCGGTATTAAAGGCGGAGCTTATGAAAGCTACGTCGGACCAGGCCAAATATGCCGATCGATACCGCCTAGATCACAAGTTTACCGTTGGCGATAAGGTTTGGCTTGACGCAAGGAACATTACGACCACACGGCCGACAAAGAAATTGGACTACCGTCGACTAGGCCCATTCCAAATTAAAAAGTCAGTTGGGAACAGAGCGTTCGAATTGGAACTACCGCCGCAAATGCGAATTCACCCGGTATTCCATATGAACTTATTGGAACCTTGTCGAGTTCCGACTCTGTTAAAACGGCCTAGCAATCCTCCGGAACCTCCGACTATCGTAGGGAACGAAGAAGAATACGAGGTGGAGAAGGTGTTGGCGCGACGTACTCGCCGTGGCCGAACTGAGTATTTAATACATTGGAAAGGTTACCCAGTCGCTGATCGGACGTGGGAACCCAAGCGAAATTTGGCTCATTGCCAAGATCTTATTATTGAATTCGAGAAAACTTACAAAAATACAAAAAATGTTTGAGTGATTTAATTGGTTTTATTGTGATTTACGAAGCTCAACCTGTTGCGACCGCCTAACTCAACTTAGTGCGTGTTCGATTCTTTTAAGGGGGGGGTAGCGCCCAGTTCAAAAGCATCTCACCCGCCCGACTTATTTTACTATTGTTGTTCCTTTTGCTATTGTCTATTAGCGCCTACAAAGTACCGAGATGCCGAGATTCCTCCGATCGGGAGCTCGGAGCTGAGAGGGGGCATCCTGTGATGATCGGCTGTTCGGAGGCTCGGGCCTCCGGCTTTCTTATAGATGGTTCGTAGTTTGTTCGGACCGAAGTCCCGATTACGGACTTCGGTAGTTTATAGTTGTTTAGATTAGTTTTAGTTACGAAGTTCCGTATCGGAACTTCGGCGTAAGCGGTAACTCCGGTAGTCCGGTAGGGTTCGGGGTTACACGCAATTAGGGTAGAACGTTTACTTAGCAGTAGTGACTGCGAAGTAAACAAAGTATATAGGCTAGCGTGAAGAGCTTCCGCTCTTCACGGGTTAACTTAATATATTTTCTTCCTTCATATTTGTGTTTGTGTTACTTGTAATCCCTCTTCGGCCTAGAGTGCCTACAGTGTCCTGGGCGTTTTTTACACTTCAGGAAAAGTGACAGGCAATTCGTCCTGAATTAGATCGTTTCCGATAAGAAGTGAAGGCGAAGCATCTCTCCTGGGTTTCATTTCCCTGACATTCGGTTGCCTTTGAGGGCAGTTCGAAGCGTAATGCCCTCGGCGATTACAATTAAAACAAGTGGGAGTCCAAGTTTCTTTCCTGTATTTTACGACTTTTTGATCTTCTGCTAATGTTTTGTTATTGTTAGCAAAACGGACGGTGGTTTGCGGCTGATGTTTATAGGTCGGCACCGTTGTCTGACGGTGGTCGTACGGTTTTGCCGCTTTGATGATGCGTTGTAAGTTGGGACATTTGTCTGGACCGAGGAAGTACGCAATTTGAGCGTTGAGTCCCGCTCTATAAAGTTCGGCCAGTGCCGTGTCGTCGTCAATGTTTAATCGTACGACGAGGCTGCGGAACTGTGCAGTATATTCTGACAACGGCATGTGGCCTTGTTGGAGATGCTTTAGCTTTTTGAAGTCGTGGTAAAAATTAAAGTCCTCTGGGAAGGTTTCAAAAAAGATTTGTTTAAAGGCGTCCCAAGTTTCGAGGGCTTCGTGGCGACTCAGCATCATCGATTTATACCACTTTGCAGCAGTGCCTCGCAAGTACGGTGCCAGACATTTAGGTATCAAATCAAGATCCGTTTGTTCTGTCATAGTGCCAACCGTTATTGAGTCAATAAATTCGGTCGGCGAGTCCTGCCCATTGCCAGTAAACTTAAGGTCAAAAATCTGTCTTTGCAACAAATTCGATGTGCTTGCATAAGTTCCTTTGTCGTTGATTTGCGAAGGGGGTTTTCTACCCGTCGACGCTGTATCTTGACGTTGGGCTCCTGTGGCAGGCCCAGGATACGAGGAATATTCGAATTCTTGCTCTTGAACAGATTTGGCAAGTGCACTTCGAGCATCCTTAATGTCTCCCGATAGCGGTCCGGTGTCTTGACTTGGACTGTTACTTGTTGCCATCAGTAAAAGGCGGCTGACGTCTTCAACCGTGGCTTGCAGCGCCTTGATCCCTTCTGCATTTGCTAGGGTCATGGCTTCGAGATTGCTCATTTTCGTCCTTTGCTCTTCAGCAAAAGACTGATGGTTTCGATTTATTTGGTTAATTCTTCCATCCAAAATACTAATGAAGTCTCTAGAGGGTACGTGTCGCGCGGGTTGAACTTGCGACGATGGGTTCGAATAACCCATCGTGGGCGTGTTTCGACCGCTGTTTGTTTCCGTTGCGGGATGTTGGGTTGAATTATCCCCCGGTAGGTTGTCTTCTCTTTGCGTGGGATTGTCCATGCTGTTTAGAAGGTTTGTAGAGCGAGGTACATGTTACGGTGCGCTATATGAGGCGCTAGCTAGCGCTGAAGATAGCGCTTTTACATCCTTTAATTTGTTTTGTTTCACTTTATTTTGAGTTACGACTTTTATTTTTAATTAGTTCTATTTAAAACTCTTAGCTTCTATTTTTAGATAGCAACTTAGTTAGTTTAATTAGTTTAGTTTGATTAGTTTCTCGGGAAAAGCCCCACGGAGCGTCATAAGAATGGGACACTCCCCTCTTATGTTCGCTACGTGTAATCAAATCTTGGTGTGCAATATTTTGGTTTTCTATTACTAGGTTCCCTACTTTCCACGTATCCTCAACAGAGCCAGCGTGAGATCTGGCATATTCACCTTATTGCACCTTTACGACTTTTTGGAAGTAAAGCCCCCATAACAGTACACTTGTCTCGCAGAGGCTTCGCGCCTTTAGTATTGATTGTTGACTAAGGTTTCAGCACCTTAGGAAGCTGCAGTAATCGGGGTTTCTTAATGTAGTTTTTGAGGTTTCAGCACCTTCAAATATCGAGTGTAATCGAAGTTTCACAGCCTTAATACAATTCGAGTTGCAACTCCTCCTCGAGGAGTAAATAATAATCAATGGTCCCTTCGGGGCACCACTTTAACAATAATTTTTCGTTAATCGTATCGCAGTAACGCCTGCGGAGAGTAGTTAAAGCTGTTAGCGGTTGATCTTCGTGATCGCGCGCTGGACTGGGCAAGAATAGATAGTAATAGAATCAATTCAAGAATTAACTACTCTGCCCTCAAGGGGGTCAGAGGCATCTATTTTTACTATGTGAGAAACAAAGAACAAGGAACGAGGCGAACGGAATAAAGGGATAACAAGGTGTTCCCTTGAGGACAAGGGACAAGGCCTTATCACAAGGAGCAAAGCGTTGTCCTTGTACAAGGTAAAAGGTAAAAGGTAATTATTGCCTATATAGGAAGCAAGGTTTATATTATATTATATTATATTATATTATATTATATTATATTATATTATATTATATTATATTATATTATATTATATTATATTATATTATATTATATTATATTATATTATATTATATTATATTATATTATATTATATTATATTATATTATATTATATTATATTATATTATATTATATTATATTATATTATATTATATTATATTATATTATATTATATTATATTATATTATATTATATTATATTATATTATATTATATTATATTATATTATATTATATTATATTATATTATATTATTATATTATATTATATTATATTATATTATATTATATTATATTATATTATATTATATTATATTATATTATATTATATTATATTATATTATATTATATTATATTATATTATATTATATTATATTATATTATATTATATTATATTATATTATATTATATTATATTATATTATATTATATTATATTATATTATATATATTATATTATACTATATTATATTATGTATGTATCTTTGTGGTTCTAAATCTTGACATTAATATAATTCAGATAGAACTAGAATGCAAGCCATTTAAGCTTCTCCCTGTCATCAGAAGACTTGAAGCATTTAGTCAACGGAAGCAGAGGTGGATTTGATTTTTGAGAATAATTATTGGCTCCCAATCAATCCCAACACCTTAAATTTAGTGAATTTGTCCCTCAAAATTTGAACTCCATGCGCCGCCTTTTTGACGTGCTCCTTTCATAATAAAATCATAGATAAAGTAATGCATCCAAGTCATGTATAAAAAATTAAGCAGAGGTTGCAGCACAGTGGCAAAACTTGCCCTCAGACAAAACTTGGTTACGGAATGGATGATTATTCATCAGACAGGTATTTCTGGTTAGACATTTCACAATCTTCTGATAACATAGTAGCTCTGAGAACTCGTGGAAATGGATCAACTGGTTCCTTTCAATAAAGGGGAACGAGTTTTTCTGCAAGATTGAGGAAGAGTATATTTTGGATCGCTTTAACTTGACGGGCTTGAACACCGAAGTTACTAACTACCAAACGGCTCTTAATATTATAATCGATCAATTTGGTTGGTAGCTTAGTTGGCGCAAGCCATGCGAAATAAGTCTAATTTTTGTTGCAGATCAGGAAGTATCTGAACAAGTTCATGATACGCTCGAGAGAAACGCTCGTCATTTATATGGCTTGATTCATGCCCGCTATATAACGACGTCTTCAGGGATCTCCAAAATGGTTTCAAAGTTTAGGGCGGGAGATTTTGGACGATGCCCACGAGTATTATGTTATGGACAGCAATTATTTCCAGTCGGTTTGTCAGATGTTCCTTATGAAGACTCGGTCAAATTATACTGTCCTCGTTGCGAGGATGTCTATTTGCCCAAATCACAGCGTCACGCAAACATTGACGGCGCCTATTTTGGTACCACTTTCCCTCATATGCTTCTGCTCCATTGCCCAATGGCATTGCCCGAGAAAATACCGGAACGATACGAACCCCGCATCTTTGGTTTTAAAGTCCATGAAAGCGCCGTCATTCATCGGAAGCAAGATGCTTTACGTATTAAACAACAAGAAAGACTTCAGAAATACTCTGAATCCGAAGAACGGGAAAAGTTACAAACACTTGAATCCATAAAATAATTGCGTGGAGGATATTGCTCCTTTTATGTCATTGATCTATTTACGGGGTGTTGATTTTTCCAAGTACATTTTTCAATGTTTTGCCTGTACCTATATTCGAATGTTAGTATCTTCTTGTCACAGCGTTAATTTTAGAACTCACTGTCAATTGAAATAAGGAACCTGCATAATTCCATGCAGAGCTTCCAATCTTTCTTCTCTTTCGCCATGTTTAGAAGTATGATTGTTTCCTTGATAATATTTAGTAAAATGTCACCTTTATCAGATTATCTTACATCGTCAATAGGCTCGTTTTCAAGCGTGCTGATAATGAGCAAAAAGTTCCCCGCAGTTTTCAACTTCCCTTGATTGACGCATTCAAAGAATAGAGCTTTTGGGCTACCGAGGAAGCTAAACAAATATTTCCACGTCGAAACTTCGTTTTTCCGTGTACATTGCACAATTATGTCGAGGAACTCGGGAAACTGCTTCAACAGCCACACAACTTTTGGCAGGCGTGAATTCTGCTGCGTCAAAGGGAACGCACTGTCATGCTTGGTTTCTTGTTCCAACACCTGATGCAAAAGCATTTCTAAAAAATGTGAAAAATATTGAAAGTCTTGATATCCTCTGGCGAGATAAAAAGCCTTTGTACCCATATCTTCGTCAATAACCGTCTTCAATATACAGGGCAATACGGGCTTGATACGATTTTCTAGTCTATAAAGTCTCATTCCGCCCAACTTCCTCGTTAATGAACTTGATTCGACTCCAAACACAACACCTCTATCCATGAGACATGATAATACATAAAAATCTGTCTCGAGGACAAATGGATTTGGAACTGACGAAGCTGGCCAAACTTCTGCAAGCGAAGGCCATATAATGACTTGCTCGCCGTCAAAGGCCCATAAAATGCTGCCCAGTAAATCGTTGGTCATGGAAGACTGCACCGAAGCATATTCTATGTTTTCTGCCAAGACCTTACGCTTCAAACCTTGTTCTCCGCGTTTCAGCAACAGCAAGTTTCCATCAACGAGAATGACAATTACAGCATTGTTTAGATCATCTTTTGGATGACCCTCACCAAGCTGTTTTTCCGGTAAAATCCAGGAGACATACCTGATTCTGTTTGGTGTGCGCACGACAGACGCAAAGCTAAAGTTACCAAAATAAACAAGTTTAATCGTCCCCTCAAGATCAACAATATGGTATTGCAAAAGCTCATTCGAGTTCAATAAAACTAAAAGTGTTGAGTCCTCAACAGTAGTATGCAGTATTGGAAACGAAAATTGCTCAATTTCAATGCTGTTCGAGCCATCCAAATCATGGGACCGAGAAAATGCTCGCAACTCGTAATTTCCTCCGTTTTCCATGGCAACAATTAGATAATGGTCGTACCAAGCCATTCCACCCATAACAGTGATTCTGCTCTGAAATTCTTCGTCAGAAAAAAAATTCCATCTCTTGCTGCGCACTGAATAATGAGCAAATCCACGGGTGCCAGCAATAGCAACCAGAGACCCATCTTCGTTTACAGACTGTAGCCTCAATGGCCAAAACTTTTCGACATACGATTGAGGAAGAGGGATGGCAGTCCAATGTGAGGCTTCCGGAGAAGTGGCAAATCGCACATTGTTCAGTGATTGACTGAGATACAGCGAGTGTCCAGTTATAATCATACTCAAGGCTGTATTGCAATTATTCATACAAGATGTCATTGTGTTACGAGCAAAAGGTAGCACGCACAATCTTCTGTTAGTAGATCCTCGCAATATAATTAAGTTCATCGAATCGTAACTCCAGACAGCATTGTGAATTTGAAGATCTCCCATATCGTTGGACTCTGGCTCGGGCCAACTGCTTCTCAATCCCGTCATACACCCAAATACAGACCAAACTGCCCAATTCCGTTCAAAACCAACAAACAATACATATCCATCGCGCGACCAAGACAGGCATGTGCATGAGCCGCTCTGCGGCAGTTCCAAGACTTTAATACAGGAAAACTTTCCTTGATAATCTTTAATCGAATACAAATATACGTGACCTTTTTTTGTTGCAACAGCAATAAGAGAAAACGCTGCATTTATTTGCGCACAGATTGCGTGGTCACCATCGGGTAGAATCACTGGATCGTGAATAAGGTAAACAGTCTTCATATCGTCATAAATAACAGAATTGCGACCAGAATGACAATAAAAAACTCGTCCGTCTCTGAGAACTGTGACCAATATACTCATAGCACTGTCGTATTCGACAAAAACTATTCGGCTATTCGCTTCCAGGGCCGATTCCTTTTCAGACGCCTGCTGATAAATGCTTTCGAAATCGACAACACTTTTCAGACTCAAACTTTGCCAATCATACCACCGCATCTCGTTGACGACATTTAGACCAAGAAAAGAATCCAGAGCAGCTATGGACGTGACGTTACCAATGTCGCGAATTACGCGCTCTAAACGGGCTTTTAATCGAGATCTTGAGAACCATTCGCGGACACCGTCGTTGCCTGCACGGCGTAGTGCGGCCCGTGTCGTGTTTGACATCCGCAGAGTCGGTTCATTAACCATTTCGACTCGTATTGAATAGCATAGAATTGAATTGCTTGACGTCAGAACCGTGATTGTATCAGAGCACGGACGGCAAGCAATTTGGACATTTTCGCCAAGCGTCTCGAGTGTTGATGGATGCCTCTCGACCCGACCAATGAGAGACCATGACTATGCAATAATCACCTTGTTAGCTTTCGAGCAAATTAAGAGAAAAAGACGATTGAAGAGTTGAATTGAGATTGCCAGTGGCTTATTTGCAATCAATGATTGAATGCGCCTTTGAAATTACCTTTGCGTCCCACACAGAAAACCCCCTTGGCTCTAGAGTCACAAAGCAACGTCCACTCAGGCTTTGAATCAAACAGATAATCTTCTGACTCCCGGATTCGGCCCATGCCGGATTCGACAATGTACTAGGCGAGCCGCACGGCCAATACATGGCGCTACAAGGCCATTACCCCGCGGTCCAGTATGAGGTGAAACAAATATATTATTGAGGCAATATTAAGTCGGCATTAATGAACCATTACGTGTAGATTAACTATGTGTATTTACGATTAATTATGTTTATGTGCACTGATCCAGAGAACAAACAGTGAAAGATAGCCGTGACACGAATCTAGAGGAGATGCTTTGGATGAGATTATGACGGAAGTCGAACGACTCAAAATAATAATACTGGTGCAATTGCTAGAGATCTATTCGTGAGTCGATCTAGTACATTTTGAATATGAACGTGTCATGCCATCTTTATTATTCTATGTTTTGCCGTTGTGGTATTTTTTGAACCATCTCCTGTAAGATTTAATCGAATGCCTGCAAATCTTAGAAAAGGTTCAATCCAGATATGATGTATGTTACAAAGTTAGATATATGTCTCCTTCGCCTTCCGGCTTGATCAAAAAGTTAGCTTTACACACGTTGAGGAGCAAAAAAAAAAACGAATAAAGTTATAGGCTACATATACAAACATATACTAAAAGTGCATCATATTATTCCATGTTGAACGGTATTTATTTCCAGCAGCTAGTAGAGCACGCTGTAATTTGGCATATGAACTAATAGCTCAAAATGTCCGCGAAACGAGGTTTAACACCAAAATTTCTATTTTCACGGCAATCTCTTTTGCGCAAAAGCACGCCTATTAGCGTCCGGAAATTTGCTCAACGCCGCCTTTACTCTGATGACGGCGCTCTCAACCAATTCAGTGGAATACCAAGACGCGGCGATACTTCTTTCTCGACTCGCCGAAGACCACCTCCAAACACAGTGATTAATTTTGTTCCTCAGCAGGTAAAAAGCGAATATTACCAATAAATTGTTTATCGCATGGCTTACTCGTTTACAGGAAGCATGGGTGGTTGAACGTATGGGGCGGTTCTTAAGGTAAACAAGATGCCGTATTGATGCTTTGTTAATTTGTACACGTTCTCTCTGTCTTTGAGACCAAGCAGCATATCATTATGCGTCATCTCAGCGCAGTTGAGCACAAACAAATAGAGGCAATTTTATATTTTTCGTTCATTGGATTTTGGCTATTTACATTTATTTGATTTATACTTTCCTTTGTTCAAGGGGATGGCCATTTACGAAAACAGAGTTCTTGATCCTGGCCTGCAGATTTTGGTCCCTTTGATCGACAGTATCAAATACGTGCAGTCGCTCAAAGAGAATGCGATAGAAATACCTTCGCAAAGCGCGATTACGTCAGACAATGTATCGCTGGATATCAACGGCGTGCTTTATATTCGCGTGATCGATGCCTTTCGTGCCAGTTATGGCGTCGAAGACGCCGGGCTTGCTATTGCACAACTTGCACAAACCACGATGAGATCTGAGATTGGGCGACTGACATTGGATAGCGTGCTCAAAGAGCGAGCTAACTTGAACCATAACATTACTGAGGCAATTAATCAGGCTGCCGAAGCGTGGGGAGTTCAGTGCTTGCGATACGAGATCAAAGATGTGCACCCACCAAAGGTTAGTATAGAATATTGCATTATATTGACATAAAATATAGAATGTCCTGGCAGCAATGCATCAGCAGGTATCCGCTGAGCGTCAAAAACGCGCTGAAATTCTGGAGTCGGAAGGACAGAGACAGTCTGCGATAAACATTGCCGAAGGCAAGAAACAGTCGACGATTCTGGCTTCAGAGGCTATTAGGGCAGAGAAAATCAATCAAGCTAATGGTGATGCCGAGGCAATAAGGCTGAGAGCAGAAGCAACCGCTACAGGCCTCACCAAGATTGCGGATGCGCTTCGTGCAGAGAATGGAGAGAAGGCAGTCGGGTTTCAAGTAGCTGAACGTTACGTTGAAGCTTTCGGAAAATTGGCCAAAGAGACAAATACCATGATAGTTCCAGCCGGAACAGGCGACATGAGTGGCATGATTGCTCAGGTAAGATATGAAGAATAAACGTGCTTATAGCGCTAACTTTACAGGCATTGGGCATATACAAAAATCTCTCAATTGAAAAACAGTCCCAAACAACGCCACCGCCTCAACAACTTGAAGAGAAGGCGAACACATAAATATATATCACTCTTTCAGATCAAACATCAGTGAATAGGCGCATGCCTATGCACAAGTGTGCATCCCTCTTTCCCTTTCACATTTGGTCCTGTCGCCATGCTGCTACCGGCCCCTCATTTCTTTATTTTGTCAAAATAGTATTTGCCGACTCTTTTTAGGGGAGTAATCGAATCAAAGTAAGTCCCATAAGCAAGCTTATCGCCATAACCATGGCTTGATGCCTAGCGCTAGGGCTGAAATTGTAAAAGTCAATGGCCCCATTAAAAGAGGCCAAATAGAACTATTGTCAGAAGTCGAATCAGAGCCAGCTGAGTCGTATGGAGCCTCCGAAACCCGGTCGCTTTCAGAGGTTCGCGACATTGCGCCCAGCTGCCTCACGTTCTGTGTTGAAGATGCGCGGGACAAAAGCCATGACTGGCCATCGTCCTCGAGCAGGTTTAAGTTTACACGTGAAGACACGCGCGAAATGAAATCTACATCCTCACTTGACTCCATTAGCTAAAGGAGCCCTTGTGCATTTCCGCCCCACTCTAGCTGTCTTTGAGTTCCCACGGGGCAGGTCACGTGGCTCACGCTGTTTGTAAATATATTACTTGTAGGATGCACAGTTATTCAAAAGTATCCATATCCAAGATACGTCCAAGTAATAGCATATGCTTTTGTACAAGTAATAAAAGTGAAAAGCAGTCACGACAACCACAACAGAGTTGAGGGAAGCTGCACACACAATCTTGCCTTTATCTTTGAGATTAAGCAAAAGTCAATTTCAAAATGCCGCCCAAGGTATGGCCTTGTCCTACTTTCAACGCTAATATATCAGTTTGACCCCAATGAGGTCAAGATCATTTATATGCGCGCCGTTGGTGGCGAAGTTGCGGGTGGTTCGTCATTAGCACCCAAGATTGGCCCGCTTGGTCTGTCCCCAAAGAAGGTGGGTGAAGATATCGCCAAGGCGACTGCGGACCATAAGGGTTTGCGATGCACCGTACAACTTACGATCCAAAACCGTCAGGCAAAGGTATCTGTAGTTCCCGCTGCCTCCACGTTGGTCATCAAAGCTCTCAAGGAGCCACCGCGCGACCGCAAGAAGCAAAAGAACATCTCGCATTCCGGAAACCTTTCAATCGATGATATCATCAGTATCGCGCGCACCATGCGTCATAAATCTCTCGCCAAAACTTTGACCGGCACTGTAAAAGAAATTCTCGGCACAGCTAACTCTGTTGGCTGCACGGTTGACGGCAAAGCGCCCAAGGATGTGCAGGCAGAGATTGACGAAGGCGAAGTTGAGAGTAAGTATTTTAGTTGCAAAATTTGACATTTTGTATCATCATGTTTCTAACCAACCAGTACCGGAGGAATAAGCTGCCCGATCATGATTAGCAGCAATAATAAACTTTTGTATTTGCATGTCTCACGTTTTGTCGTTGCTTGTAAATTGTATTCTTTCGTTATAGTTTTAAATTTTTGCCATAAAAGTCAGTTCAACGCTTTGCACATTGATTTTGACTAGTGTGGGCTTACACTGGGTTTTATTTTCAAAATGGTTGCAACACTCTGGAGCGTCTTCAATCACTATGGACGTTGCAATTTATTATGCAACCTTGATCAAGAAACCAGGAAATCAGCGAGCTAAGAGTATAGACTTTGACCAGCTTGTTCCTTCAACCAGGTTACATTGCTTATTTGTTGATGAAGCCTTTAAGGCTAAATCATTCCAGCTAATACTTAAGAAATCCTCAACCTAAATATCAGTTGGCAAGTAGTCTAGATTTCAATTTCCAGAGCCGTGAACTTTGGCGATCCTAAAGGAACGATCGTTGACTGTCTTTTTCATCTCTTAATATTTTGTATATTGTTCGCAAGATGTCTGTCTGTCCACAGTGCTCTATTCCTGTGGGATTCATCTTATATTTTTGTTTTATTGAAACTATTAAATTACTTGGCATTTTGACCATTCATTGCCGCCATATATTTTCGCAACAGCATAAGAACAGTTTAATAAAGCATAATTCTCGCTTGTAAGATTACTCATGTAATATAACAAGCTCTTCATGTAACATCAGAAAAGATCTATTGACCCGCGCAATCCGGACTGGATAGAAAAAGCCTTCTGTTTCGAACAATGAGTTTGTTTACCAAGTCTGTTCGCAGTGTTGCACGTGTGCCGCGCTTTTCACAAGCGTTTGCCATTGGTCGTCGTGGCTACGCAGAAGCTGTACCGGCGGACAAGATTCGTCTCAGCCTGAATCTTCCGCACACTTCTCTGTACAATGCTTCGGACGTGTATGACAGCTATTGATAATTTTAGCTATTCGCTAATCTGATGTAGGGTGCAAGTAAATCTGCCTGCTACTGCTGGTGATATGGGTGTTTTGGCGAATCACGTACCCACAATTCAGCAATTGAAACCTGGTGTCGTTGAGGTCATGGATGGCAGTAACGAAACCAAGTCTTTCTTCGGTACTTATATTGTTTTGTTGATGTATTTAAAGAACCAATTCTTACAATGTTTAGTTAGCGGTGGTTTTGCTACTGTGAACCCTGGATCAGAGCTCATTGTCAGCGCAGTTGAGGCTTTCCCTCTGGAAGACTTTTCGAGCGAGGTAAATCAACTCATTTACGCGGGAATAAAGGCACTAACTTTTAGGCTATCCGAGCCAACCTTGCTGAAGCTCAAAAGATCGCGAACGGAAACGGTAGCGAAGAAGACATTGCGGAAGCTAATGTTCAAATTGAGGTGTGTATATCTTCAAACCCGATTTTCTAACTCTTAGGTATTGGAGGCTCTGCAGCAGCACATCAAATAGATTTATCGAGATTTTGCTTCCCGACTAACATATGCCAACTGGAAATGCATATGATATTCAATTGAGCCCACTATTGGCCTAAAGATGCGTCAAAAGGGCGAAGCTATCAATAGTAAAAATGTTCATTATATACATCTCAAAGTGCTATTCCTCAAACAATTTTATTTTTTTAGTGTATCGAATCCTGCTATTACCATAAAAACGACCTTAATTTGAGTAAGCTGGGCTTTCCTCGAAATCCAAGATTCTCCCAAAATTGCAATTAAAAAAAAAACCGATCATTGCATGGGCGCAGGATCATATTTGGCATTTGATCGTAGACTTTCAGGGTAGGAGTTATTGTCTGCGTGGCTGATAAGGGACTCTGGCTCTAACGATTTGTGTTCCTCTGTCTCATGGTAGGTATCCGCTTGCTCCAAGAAAGAGGGCGGATTTGGGTTGATCCTCTCTGTTTCATTGTGTCCGTTCGATTCATTGTCGTCCTTAGATGAAATTTCATCCGCCTGAACATCATCATTTGCAGAATCGACTTGGCTCGATTGTTGCGGATTTTCCGACTTGTGTCGAATGTCAGACCCATTTAATAGAGGATTTTTTTCATCAACGTCCTCGGCCTTCGCTTGGGGTATTATCGCACTCAGTGTATTTTTTCTGGCTGCGCTTATATCCCCCTTTGAAGCTACTAGCATGACTAGAGGGAGAAGCGGGACTAGTAATAGGGCGCTTGCGAGTATAGCGCTAAAAAACGCAACCAAGAACCCAGCCCATAAAAAGGACGCGACAAGCGCAATGGTACACACGCTAAACACGATACATGAGGCGATTAGCACGAGCGTTAATCCCAAGAAAAACAATAGCGGAGGTAGAATTAGCAATGCGACAGAGGTCAAATAGATTGTAATTAAAGGAGACTGCTGAAGCCAATTTTTATAGACGCGCAACGCCTTATCAGCATTTTCTCGTGCACGTTGAGCACTTTCTTGTGAAAGCCTAGCCAATATCAGTTTACGTGTTGTCTCAAAAGCCCATACTCAAATATTTTGGAGGACATGGTACCGTATTTGCCGATCTATAGATTTTAATTTGGAAGAAAGCTGGCGATGCCGAGAACCAAGGAAGCTACACAGCCGTCTTTTCACATCCACCTTTACTGACTTTAATTATATATTGTTTTAACGTATGTCTTAGTTCTCAATACATATTACTACGCGTAATATTGATTGATATTATCGATATAGGTTCAGCGTACACACAAGTATTAGCGTCTCAAAGCTTGCATGGCCCAGTATGCGACGGCTATCGCTAATTCCATCTGTCGTCAATTGCCGCGGCTGCGACTGTTACCGGCTCTCTTAATAGGCCTTGCTCTTCGTGTAGTGCTTATCTTTTACGGCGTGTTGCAGGACAATACTTCGGCCCTCAAGTTCACTGATATTGACTACCACGTATTTTGCGATGCCGCTACAGCCGTGGCAGCTGGCGGCTCACCGTACGAGCGTGAAACGTACCGGTATACGCCTCTGCTGTCGTGGGCACTTTTACCGACCGTGTACTGGTTCGAAGCTTGGGGTAAGGTATTATTTGCGCTCGGTGATGAAGTCTCTGGCTACTTGATGGTGCGAATTATACAACAATTTTATGGCCTCCCGGAGCAAAGCGCAGCCCTATATGCAAGCTTGTGGTTACTTAATCCAATGGTTAGTGTTATCAGTGCACGTGGTAACGCTGAAGGCATAATTGATGCTGTCGTGCTCTTCATGGCCCTTTTAGCCGTGCGTAAGCAGTACGTAGCCGCTGGGCTGGCTCTTGGACTCGCAACGCATCTGAAAATCTATCCGTTCATGTACGGAATATCGGTTTGTTGGAATATGCCCGGCAGATTTGTACTTACGGTCGATCGAACAAAGTTTGCTAGTGCAGCCTTAATCGCGTTCCTTGGCCTTAACTGCATAATGTGGTGGACATATGGACGCGAATTCGTGCAGCACAATTTCCTATACCATTTTGGCCGCACTGATCATCGTCACAATTTTTCTGTTTACCATTTGCTGCTGTATCTTACCTGGTACCCGGATGGTAACTCACAGTCGTCGCCCAAGCTACCGTATTCCCTATTGGCGTTTATTCCGCAAATGCTTCTTTGTCTTGTCGTTATACCGTTTTTCCTAGCAAAGCGCAACTTATTATATGCCATGTTTCTACAGACACTCGTATTCGTCACGTTTAACAAGGTGGTTACTAGTCAATATTTTTTGTGGTACCTTTGTTTTCTGCCTGTCTACCTTCCTGCTGCACCTAAAAGTTTCACGCAAAACTATTGGCTCTTGGTTTTTTGGGTGCTTGCGCAAGCGAGTTGGCTCTTGGGAGCCTATCAGTTTGAAATTCTTGGTAATTCATGGTTACCTTGGATGTTTGTCTCCGCTTTGGCTTTCTTCGCGTCCAATATTGCCATTGCTGTCGCTACAGTAGACGACTCAGATAACACTTAAAAACTGAATGCTGTTTCGAGTTCAATTATAAATTGTGAAACCCCTTATCTGTGCAGCAGTGTACTGATCATCCAATGTATCACGCAATGTCATGACGCCCTCATAAATTGCTGATGGATCCTAGGCCCAGTCAGAATTGGGCATTCATACCATAGCAGAATTGAACGAGACCAAATGGCTTATTTTGGAGAATTTTTTATTCCCTCCACTCAACCAACAATTTTGACCTCAAACTAATATTAAATTTGGTTTGTTTCAGTGATCGGACTAAATAGCCGCCATTGCGGAACATTGTTATTACACAATTACCTTGCATTAAATCACTATCAGGCAACCGTAACAATGAGACAGCCAAATCTTGCCTTAAACAAAACATTAGATTAATTTCAATGATATTTAATCGAACAAAGAAATAGTCATCATCCACTGCTTCTTTATTGGCCCATCAGTCTGCAATTTGGAAACATGAGCTTTTAGTTAATGCATATTTGGGGTATTGTATTTAATCTCCTAGTCCCCAAAAGTGAACTCTTAATGTATCCTTAGAATGTCAATGCTTTATTGCTCCGGTGAATAAATGTAGAGCTCTCAGGAATACAGTAAAACAACCTAGAAAGCAGAATTTGCAAATAACGAATGAATCACAGTTGTTGCAATTTTATTACTCTTAGTATACATTTAAGATTCCATTGAATACGATCTATCATTCTATTTTAGAGTTATGTCGATTTTAAACGAAGCTATTTCTCATTGCCTGTAAATCTAAAATACTTTAATCAAAAAATTATGTAATATAAATTACAAATTCGCTCGTTCTAAATATTATCTGGCCGAATAGTCGATTAAAACCCCGCATGGGTGACCGAGTTGGTTAAGGTGTGTGACTCAAGCTAATCAGCTTGCCTGTTACCGGGCTTTCACATGGAGCAATCCGCGCGAGTTCGAATCTCGTCCCATGCAATTATTTTTTTTTATTTTTTTCAGATATTGTATATATGATATGATACACCGTAGGAGCCTCAGCATCAGGTTTTTCTATTAAATGAATTACAATAGCATTTTTTAAAATGATATA
This sequence comes from Novakomyces olei, assembly GCA_016906335.1. Taxonomy (NCBI): domain Eukaryota; kingdom Fungi; phylum Ascomycota; class Novakomycetes; order Novakomycetales; family Novakomycetaceae; genus Novakomyces; species Novakomyces olei. The sequence goes on from JADEYG010000003.1 coordinate 1,454,111, forward strand.
CGAGACGAAGCGCCGCAAAATCAGCTTTGGCTTTATTTAAAAGACAAATATCTGGAGTAAAAAGTGCTCATGCAATAAGATAAAACATGGTGAAATCTGAAACAACTTGATGACGCTTTCGACAGCAATTTCTCGAACCCAACTTGAGTAGAGACAATTGAACGTAATAATCCAAGAGTAGATTTAATAAGTCTTCTTAAAGACAGGCCTAGTCACATTAAATACAATCTGTATTTTAATTTATACAGTGTTAACCGCTCTGCCGACATCCCGCCGATCTCGGCGCCGAACTACGCCATCTTTATCCACTTGTGTGACACTCTTGGATGAAGTATCGTGCAATTGAAACAGATATTTGGAACTCGAAGACTTATCCGGCAATGTCTCGTACTTCTTTGTAGCTGAAAGTTCACCAGGTTTAGTGCCAAAGACGGATTTCCTCTCGTGTGATAGCTCCACTGCCTCTAGTTTTTCCAGCAGAGGTTTGCGCCTAAGCATTCGTCCCACGTCTGAAGGAGAAAGATCTCTACCCTCTGGCGCTAAGACCCAATGCTGGTTGTATTTGTGATCTAGATGGAAAGCAGCGCTGGGCTCATTTGATTGGGGATTAGGGTCTTTGCGGCTCCCAGAAGGTTTCACAGACTGCAACATATTTTCCATAGCCGCACCGTATGAATGCAATAATTCTTGGCTCTAATATAATGAGAAATTTGGCCCTTTGACGTTGTAAAAAGGAAGAATTTGAAATGATCGAAGAAGAAAAGATATTAAAGAGAGAACAGTTGGTCTGAAACTTCTTAAACATTTATGCAACACCGATGCTATACGCATAAAGACGAGGCAACTAGAGAAAAAGAAAGGCAAGTTCAAATACCTTATCGTGCCATTTCTGTTCATGAAGAGCCAGCTTCAAGATGGCATCAACCCGTTGTAAACTGATCCGGTACCTTTCACTAATTTGCCTCATATTAAGTCCATCCAGCATGTCATTGACAACAGCATTGCGCATTTCCTGCGAAAGCGGCGGAATCGGTACGTAGCTCGGATTAGTAGGAAATGGCCGTGCTCCTCCAACATAATTCTTTTGGCCCACAACTGGCAGCCGGAACTTTTCGCCGCCCTGCGGATCTTTCAGCCACTCACGAAACGCTTTTTTCAGCGATCCCTGAGCAGCGCTCCTAGTTGCACTCATAGTGATGAATATGAGCAACACTTCAAAAGACGAATTTTTATTTTAAATAAACCTGATCTTCAGTGTGCCATCGTTATTATAATAATAATTTAGAACAATAATTATATTAGAATATATTATAGTAAAAGCAATGTATCTAGTTCATGAACACAACTTATCACGCGTCTTGTCATTTTATAATAGAGCCGACACTCCTTTAATAAAAACAATAACGATCAGGCGAACAAAATTTCCGAGCTGCATTGGAGAGCAATTGTGCCAGCAATTTGTCCATATTCTGTGCAAGAGCTGAAACAATGACGAGTTAATATTAATGTTGATGGCCATATTTTGCCTTTGCATAATATACAAATTTTATCACTATAGAGCCAAAAGCTTTCTAGTAATTGAGCAAATAATGGCTCTCGTTGTTTACGCAAATTTACTTTTTCAATAGCTAATCTCAGAATGCCGTGGCTCAAGAGCACTGGCTAATAGCAGGCCTGATTTGAATTTGTGCCTTACCCCAACAGACCGACTTCTTAAATGCCATATGTTATTATTGTTCAATTTTGGACTAAATAAATCAAATCTCAACATAATATTGAACTCGATATATAGCTAGGGATGGCTCACCGTCGCAATGGGCTGCACTCTGCGGAAAATACTGCGGTAGCTGGACAATTAGCAAGTAGCGATTCACCGCACCAATTACCTCCCTCTTCTCCAACAAGCCATGATGCTGCGCCTGAGCAAGTAGGCGCTTCCCCTTCCTTGGCCACAAAACTGTCTTCATTTTGGAAACAGTTCATAACACAGGACTTGGAAAATGAAAAATCAGTAGCACGCGATCATCTTGGTACGGCTTTTGAGATTAATATTTGACTGACCTTGTCGTATAGCGAATGAGCGAACTTTTCTCGCATGGATACGAACCAGCCTTACATTTAGCTCCGCCGGCGTTACTATCACACAGGTCTTTCGGCTCAGTGTTCAAAGCGCCTCTCAAAATTCGCTAAATAGCTCCCGTGAAATATCTAAATCACAACAACTGCGGTTCGGGAAAGCGTTGGGCTGCACATTCATAACAATGTCAATTATATTGGGAATTCTAGCGACAATAAGGTTCTTCCATGCTCAATATATGATTACAAAGGGATTCTACCCGGTGTCAAGGGCAGCTATTGTTGTTGTTGGAGTATTTACGCTCGGTGTAAGTAAACTATAGTCTCAAAAGTTTACTAATCAATTCTTTTGCAAGGTTTCGATCGTCTGTCTGCTTTTGATTTTGTTATCGAGATAAATGGCGAGTGTTGACTCACGAATTTCGAAATAAACGTGTTACCAGTATCTTTATCATCACTATCGGGCACTGGATCTTTTTGCAGTTAATTGTTTTTCAATTTGGTTATTTTTTACTCTGTTTAATGCGACGGGCCAAGAAGGCACGCAGCGCCTTTGTCGCACGCATGTATCTGTAAATATTTCGAAACATGTACATAATTGAATGAGCTTCTACATAACTGAATAAGTTTTCAATGGTCCCCAATTTAATGCCGTAAATTGTACAATCAATGGTATCCAAGACGGGGCATGACCAAACTACGGATTGGTCATATGGACAGAAGGCTTACTTCCAAGATAGCAATGCGAACAATATGCCAAGACCAAAGACAAAGTTCACAAGAGATCGCTTATGCTCAAAGTAGCAAGTGTTTAATATTATATGAAATGTTTACCGTATGGTTTTACTCAAACGCAAGCACTCATATGAGCATTGCGCAAAGTTTAGGAATATACGGTCGGAGCTGTGAGATCAGCAACAATTGAGTAAACCCAAAAGTTGGATCAATCACAGCTCCTCTATCTGAAGCCTTTCCAGCTAGGAATCAGCAGTCTCATGTGGTCGACGAATCAAAAGACCAAACACCCCATAGAGTCCCTCAAACCAAATCCAAAGGAGGGACCTGGGAGCGACTCTATTTAATTGGAGCATTTAGAACAGATAATCCCCGATCAACCTCTGCAATGCTGGATATCGACAACGAGATACAAGAAAAAATGACCACGATGGGTTCAACTCTCCTGTAGTCTCGCCATCCAAGGCTCCTGTGACACACATTGTGAATGCGTGCTGGTCTATAAAAAGTTTTTGATTGTTTATATAGCAATGGATAACACAATATTGGTTTACGATAATCGATAGCCGAATAATTAGATATACTAGTTTGCTATGAAGAATACTTGCAGAAATGAAATATGAAATATAAAATGCATGAAACCACCTCAAAATTTATGCCGATTTATTTTATATGTAATTTTATGCTATTACTTGCCAATAAAAGAATTGAAATTGGCTGCCACCTGCTCTACTGCCTGGGAGATGTTCCATCCCTTCACCGATGCAATAAACTGTAACGGCAATTTTAACTGCTCGTCAATGTAACTGCAATCATGGAAATCTGTCTCAACGAGTATGCGATCAATGGGAACCGCAGAAACAACTTGGGCCCATCGATCGTACCGTGAATTAATACAACTTGAAAATGAGAAATAAGCCTTTACGGCCGCTGGTGACTGAGTCCATTGCCGTACCATATCCGGAGGCCCCGAGAAGCTATGCAAACAGACGTGTAAATTTTTACTTTTCGCTTGCTTTTTCCTCAGCGGAACGCGTTTTGTAATGCACTCATAGACTTTACCATGAGCTTGTACGCTGTGTACACTGAGAGCACGTTGAAACTCCCAGGCGATATCGACTTGTGATGCTAAAAGATCCATTTGCTGATCCATTGTAACTTTATAAACAGACAGCCGAGAGCGAGGCGTTCCTGAAGTTGGGTCGTAAGGAGCAGTTGGAAGACGAAATGCTTTATCAAGACCTAATTCTCCAACTTGTGCGTGTGGGTACTTTTTTAAACGGTCTCGTAAATCTGATAAAGCAGAAACCCAGCTCAAAGGCTCAGGGAGACCTTCCACGAAGCCATCGTCTGGTGTGGGTGTTAGGACTTTGGTGTAGTGGCTTCGTTTATCAACCGACCTTCTATCATCGCCAATAAAATAGGCATAAGAAAACCAAGGATGTATGCCTTCCAAGTCAGAAATTTGAGAATTAAGGGCAAAAAGCAGAAAATTACTGACAGTGTACAGAGTATTTTTATAGCATAAACATAAAGAGCATCAAAATCAATGATAAATGAAGAATAAATTAAAAGAAAGACAAACGAGAACTAAGAGATGTAATATATTGAGCCGGGGTCAAGAAAAATCAAACGCAAAACAATAGATGTGACAATTGAGCTTACCGAAGAAAGGGACAACCCTGTTCGGGTACTTATCGGCCACGGAAGCCACTAATCCTTGATCGTATTGCCTTGTTGCCATAACACAAGCAGTGCCACAAGCCATTTCTGCTAAATGGCCCAAAGTCGAGAGTGTATCCGTAGGATGGCAATGAGCGTCGGTAAGATTGTGAAGATCCTCATCTTTTAGTAGCAAATCCGTTCCAGGCTCTTGCTGCGCTTCTTCCATCGCCATAGTTAGGCCGCCGTCCAACCACATCTCTGACTTCATCGCATTGAAAATATAGCGAGAATAGTAGTAATAATAATAATAATAATAATAATAATAATAATAATAATAATAATAATAATAATAATAATAATAATAATAATAATAATAATGATGCTAATTACTAATATATGGGCAAAAACAACTACAAAACAAACCGCGCAGGGATAACGGCATAATCATAAGGAAAAGCTCTGTATGTATTGATTGAACTTGACCCTTGCAAAACCCTAATTCCACATGTTTTTAAGAATGCTGCATAGCTTGCAATGGGTACTATAATCAGTGATAATGCGAAGTCCCTTTTAAATAGACAAACAATGTATTACGCCGCGCATGCGAGTCTCAATGCAATTCTGTCTATATATACATGCGATCACTAAGAAATACAGCTTAGAGGGTTTAGAAAAGAATATGAGAGGAAAAAAATAGTCATGGTAAAATAAAGACAGTACACATACATTGTAGAATATAAAATAGACAACACACGGCATAGAGGATCAGGCGTGTCTACAAAGCCTAAAGAGTTCTGGTAAGTTGTGTTATGCTATTGGAAATTTTCCCAGCCGAGTTTGCAAGACATAACCTTGAAATGATCCGGCTAATGTGGATCAGACGACAAATTCAAAGTTTTCTCTTAACAGGTTCGAAAGCTGTTGATCGATCATGGGTGCCGGATATGTGATTGCGGGCCGTCATGTGCCTTCCGAATACGTAAGCATTGAAATAACATCGGTATGGACATGTGCTAATTGTTTCATCAGCTTTCCATTGCAACCTTGTTGAGTACTTTTGGCATTGCTGCGTGGGGATTTTCGGGCGGCAAGAAGCCGGATCAGAGCTCGATTCCTCCGGTCAATGCAAGCTCCAAGGATGAGGAAGCTTACATTGTTAAATTTATGGAGCAGGAGCTCGCAAAAGACGAAAAGCACCATTAGATTGCTATTAGTTGAATATTAATACTGCGATTCAAATGCCAGAGCCTACATTCTATTTTCTAATAATTGTATTCTAGATGCAACCAACTTCTTTCAACTCTTGTATTCTAATAATTTACCTTAGTATTTTCCAAAATTTACTCTGATTACAATAATAGAAAAATCATAAACCTAATCACTGGTGGCACCTTCACCGTCAACGGACTTCCGGGACTTCTTTTTCTTTTTCTTCTCAGACTTATCCTCAGACTTGTCCTTCTTTTTCTTCTTTTTCTCCACGCCGTTCGCACCGTCTTCTGCGTCTGAATCTTCCGTCTTTCTCTTCTTCTTCTTCTCCCTCTTTGATACGTCCTCCGCTGCCTTGGACGGTGTAGTCTCAAGTGCAGCCAGATCCGTATTGCTTACCAGATCACCGTTGACAGGGGGCGCTGGTGCTTCTGCTGCCTTTGCAGCCTGATCAACAGGCTCTGAAACGGCTGCAACGGCCACAGATGATCCCGGAGTAGTTTGGCTCTGATTGTAATCCACATAAGAAGTCTTCCAGTCATTCGGTGTATTCTCATTAGCTCGTCCATACTTGTCCAGTTTTCCTTCTTTCTTTAGTGTCTTCTTCTTCAAGCTCATTGGACCCAAGCCCCAGCGACGTGGGTAAGTATCACGGTCCATAATGCACCGCTTCACTTTAGCTACTACACCATGGTCGCAGGTAGTCAATTCCACAGTCGACATTTGGGCTATTCCTACAGCAATAGCCTCCCCTTTAGTAGTCATAAGCACAACCTCTTCATTGGTCTCAATGCCCGACTCGTAGCGGAGCAATCCCGGAATCATGAGTCTTGCACCATAGCACACAGCATTAACAGCAGAATCCTTGACTACAATACGCTTGTATCCAAGCAAGAGCGATTCCAATGGCTGGACAACACGGCGAAGGTAAGATTCGTCTTTTGTATTGTCATATAGCCATTGGGCATCCAGTACATCGTGCATTGTTACGAGACCCTTATTTTCGTCCATAGCTCCTGAACGAACACGACGGAGCTCTTGCATATGAGCACCGACACCCAAAAGCATTCCCAAATGTACACAGAGTGTACGAATGTATGTTCCAGCCTCACAGCTGACCCAAAAGACAGCAAGGTGACGATCGTTATCAAACTCTATGAGCTTTGATTCGTATATAGTGCGGATACGTAACTGTCGCTTTACAGCAGAGATGAGCGGCGGGCGTTGAAAAAGGGCTCCAGTCAAAGTTTCAATAGCAGCCTCAAGCTTCTTCTCGCTAGTGATCGAATCATGCAAACGTAAAACGCAAACATACTCCTTACCAGCACTTTGCTGCGATTTTACCAGTCGTGTAGCCTTGTCGATGCATACAATGAGACAGCCGGTAACCTTAGGATCCAAAGTGCCAGAGTGACCGGTCTTTTCTACCCGCAAAATACGTTTGATCCAGGCCACGACCTAAATTATTAGTAAGTCTTTATTTGCGACCCTTTCTACTAGATCTCCTCTAGCACCGAAAAGAATGAGTCAAGGGCAAGCCAAACGCAAAAAGAAAAAGGTACCTCGTGAGACGACGGATTGCTCGGTTTATCGAGGTTGATAACACCTGAGGAAATGTAATCCTTCAAAGGACGATTAAGGGGAGAGCATCCGTTTGGAATAGGCGTATAGTGCCCTGTGCGCACAAGCAGACGATCATAATTCTTGAGTAACAATGGCCACGTGCTTGTGTCTATACTCGGCTTCACTGCTTCCGGTTTAATGACATGTTCAATGGCTGTCGCCGCCGCGTCCATGCTGATTTACGCGGAGGCAGTACCGAAGCTTGCCTTTGTACAATTTTTTTGCTGTTTCTTTTTTTCTTTTTTTTTTTTTCCACAGTTGTATAATGCGTTGATGATGGTATGAGCGCAGTAACGTACATATAATACAGATTTTATAGCATTAATTTTTATTAGAGCCAAAATTACCATTATACCTATAAAAGACATACTGCAGCAGCTCCAAGCGAAAAAAGCTTTTATAGTATTAATAGCGTATTACATACAGGTTGGTCGTTAATGGTTGTTATAGACTGCTTGAAAATCAGCTTCACATTTTCTATAATTTACGCACTACGTATTCCAAGTGTTGAGCGAAGGGCTGTCTAGTGATTAGGCGTACGGGTAGCAATTAGTTTTATGAATATATTACAGGAAAAAATCATCGCTTGCTTGTAATCGACACGTTTTGTGTACTATTATGAATGCGCATACGCAGGTAATAAAAAATAAACAGAAATCCGATCCGGTCAGGGTTTTCTTGAAAATTCTTGGTTATGATTAGGGTTTTCCAAGAATCATGGTACAGCATAAGTGAGCCAGGATCATTGTGAATATATACAATTTGCCTGCAATATATACAATTTGCCTGCTATTTCTTCATAAGTGCCGTGATCATCGCACTCTATTATCTGCGAACCTGTTGCGCGTTTTAATTGCCAGCAGAGTCTCATTGAACGACAGCTTGAACCGCGTTTTTACGCGTGCGCCGTTCTGGCGCTGGTTCGGTTACGAGCTTAGCGATTTTTAACTGCTTTTACAGCACACTATGGCTTCAACAGCAATAAACGGAAATAGCGCCAGCATGAACACGGACGCGACGCGTAACGGGGGGCCAATGGCAATGCCGCTCAGTATGACGCGTGAACAAATTCATGCGCTCCTTAGTCGCTACAGGTTTCTGCTCTCGCAGGGCGCAACGGAAGAAGGCAACAATGAATTTGCACAGATCTGTTCTTCTCTGCGAATAATTCAACAACACCAGGTGGCTCTGAGGCAACAGCAGTCTGTTCAGCAACAGCAACAACACCAAAAGCCTCAACAGGCACCTTTGCTGACGAGGCCGGAATACCCTGATCAAGCCCAAGGAGCCTACACTAAACCAGGACAATCATTGCCGTCTTCGGGACGAGTTTCGTCCATTGATGGAGGCAAAAATCTAGATTCTCTAGTGAACACGGCTGCAAATCCTCATATTACGAGCAGCAATGTCTCTGGCAGAGCCGCTGCTAATAACAATATGAACCCGTCACCGTTCACAGCGGAACAGCTCAATGTGCTTAAAGCACAGATTCTAGCTTATCGCTGTCTGTCGAAGAATATGCCGATCCCTCCAGGCATTGTTCAAGCAATCCAAGCAAAAGCCAAGCAGCACCCGCTGGGTGTAGAGGCAGGTTCAGCAGAGGCTGCCTCTGATTTGCTGGGACCAAATGCGAGCCCGGAAGCCTTGAAAAGATTAGCACAGACTCTAAAAGCTGATCCGTACACTTATTACAAGCATCCTATAGAATATGATGAATTTAATGCTCAGGGCCGGATTATAGTACCGAGCATTATGCCCCTTGGAGTCTCTGCAAACGCGTTTTCCTCGGAAGAGGAAGTAACGCGTCGTATTGCTTTAAGGATGAAAGAGCTGGAAGCGATGCCTGACGATATGGCACTCAAGGATCAAATTTCCGGAAAAGTGTCTACGGACAATAAATTACGAGCTTTAATCGAATTAAAATCTCTTAAGCTTTTGGCTAAACAACAGGCGCTACGCTCTCAGATTTGTAATGCTCCTTCTATGCTTAGTGTTTTAGGGTCGTCGTTTGAACGGGCTAATTATCGTCGCATTAAAACGCCCTCGATTGCTGATGCTCGTTTAACAGAGCAATTGGAGCGCAAACAGAAGACCGAGAGAGAACGCAGGGAAAAGCAAAAGAAACTCGACTACCTTATCGGCGTTTGCTCGCACGGTCGAGATATAGTCACTAATGCAAGAGTAGCTCGACAAAAAGCCGCGAAGCTTGTTCGATCTGTACAAAACCTGCATTCGCATATTGAAAAGGAAGAAGCTCGTCGTCTTGAGCGAACAGCTAAGCAGCGTTTGCAGGCGTTGAAATCGAACGATGAAGAAGCTTACATGCGACTCATTGATCAGGCTAAAGATACCCGCATTACGCATTTGCTGAGGCAGACAAATACTTATCTCGACTCGTTGGCGCAGGCTGTAAAAGAACAGCAAAGAGAGTTTGGCAGCTCTGTGCAAAACGAGACTACTGCCATTGCGGATGGCAGGGATCAAGACGAAGATTCTCAAAGCCAGGATTACTATGCGGTAGCTCATCGGGTGAAGGAAGAAGTAGTCGATCAGCCCTCTATACTCGTGGGTGGCCAATTGAAGGAGTATCAACTTAAGGGTCTGCAATGGATGATTTCTTTGTATAATAATAGGCTTAATGGTATTTTAGCAGACGAGATGGGTCTGGGAAAGACTATTCAAACCATTTCCTTGATAACGTATTTGATTGAGCGGAAACGTGAAAATGGACCGTTCCTCGTCATTGTCCCACTTTCCACACTGACAAATTGGACGAATGAGTTTGAAAAATGGGCTCCATCAGTGGCCAAGATTGTCTACAAGGGCCCTCCACAAGCGCGGAAAGCTTTAGCCTACCAGGTGAAGCACTCCTCTTACCAGGTACTGCTGACGACGTACGAGTACATTATCAAGGACCGTCCGCTTCTGAGCAAGATCAAATGGCTGCACATGATTATCGACGAGGGTCACAGAATGAAAAACGCTCAGTCTAAACTAAGTGCGACGCTTGTACAGTATTATACGAGCAGGTACAGATTGATTCTCACTGGAACTCCATTACAAAACAGCTTGCCTGAGCTTTGGGCGCTACTAAACTTTGTACTGCCCAAGATCTTCAATTCGGTCAAGAGCTTTGATGAATGGTTTAATACCCCATTTGAGAGCACAGGCGGGCAAGACAAGATTGAGCTAACAGAGGAGGAATCGCTCTTGGTCATTCGCCGACTGCACAAAGTGCTGAGGCCCTTTTTACTCCGTCGTCTCAAGAAGGATGTGGAGTCGGAGCTGCCAGACAAGGTGGAGAAGGTCATCAAGTGCCCCATGTCGGGACTGCAGCTGAAACTCTACCAGCAGATGAGAAAAGGCAGTATGATTATGATAAATGGTGAAAAGAAAGCCGGTGTTCGTGGCCTACAAAACACGGTGATGCAGCTACGTAAAGTCTGCAATCACCCGTTTGTCTTTGAAGAAGTTGAGCAAATAGTCGATCCGAGTGGAGCAGATTACGATTTACTCTGGCGCGTCTCTGGCAAGTTTGAGTTACTGGACAGAATCCTGCCAAAGCTGTTCCGTACTGGCCACAGAGTACTGATTTTTTTCCAGATGACTGCTATTATGAACATTATGGAGGACTATCTGCACTATAGGCGATGGAAGTATCTGCGCTTGGACGGTGCCACGAAGGCCGACGATAGATCGGCTCTACTGGGCCAGTTCAATGCCGATGACTCTGAGACTCTTTTATTTCTGCTGAGTACGCGTGCCGGCGGCCTTGGCCTCAACTTGCAGACGGCAGACACAGTGATTATCTTTGATTCTGATTGGAACCCGCACCAAGATTTGCAGGCACAAGATCGGGCCCACAGGATTGGACAGACAAAAGAGGTTAGGGTTTTGCGTTTAATTACCGAGAACTCTGTGGAGGAGAACATACTTGCTCGTGCACAGCACAAGCTAGTAATTGATGGCAAAGTTATCCAGGCAGGCAAGTTTGACAACAAGTCAACAGCGGAAGAACGGGAGGCCTTTTTACGGTCTCTGATTGAGAACGCAAACGACGATGATCAGGAGGATAAGGGGGACATGGACGATGAAGAGTTGAACGAAGTAATTTCGAGGGGCGATGAAGAGTTGGCAATTTTCCGTGAAATGGACTGGGAGAGGGATCGTGACTCGCCCTATGGCCCTGGCAAAGCGCATGCAAGACTGATACAGGAATCAGAACTGCCCGAGGTGTACACTGCCAATCCGCAGGACGAAGAACCAGCGACGCCAGAGTTCTTGGGCCGTGGATCACGGGCTCGCAAGGAGGTCGTCTACAACGACGATCTGACCGAAGAGCAATGGCTAGATGCCATTGACAAGGGCAGTGAAGGCCTGCAAGAGGCAGCACAGACAAAGAGAGCTCGTAGAGGTCGGCGAGAAGCGAATAAGCTTAAGCGGCGAATAGCACAGAATTCAAACAATGGACAGGACGATGACGAGGAGGATGGCGAGGAAGAAGAAGAGGAGGAAGAAGAAGAAGAAAACGAAGAAGAAAACGAAGAAGAGAACGAAGAAGAGAACGAGGCAGGCAGTACAGGTGTTGTAGGTACTCCAGGCGCAGGCCGACGGAAACGGACGAGGCCCAGTTCAAGGACGCCCCTTGGCAATGAGAGCAGGAGCAGTAAGAAAGCCAGGACAATAGCGGCAGAGGATGATGAGGATTCAGGGCAGTTACAGGACGAAGATTCCCTGTCTGCCTCAGCTGGCAAGGGTGGTCGTCGACGAGGAGCAGGAGCAGCCAAGGCTGGTCGCACTAGCCGGGCAAGGTCGAGGGGTCGAGCAAAAGCAGGTGATGCTCGACTCGGCAAGACGCTGAACCAGCTGCTTTCCTCTATCCGTGGGTCCACGGACGATGACGGGCGGACGAGGGCCGATATGTTTCTGGAGCTGCCGAGCCGGAGAATGTACCCTGATTATTACACTGTAATTAAACGGCCGATTGCGCTGGATAAAATTCAAAAGAAAGTCAAGTCCGACCAGTATGCGGGCATTGACGATTTTGTGGCGGACGTGGAGCTGATGGTCAGCAATGCAAAGACCTACAATGACTCTGGATCGTTACTGTACCATGACGCAGAGACTTTACTGAGGGAGTTGAACGACCGTGTGCAAGAGGTCAAATCGGGCACTGCATTGGACAGCGATGCGGAGGGTAAGGATGAGGAGGGCAATGAGGAGGATAGAGATTCGTCTTTTTGAGTTTAGCGCTGGTTGACCAGCCAGCAATAGTTTTATACACCAGGTTGATACATACTGAACCAATCAATGAATCAGTCAATGAATGAATCAATGATTGAATCATTGAACCAATCAATAAACCAATCAATGATTGAATCAATGATTGAATCAAACGCGATAAGCTTTTTGTATGGACAGTGGTCCCCGCGTTTGAGACAGTGAATAATGGTAAAAGGATGATTAATATGGAGCACCATGCAGTTCTGGAGGGAGGGTAGAAATCAAAAGATGGAATTAGAAAAGGTTCAGGAAATACAATGCATTGAATAGAGCAAGGTTTCGTTACAGATACAGTCGAGTGTGAGCAATTTAGTCTATTATATTATTCCTGATCTGTATGATGGAAGCCGCTTTTTTGGTTCTCAATCCAGGCCTTCTTCCGGCACATTGTTTGCAGCCACAAAAGACCTCGGTGGAGCAGAAGAGTTTCCTCCACTGAAAAGGCCGCCCATTAAATCAGCCAAGACATTCCCTGATGCTTGTTGACGTTTGATGCCAAACCACACCGTTCCTATCCGTGCAAGAAGCTGACTATTAGTCTCGATAAAATTAAAAAAAATTTCGACAACTCACCTCTTCAAAAATTTTAAATTCGCTACCTCTGTCAAGATAGTAGCTTTTGAGCTGTTTGTATTCCTCTGCGGAACCCGTCTGGCAGGCGGCCACTAGGAGCTGTACAAAATTCATACTGGGTTGCTCGGCACTGTACCATATGCGGACAGTGCCTACAGACCTTTCCTGAACCAAATTCGAACCCATCTTCTTCAAAAACATCTCGATTACGATTAATGCACCTTCAATGTTTCCCAGAGCGAGCATGTTTAAAACTCCTCTACACAGTGCAAAAGTGAACGAGCATTTGTCTTGCGCAACTAGCTCTGAGAGCATTTTGGCGTATTCTTCATAACTTTTCTTTGAGCCTTTAAGCAGAAAACGTTCGGCTCGAGAGGAAGATCCTTCTCCAAGGTATATATTGCCAATTGTGTCGTAAACTTTGAGTCCTTCAGTTCCCACTAAGCTACATAACCTGCGACGCTGGTAAGTTTGAGTGAAACAGCAGGAAAAAGCGACAGGAGAAAGCGACAGGAAAAAGCGACAGGAAAAAGCGACAGGAAAAAGCGACCAGGAAAAATCCACGGGAGAAGGGCAGACTGGAAGGCAAAACGGCAAAAGTTATATTTCAACACAGAGACAGAGGTACTTACTGAGTGAGTTTGCTGATGAACTCTTTACGCGACGGTTCATGTGGCGGGAATTTTGTCGCAAGACCGATAGCAGTATCTAACAGTAAGAATCATGTACGGCCCACCCAGAATAAAAGTAATTTATTAAATAACTGGCCAAACAAGAGAAAACGCAATATACAAGCCAACGACGAGCCAAATAATTTAGCAATTACCTAACCAGCCGGGCCGTAAAGGAGTATTTGCTAAAAGCAGATCGACCAAGTAGATTGACAAGTCGCCGGCACTCGCACTTTGCCCCTTCTCAAACAAAGCCTCTGCGCCTGATTCGAGTAAGGACACCCCAGAATCTATGCTTCCCTGTTTTACGTATCTTTAAAGTCTGAGCAAACGATCATCAATGATAGTTTCCGCAATTACCTGTTTACTATTGTCCGCAGTGTCTGGTGAGCTTCGTAATACTCGTGCTCGTCGAGACTAGAAAACGTATAAGAATCAGCATTAACGACAACGCCGTATTCTCTTGTAAAATTGAGAAACTCGACAGTCAACCAACCTGGAACGAAACCGCCGTAGTGTTTTTTCTAATTTGGCGTCTGATGCCGACATTCTGTTCGGTCGGGCGAAGAAAGTGACGTTACAATGCTTATAACTGCATAATATATTGGTGAAGAGTGGAGAGTCGATATACTGCAATTCTATCAGTGAAAGATTCAACTATATTGTAAATCATCCTCCAAATTATAGTCAACGAATAATGAATAGTGTATAATAAATTTTAAATAATATTGAAGCAAATTAATTACAAATTAATTAATGAAGATCATGTTTCACTAAATCGAACTCTAAATTGTACTCTAAATGAACGCGCTCTTCTATGTTATGATACGGCGAATATCATGTACTATATATCATCAAGAAAATGACCACTTTTTCCTCTTCATCTATAAATCTAATCAATGCTTTGTACTCCACAATCGAGCCGATAAAGCCTGTACTCTTCAAGCATTTCTGCTGTAATTGCTCGGCCCAAGGTTTGTAAGGCCGAACTAAAGTGCCGTTCACAAACCATTTTTGCATCTATATCTTCATGCATAGCAGCCAAACCAGCATTTTGACATAATGCCGCCACCTCCGCTCCGGAACAGCCGTCCGTAGAAACTGCCAGCAGCGCGATATCGACGTCTTCATTAATTGCCATTCTCGCCGTCCTTATGCGCAAGATTTCAATGCGAGCCTCTTGATCAGGCGGGGCAATATACAGAATACGATCAAGCCGGCCAGGGCGCATTAACGCTGGATCGATATCAAAGGGCCTGTTGGTTGCTGCTAAAACTGTAACGTTATTGAGCGATTCAATTCCGTCCATTTCATTCAATAAAGTTGCAACGATCCGGTTAGCAGGATCCCCTCCATCACCATCATGCCCTCCTCTTACACCCGACAAAGAATCAATCTCATCGAAAAAAATGACGCTTGGACTCGCCTGCCGGGCTTTACGAAAAACTTCTCTGACCGCACGTTCACTTTCCCCCACGTATTTGCTAAACAGTTCAGGACCTTTGACTGCTATAAAATTTAGTCCTGCTTCAGTGGCAACTGCTTTAGCCAACAACGTCTTGGAACAGCCAGGTGGTCCGTAAAGAAGTATGCCTTTCGGAGGCTCAATTCCGAGTCTTTCAAACGTGTGGGGATGAGCTAAAGGCCATTCAACTGCTTCTTTCAGCCGTCTCTTTACATCTTCTTGTCCTCCAATATCTTTCCATCGTACGGTGGGAGTCTCGAGGAATATCTGCAAGTTAGAAAATAAATAAGGAAACAAATTATAAAGATTAAAGAAATAAATGAACAACGAAACGAATATGCAAGCAAGCAAAAAAACAAACAAAAAAACAAACAAACAAACGAAAAAAAGTAAACCATACCTCTCTCATTGCACTCTGCTTTACGCCCTTCAAGCCATTAATAATATCCTGCTCCTCAATTTTAACCGTATGTTCAGTCTGCTGAGCTACGCCTCTTTTAACGGCGCTTATAGCGGCCTCTCTGCATAACGCTGCCAGATCCGCCCCAACGTAAGCATGAGTCTTATAGGCGACATCGCTAACAAACGAAGGCGCGAGATTATTTGGCATATTGCTCAAGTAAATGTTCAGTATTTCTAACCGGCCTTTAAAATTTGGAATCCCAATCTCAACTTCCTTCTCCAATCGACCCGGTCGACGAAGTGCCTCGTCGATAGAATTTGGCCTATTTGTTGCAGCCACTACAACGACACCTCTACTTTGTTGCATCCCGTCCATTTCTGTTAGCAGTGAAGCTACTGCTCGACTATCCGCCTCACTCACGTCATCACTGCTCCGTTTAGGCGCAATTGCGTCAATTTCATCAATGAAAATTATACACGGCGCTTTGCTGCGCGCCTCGGCAAAAACAGAACGCAGAGTAGCTTCTGTCTCCCCCTGGAACTTGCCCACAACTGAAGGCCCGTTTATCGTAATTACAGAGGCACCCGTCTCGTTTGCCAGGGCTCGAAGTACCATGGTTTTTCCCGTTCCAGGTGGCCCGTAAAGTAGTACTCCGTGCGATGGGGACACGTGAAAGCGTTCAAATAAAGCAGGTCTTTTCAACGGCAGCTCTATAATATCACGCAATAAACTAATCTCTGAAGTCAAACCCCCAATGGAGGAATAAGTGACGTAGTTTTGATCACTTGGCCGCCATTTTAACCTTACAGTGCCTTCTGGTGCGGTAAATACAAGCCAAGTAGATTCTACTACTTTGAAAATGATATTCTCGTCTTGTAGAGCCATTGACGCGAATTGCTCATCCATACCAACATTCACCGAGATGATGCACACTTCAGGGTCGGTGAGTGTTGCAGGTATAATCATGGGGCCGCTGATGTATCCTAATTGCACTTGAATTAGAGAATCAGAAATGCAAAAAAAATTTCGGTTATTGGAAAGCAAGAGAATGGCACGCCGTTGTGTCGACTAGAACAGCCAACGATGGAACATAGATCGCAATGAAATGGAAAATACAAAAATAAATACAAAGTGCTAAAGTTTATAAAGTGCCAAAATAAAAAATGCAAAGTCAGACGGAAAACAAATGCCAAGATCGCTTACAGAGAAGATCATGGACGGCAGAGGCAGACGGAAGCTCCCCCGTCAAGTCTGTGCTAATATGTACTTCGTCGGCTGCTACAACGCGGCCTTTGAAAGCTTGAACCCAAACGCTTTCTCCAAACGTCCAATTTCCTGAATTGAGAAAGCCTCTATGTATTCGCAAACCTGCAAGAGTCAGTGAGTAGTCGTAATACAAATAATTTATCAGCATACTACTCTCATCGTCACCTTTCTTGGCCAGCGCAATACTCAGTGTACTTTCTTCCTCATTCTGAATTGCGAGCACAGAGCCTTCACTACAACCAAGGCTTTCTAAGACTTTTTCACCAACCCAACAACTACCAATGCAAACACCATAGACATCGTCATTACTCTCGCGCTCTGCGACAACCAAATTTACTCTATGGCTGTCGCTTTCGCGAACCTCGATCGCTTTTGTAGGCTCTGTGCTATTATCAGCCGGAGCTCCATATTTCGGTGGAGCAGCTGTGCGTTTCCGACGTGCGCTGCGCCGCTCGCCCGTCGAGTTCAAGTTTGATGCTCGAGCCATCCATTAATTAAACATTCATATTCGCCTTTAAATTAAAAAAAAAAAATAACAAAAAACATATATTTCGAGCTTAATTTAGTAATATCGATTTCAGATAACATTTTATATGGTATGAGGGAAGATTTGGAGACGAGCTGGGATACGATAAAAAGAAGGGATTAGATGAAACAAATATTCATAAATATATAAAAATAAATTAAAAATAAAGAATATGAAATTAGAAAAGATAGAAAAAGTAGAAAAGATCGACACATTTAATACAAATAGTTTAATAATCAGACTCGACAGAGCACTATACTTTCGCTACTCTCGTTATTAATGACTCTTTATATTGAATCGGTTTTAACTATATAGGCACAGAGACACCAGCTCCCTCAAATCCTGATGACCGATACGTATTTACACATTATAAATTTCCAAATTGTGGTTATACAATTTGAATAACATCATAGTATTGAGTACGACATATATTAAAATCATAATAATCTCGATGGAGTTACAAGTATTATTTATTTATTTATCGTGCGTGGAGTGCCAGATAGAACAGGACCCGATACAACGTGTTTACAGGACATTATGGCGATTTAAATGGCTGATTCTCTGGAAGAGAGGATCAACGAGGTGGTACGCGGGCATGCTGATGAGAACGAGATCAGTGTAGAGCGTTTGGCACCAGTAATATCTTTGGCGGTGAGTAATGGCCAAGAGAATGATATCTTGCGGCAGTTGGACGGAATAATCAAGGAGACGGAAGGCGATGTGGAAACGTTGTGCGACGAGTTTTATGAAGTAGGGAATTGAATGTTTTATGCGGAAACTAACCTGCCCAAGAAATATGTAGATGCACTGGACCAAGTTCTGGAAAATCGACAAAAGATGAGTGCTGTTCGCAAGCATTTGCGCGGTATCACAACCAAAATATTCGAGACTGGAGACGTTTTCAAGTCAAGGGTGAGTTTGAGTCCAAGTAGAAATCGGTACACCGATTATGTTTTTTTCCTTGTTTATTTTTATATATTTTTATATATTTTTATATATTTTTATATATTTTTATATATTTTTATATATTTTTATATATTTTTATATATTTTTATATATTTTTATATATTTTTATATATTTTTATATATTTTTATATATTTTTATATATTTTTATATATTTTATTTTTATATATTTTTATATATTTTTATATTTAATTGTTTTATTTTTAATATTTTAAAATTTTAAAATTTTTAAATTTTGAATTTTGAATTTTCAAATTGATTGCTATTTAAATTTTAAATTTTATTGTTTTATTGTTTTAGTTTTACTGTCTGAATCATATTAAATTGGACTATTTCTAATGTTCATGTAGCATGAGGAACTGGTTCGATTTCAAAAATGCATTGCCAATATGGACGATGGGTCAGCAGAGTTGCAACGCTGCCTGGACGTATTAAGATCAGTCAACAAAATATTAGTATTTATAGATAAGCGACAACACTATGCTGCGTTAAAAGCCTTGGACGAGTTATGGGCTACGAGCTTTGGTGAAGTGAATTACTATACCTTTGAACAGGACATCAAGAATTCGGTTCCCGCCATGAAGCGGCTGATTCAGGATGCAGTACAGAAAGATATAAGTGAATGGTTACTTTATGCACGAGAGAGCTCTCAGCTAGTCGGCCATGTGCAAATGGTGATGACGCAACGAAGGCGAGAGCTTTGGCGGCAGCGCAGACTTAAAAATAAAAGTCTTAGGGATGCAAAGTTTAATGGTGCTTTGGAGCTTGTTTTAGATGAAAAAATGCAATCGGATCCGTTGAACAATGACGAAGTTGTTCTCGATTTTCGTACACTTCACGAGTGTTTACATATACAGGAACTCTTAGGTCTAAAAGAATCTTTCCGGGCAAGTTTTGAAGAGGATCGTCGTCGACAAAAAGACCTGCTCTTGATGCAGCCTATATCACTGGTCGACACGACCGAAGGCCTTTATGATTTGAGACGGCGACTTGAAAGCATTTTGGGCTTTGTGCTCATGGAGCAACGAATGCTTGAGATATTCCAGAGCTTTCGATCATCGCACGAAGTCAGTATGCTCTGGTCCTCACTGTGCCTGCGTCTGCAAGAGATGATAAAGGAGGCTCTAGCCGACACGTCTGATATAAAGCTAATATCAAACGTCAAGTCTGAAACAATGCTATTTGTACAGTCACTCGAAATGTTTCGTGATTCTAGCGATTTGCAGAGTTTGGCTAAAATGCTTTTTGACCTGTACAGGCAGAAGCTTATTGGCCACGCTCAAATCGCAATAGAAAGAATAATTAATGAACTAAATTTTGAACGAGTCGTTGTGGACGGCATGACTGAAATGCGGAAAGTTGAATCAGAGGCAATAGTATCGGATGAGAATAAAGTGACTGGAAATCCACGGTTTCCTTGTGCTCTGCCCTATTCCATGGCCTATGTCGACTGTTCAATTGCAATACGCAATTTTTTAAGCTCATTTTACGAGTTTCTGGATGGTGATGAAGATGACATTGTTGATTTCAAACCAAATGAAAAGATTAAAGACGAAGCCAACTTGCTGATGACGACAATTCATGATACTTTGTCACAGAAATTAAGGTCACAAAATTTGGCACAGATAGTTCAAATTTACTTGAACCTTGAGCAGTTCCAGTATATGTGTGATGGATTTATGCTTGAATTAGTTGCTCGCTGGGCATATTACGGGGATCGCAAGAGCAATTTCGAAGCGAGGGACAAATTAGAGAAACTACAGAAAGCTGCTGAGCAAAGAGTCTTTGAGCTGATCAATTCTAAAGTTGATGATTTCTTGGAATTAGCGAATTACGACTGGACAACAATGGAATCGCAAACTAATCCAAACTCGTACCTTTTTGAGATGATTCAATTTCTACAAGTCACTTTTAGCGAGTCCCTCAAAGAACTGCCCACGCATTTAAAGACATTTGTTTATTTCGAAGCGTTTGATCACCTTGCTGCCTCTTTACTTCGAACTCTATTGAATGATTCTGGTCGAAAAGTCACCGACACAGCAATTCAAAATTTCGGGATCGATGTAGCATATTTAGAGAAATTTTTGGATCAAATTGGAGACGCCAATGTTCCTAGCGCGGAGATCTTTATGGAGCTTCGTCAGAGCATAAACCTACTTTTGTCACGCAACCCAGAAGAATATCTGAACAATGAACGACGGAACAGGGATTTCAACCGAGTGAAACCAGAAAATGCAGAAGTACTTCTGGAGAAACTATTGGCCAGTCATTCCTATATGGATTTGAACCAACAATCACGTATAAAACGGAGATCATTGGAGGCCACCTTGTCCGCGATTCGTGGGAGCAGTAAAGATGGTTCAGGGTATTCTG
This sequence comes from Novakomyces olei, assembly GCA_016906335.1. Taxonomy (NCBI): domain Eukaryota; kingdom Fungi; phylum Ascomycota; class Novakomycetes; order Novakomycetales; family Novakomycetaceae; genus Novakomyces; species Novakomyces olei. Next base: position 1,474,943 of record JADEYG010000003.1, read on the forward strand.
CTGGCGAGAAGACTCATTCAAGAAACACTAGCGGTCAAACGGTTACAGATTTCTTGCGCATGTAATGGTCTATAATATGGAGTATGTATTTTTATATATGTAGTATTTGTATATACATACGTGTCTTGGCAAAGGAACAAATCAAGAAGAAACGGACGAATAAACGGATTAGAGGAGATGTATCAAATTTATGACTAAACGTGACACTACTTGTTTCGTCTGTTTGACGTCGAGTCCTTGGGAAGTTCGCGCTGGTACTCGAGAAACTCTTCGCCGCCCATAAAAGGCCGAAGCACTTCGGGCACCCATACACCAGCTTTACCCTCCGGCCCATTTTCAGTTTGGTAATTTTCTAAAATACAGCAAATGGCCCGCTGAGTGGCACAGAGGGTCGCATTCAAACAGTGAACAAATTTCTTCTCTCGATCACCCATTTTCTTTGCACCGCACCGAATATTGAGACGACGTGACTGGTAATCCGTACAATTAGAAGCAGAAACAAGTTCCTTGTACTCGTTTTGAAAGGGGAACCAGGCTTCCAAATCGTACTTTTTCGCTGCTGCATTGTTTAGTGCTCCAGAGACAATAGCAACAATGCGATAAGGAAGCTGAAGAGACTGATAAAACTCTTCAGCACATTTAATCATCTCCTCTAATGCATCCCAAGACTTTTCCGGCTCTGTGATTACAAATTGCTCAATTTTCTCAAACGAATGTACCCGAAAGATTCCCCAAGCGTCCTTGCCATGCGACCCGGCTTCACGACGGTAACAGGTACTGAAGCCAGCATACTTTAAAGGCAGATCCTCACTCGGTTTAGAGAACCATTCGTCAGAATGGTAAGCAGAGATAGGCTGTTCGCTAGTAGCAATCAAGTACTTTTCATCGCTTCCATCTACAACCTTGTACAATTCCTCATCAAACTGTTCCAGCTGAGCCGTTTTAGCCATCACGTCTTTATTTATCATTTGTGGTGTCTGAAGGGCAATGAAACCGCGTTTGCGTAGAAAGTTTAGGCCGTAATTAATAACAGCCTGGTTCAAAAACACGCCGTTATTTCGCAGGAAATATCCACGGTGCCCGGCTATTTTGACTCCGCGCTCTGGATCGTAGCCGTCCAGGCGCAGTAGCACTTCGTGATGAGAGAGGCAATTCTCTTTACGCTCAGTCGCAGGTCCACCAGCGGGCGACCATTTGCGTACAACTGCATTATTCTCTTCGTCCATCGAAACAGGAACAGAATCATGTACTAAATTGCCCACACTACTGACTTTAGCCATCATTGCACTGTGCTGCTCCTTTTCGACCTGCAGTAGATGCTCTTTTTGCTTTTCAAGGTTCACCTTCACCTCTAATTCTGGCGCGGGATCCTGCTTGTTGCGATACTTGAGCCCGAGTGCTTTCTGGTTTGCATTGATGCCCTTGTTTGTCGTGTCGAGCTCGAAACGGATTCGTACCCAATCCTTGTACATGTTAACTATCTCATCGACCACCTCGACGGGTGCACCACGCCGGCGCTGTGATTCGCGAATAAGTTCGGGGTCGCCGCCCTTTTTGTTAGAGTCTTGCTCGATAGCAAAAGGAGTGTTCTACCTTGTCCGTCTGGAAAAGCTGCAGGTCCAGCATCGTGAACTGCGAATTGAATGTAGTGCTCTAAAAGATCTAGTTTTTATTTTATTTTTATTTTTTTAATTTGGTATTCTAGTTTATTATATTAATTTATTATATAAAGATAAGTTCCGTCAGTATTTACATTTAGTGTGAGGATAGGACAAACTAACCCCAACAACCCCTGACTGATTCTGGCTTACTTGCCGATTTATTTATTTTTATTTTTCAGTTTTCTCGCTCTACAATAGAATTTGTTGGTCCTATATTACAGAATATTACCTATATATAACTTTATTACAGAATATTAATAAAAACTATAAAACCCCACTGATAGATATATGGCCCGAGTCTGCTTGCGAAATCAATAGTGACAAAACACAGATAAAACGAGACGAAATAAAAAATAAAAAATAAAAAATAAATTGGACCTAGTTCTTTGAGCCCTAATCCCATCCCCGCGGCGGTACGGCAGAAAAGGTATTTACAGCCATACTATATGCGGCGCTGCCAAGTATTACGTGCAGCAGCAAACTGCCGCCTCGAGTCGCGCTGCGGTCGAGTCTCTATGAGCAGTTTAGCAGTTTGGCGTCTGTGTCAAAGGCAGCAGCAGACCCCAGTTTTGCGCCACTTTCAGAGCTCTGCAGCCCACTTTCAGAGCTCTGCAGAGCCTACGCGAAAGCCGCTTTCTGCCGATGAGAGCGAGCAAGATTCTGCTATTACAATGCTCCAGCCGGTCGATATTCCCGGGATGCAGTCTATGAAAGTGCGGTCGAGTACAGATCTGTCCAGTGTTCCACGCACTCTACAGAGGATCGCTGGGTGGTTAGCGCCCCGGCTCGGGTACCAGTCAGATGCTGTCCGCAGCAGTTTTGCCTCTCGCGAGCTGCTGTACGAATGCCTCCAGATTGGAACAAAAGACGGAAACTTGGAAGCGAGGGCCTTCTTCTACGACGACTGCCGGCTGCCTGCAACGATGCAGACATGGTTCCAAGTAACGGCACTTCATGTATGGATGCTGATGGCTCGAATGCGCAGTCTTCCCGCTCATCAGGCTCGACCGTACGAGCAGGAACTGGTCAATGTGTTTTTCGAAAATTGCAGTAACCGTATGCGCTACATTTTACGAATATCCAACGCCCGTGTCGTCAGCACGTACATGAAAGACTTGCACTCTCAGTTTCGGGGTATCTGCTATGCCTACGACGAAATGCTGGCAAAGAAGGACGATAGAGTGCTTGCTAGTGCCCTCTGGCGTAACCTGTTCAACGCTCAAGCTGACGTTGATTTCGAGGCTCTTGAATCTTTAGTAGAGCACGTGAGAAGTACACTCAAGGGCCTCGATGACACTGCGGATGGCGATTTTCTGGTTGCTCGCATCTCTTTTAATAGTCCGCGGAGGATAGGCACACTGGTCTAGATGGCTCTTGCCCGCGTCTAGTGGTAATGCACCGGGCAGCTGGACTCACAAGCAGCTGGACTCACAAAGTTTACAGTGCTAACGGAGAATAAGCATGAAAGGAAGGAACGACTTTTGCGTGAAAATGTTTGTAACGGGGCTTTTGGCTCTTCATATATCAACGTACATATAATCATTTCTCATACATATAAGCAGATTTTAACTTAAACGTCCTCAAACTGCTCCTCTTCATCATCATCATCCTCATCATCATCATTTTCGTCATCGCTATTAGCGGCTCTATTTCCATTCGGTTCCTGATCGTCAGCAAACCCTTCTTTTCTCGGCCTTTTCTCATCATGTTCCCTCGCAGAATCAGATTCGCGCTTCCGTGTCTTTTCACCACTTCCTTCTAATTTGACCTCAGCACTATCTGGCCGCTCGGACCGTGTAAATATATCATCCTCATCCCATCCACCGCCTTCCTCGTCGTTCTCTTTTTCCTGCTTTGCTCGGAGTGCTGCGTAATATGATTCAATTTCTGTACAATTAGAATGATACAGTCGCCTACTTTGAGTCGCCTACCTTCATCATGGCCAGAAGCAACTGCCCCTTTTTCTTCACCTTCAAATTTGGCTTCGTCCGCAGTTGCTGAAGCAAACTCTTGCTGCTTTGATCCCATTGTGGCCTCACCAGTAATCGTACTTTGCGTATGCCAAATGGGCATTTCATTGTTGTATGCAGACTCTCTGGCCGCTGCTGCCCCGCCTGCTCGGCCAGCGTCCTCGTCTTCCCCAAAACTGACTTCCACTGGTGGGCCGCCGGCCAGTTGCGAAGGCGCTTTCTTCTTGTTTGAATGCAGTGGAAGTTCAGCCAACGCACCAGCCTCAACCTGAGCGGGTATCATTTCCTGGAAAGCAGCCTCTGAAGTAGTTCTACAGAGTAAATTTCCATTCTGAGATAATAAAAAACCAATTAAATAGAATTAATTAAATAAAATTAATTAATAAATTAAATAATTAAAATAATTAATTAAATCGATATAATACATAAATAAATGAATAAATTATAAAACCAGATAATATATAAACACGGGGCAAGCACTCTCATACTCGGGAACATGGATGCTATCAATTTCTTTGAGCATAACGATAATTCGATCAATTTGCTTCATAAGTCGAGCAAGTTTATCCTGACTGAACTGGGCCTGTGCGCTTTTAGTATCGTCCTGTAGCTCTGTCCCACAATCCGCGCAAGAAAACCCTGTCGCGGTGCTAAGTGGCAGCACTTCCAGCGTCGAGTATTTACGTCCACAGTGGGGGCAAATGTAGGCCTGCTGGTCGTAATCCTATTAGGGCGTCAGTGGCAGTGCCGCTAATTAGCAACATACGCTTCTCAGCCTGTCTTCTGTCACTTTACCGAGCCGACGCATCTTCCACTTGACGGCATCAATGGCAGTACGAAAGTCGACATAGTAATACGTCCGTAGCATTGGCCTCTGCTGCCCAGCTTTAGTCTCCGAGCGCGTGTGCCTTGAATTAGATACTGGTCAAAGTAAATCAGATCTGTTGTCTGGTCCGGTGCTTATGGCCTACATTGTCAATAGCCGGTCTTCACGTAATTTGCCAACTATTTTCTGCAAATCTTTAACGTTCATGCCCATCATCAAGGCCAGCTCATCGTCGCGAATCCTGAATGTGAGACTCTGTAGCATACAGGACACTCTGGCTTGTTTACGTTTTATGTTTAAGCACAGCATCCAGCGCGATAACATGACGAGGCTCGTAAAACGCCCGTACAATTGTACGAACGAAGCGTGTGACCACGTCGCTCATGACCTCGAGTACTTTAGCGTTTAGCGAACGGCCCCAACGAGGTACTGGCGTCAAACCGCGTGCACTTAGGGTTTAGAGACTAATTATATTTAATATATAATAAATAATAATAATAATAATAATAATAATAATAATAATAATAATAATAATAATAATAATAATAATAATAATAATAATAAAATAATAATAATAATAATAATAATAATAATAATAATAATAATAATAATAATAATAATAATAATAATAATAATAATAATAATAATAATAATAATAATAATAATAATAATAATAAAAATAATAATGAAAAAATAAACTGAAGGGAACATTTTATTCACGGACAGACGTATGGCTTTGCAGATATATTGTATTTAGGTTTAGGTTTACTTTCCACTTTGGCAGGGCAGCCAGTTTGTCGATATTCTTTAGCACCGATGCGATTACGTTTATTAATCAAATAAAGCAGTAAAAGTAGCTAAACACGCAAGAGTATATACACTATTCTGATCACTAGAGCATCGGCTACAGGTCCTTCGACATGTACGGCCCATCGAGTCTGTAGCCCAGTTTGGCATAATAGGACCGCACACCAACGCCTGAGATAACACTGATTTTCTTGCTTCCATGCTCGTCCCGGGCAATACGCTCCGCCTCCTCCATGAGCAAAGTACCAAACCCTTGATGCTGAAACTTTTTCGGGTCCTTGGCATGCATGGGCACAACACTACCGTACACGTGCAGCTCACGGACAAGGCTGGTCGGCTGGCCTTTCAATTCCGGACGGAAAGTGCGATCTGAGCACTTGCGTAGTCGCAAAAGGCCGACGAGAATGTCTTGTTCATTTGATTCGTAAGACAGAAAAGTCTCCCAGCCACCATTGGCCACGTAATCACGGCGCATAAGCTCTACTTGCTCTGGCCTTACTTTGTATTTTACTTCCTGTATCCCTACCTCACGTGTCCGTACATCCCGGCACTTTGTACCAAAATCTTTCATTCGTGCAAGAGCCAGTTCACGTAAATTGCCATTCTCCACGCCGGAAGAAACTAGTGGCATAGGGATATCTCGTTGAACCCGATAAATTCGTGTCCAGGGCGGAACTAGTGCCAGTATACGCGCCACTAAATCCACTAAAGCATTAGGTGTGTAACTTTTGTACCTTTTCGTGCGCCAAAGCTCGTATAATCCTGTTCCGCGGATCACTAAAGTTGGATAGATTTTCAATCCGTCTGTTCTGAATTCAGGGTTTTCAAAGTACTCTTGAAACTGTAGTAAATCCCGCTCCATCCCAACGTTGGGCAAGTCCGGCATCATATGGGATACGACCTTGTACCCTGCATCTTTAGCCAGTTTGAATGTTTCACAAACTGCTCGCACTGTATGGCCCCGGTTCGTGTCCCGAGCAACATCTTCATACAAACTCTGTACTCCGATCTCCAGGCGGGTACAGCCATAGCGTAACATGGCACTCAGATGCCCATCCAGACAATAGTCCGGCCTAGTTTCTATAGTTATCCCCACGCATTTAGTGGACGCCAGTTCAGAGTAATGAACTGCCTCATCCACATCCGTAGTAGTGGCCCCGGAAAGAGCATTATGCAAATTTGCAATAAAGCTGTCCCGGTACGATTCGGGCAAGGACATAAATGTACCGCCCATAATAATATACTCAACTTTATCCACTGAATGACCGAGCTGCCGAAGCTGTTCAACTCGGCCACGCGCTTGTTCGTAGGGATCGTAGCGTGCACGAATAGCACGCATGCTCGTCGGCTCATAGCCCGTGTAAGATTGAGTAGAGTACTCAAAATCAGAATCTGGACCGCCGGGACAGTAAACGCACACGTTGCCCGTCATAGCAATGTGGGGACAGCGATGCGGTTTACACATTACAGCGACAACCGCAATCTAGAAAATTAGACAGGGCCAAGAAAAAAAAGGAGGATAAATGAAGAAAAAAGGCAAGAAAAGAACATTATTCATATTCAATTAAATTCAACTATCAATCTCTTACCCCTGACGCTGTCCGGACAGGCTTTGCTTTGAGTTTTGGGAGCAAGTAAGGCTTGTACTGCTCTGGGATAGCGCTGATAATATCAACCAGACGAGGCTGTGCTTCGATGCGGTACTTGCGTGAGTATTTGTTCTTTAGTCCGTTCAGGTTAACATTGACAAGCTTTCCAGAGTCGTGTGCTGCAATAAGTTCTGCCGCGATATCGGCACATGCTTTGTAGATAAGCTCGGACTAGAAGCGTTAGACGTGCCGCCAAAATCGACAACGAACCTGTGACAAAGGCCGATCCTTCGCCACCATTCTGAAGGCCAAGTGTGGACTGTATCCAAATTGCAGTCTATCAAACTTTTTACCACTAAAAAAGTTGGAATAATATTTGATTTAATTATAATAATAATAGGCGTCTATCGTTATCGGTATGGCTGGCGTATCCTTGCAGATTATAATAATTAGGGTTATCGCCATTAGTTGAACGTGCAAGTAAAAAGATTAGGGTTTACTTGATCTGCGAAAACCATATAATAATAAATACTTTGGATAAGAGCCATCGGCGGCAGTATGAGCAGTCCGCGAATAATGGCGCAGCGGCGCAGCATTTCGCGGCGCCGCTCGTCGAGCGCCAGTACCCGTCCCACCGACGACGATATGACGCACGAAGATATCTTTGACGGACCCGGTCTTGGGGAAAGTGTGCCTACAAGTACGAGTTTTTTCGCTCATCGCCATTCTCACCGGGACTCGCTCTCGAGCCCGCACCGACGTGAATCGCAGTCGGAGCAGGAGTTCCGGTCTTCAATTTTTGGCGATGGCAATTATGCAAATGGCGAAGATGAGGATGTGGACGATATCGGATCAGTGGCGAGCGAGGCTCTGTCCGTCGATGCCGTAACCGATACGGAATCGATTGACGTGGACAATGAGCCATTGCTTCATCGTAGCATCTCTGGAGACTCGGGCAGGTCTTTTGCTACAATCGCTGGCGGATTCGGACCCAGTGGGCATGTGAGAGGATCACGGTATACGCAAAGGATCTACCTGGCAGAGGAGGATATGTTTATGTTTGTTGCCGGATACGATAACGATAAAACACGTGTTATACTTTTACATTTATTAGGCGTCTTGAGCCTGGGTACGGTTTTTTTGGTTATGCGCTGGTTTCCCGGGCTTTTCGTCCGGTTTGTTGGACGGCCGCAAACATTAGGACAGTGCCATTGGATCGTGGTAGAGGTATGTGAATACTGCGTAAAGTTTAGTTATTTCATTTGTAATTTATGTATATATATTTATTCATTTCTATTTACTGCATATCTTTTTTCTTGTTCTAACTCGCAGAATCAATGGAGGGAAATTAGTATTCATCGGGTAACTGTGGCGAAATACGACAAGTACTTGTCAACTGTGTTTTCTGCCTCGGATCTTTTACGGTATAGCGATGATCCCGAGATTAATGACCCGTTTGTGGAATACCTCAGATTTGTTGATTACCGCTATTCCCGCTTTATATATCACCCTGTGGGTAAGCGGCTAGTTCAAAATAACAATTGGAAGGATCCCACGTGGGCCAAACGTGTACGGGACGTGAAAAATGGGCTTGAAGACGAAACACACAAGGACCGGCTCACTGTATTTGGCCGTAATATGATCGACATTGAGGAGAAATCGCTTGGAAAGCTACTTGTTGATGAAGCATTACATCCATTTTATATATTTCAGATTCTGTCGATTGTTCTATGGTCATTTGATCAGTATTACTATTACGCCACGTGCATTTTTTTAATCTCTTTGTTTGGCGTTTTAAGCACGCTCGTGGAGACTCGACGGGTAAGTATTGATAACATTTGTATTCACAACTATTCGTATATGTCGCCATTGGCTACCTAATATGAATGATCTTCAAACTAATCTATTTATTTAATATGATTTACAATGACTTTATGATCTATCTATCCCTGAATTTGCTAATGTTTGCCTATAGACCATGAAGAGGCTGCGAGAAATGTCAAGGTTTGTGTGCAAGGTCAGAGTTCTTCGCAGCGGATTTTGGAGTTATATAGAGTCGGATGATCTTGTACCTGGAGATATTTTTGAAATCTCAGATCCTACGCTGACAATATTTCCGTGCGATGCTCTACTTGTATCTGGAGAAGCAGTTGTTAATGAAAGCATGCTGACTGGTGAATCGATTCCTGTAAACAAATCAGCCGCCAATGACAAAGCTCTTCGTTTGCTCTATAATTCACCAGTAAACCCCTCTGCGGACCTGGCAAAGCATTATTTATATTGCGGAACGAAGATAATCCAGGTCCGGAAACCTAGCGCACGTAATAGTGAAGATGCAGCTGCAATTGCCGTTGTTACTCGGACAGGATTCAATACTACAAAGGGAGCGCTTGTGCGGTCAATGCTGTTTCCTAGGCCTATCGGGTTCAAGTTCTACCGTGATTCATTCAGGTTTATTGGTGTAATGGCCATAGTCGCTGTTTTCGGATTTATATACAGTACCATCAATTTTATTCGGATTGGCGTAAGTGCTCTATAAATTAAAATAATCATGATTTGCTTTTTATGTTATATTGTATTATTTTATTCGTATTTCTAACCGATTGCAGACTGATTTCCGGCTCATTCTTGTACGAGCTCTTGACCTCATCACCATCGTAGTACCGCCTGCACTTCCGGCCACTCTCACGATTGGAACTAACTTTGCAATCTCAAGATTGAAAAAACATGGAATCTTTTGCATTTCTCCACAAAGGGTCAACATTGGCGGCAAAATCGATCTTATGGCTTTTGACAAGACTGGCACTTTAACTGAAGATGGTCTTGATATCTTGGGCGTAGTACCTACAGATTCTAAGAAATCAAAATTGGCAGAAAAAGAAACAGGAATGTCTGGACTTTTACAGAAAGCTATTGGTGGAGACAGCGTGTCATTGAGTCTGATTCTGGCAATGGCGACTTGCCACACATTACGCAAAGTCGATGATGAATTAATCGGTGATCCATTGGACGAAAAGATGTTTAAATTTACAGGCTGGGATTATGTGGATGATGATAATGATACGTACAAACTGGTACGGCCTCCAGGTCGAAAATATCCCAGTAACTTGAGCGAGTTTGTGACCGTAAAAAGGTCGTTTGAATTTCTGTCAAAGCTAAGGCGTATGGCCGTTATTGTAAATGGCAGTGATCGCAACAATTTCGATGTTTTTGTTAAGGGCGCTCCTGAAATAATGCCAGAGATATGCAATTTAGCTTCCATGCCCAAAGATTTTTCTGATGCAGTAATGTCTTACACTCACGGAGGCTTTCGTGTAATTGCATGCGCTAGGAAAAAAATCCCGCGCAAGACTAAAGTTTTTCGGCTAAAACGTGAAGATGTTGAAAGCGACCTGGAACTCATTGGGCTTTTTGTTTTCGAAAATAAATTGAAACCGTCAACATCTGGCGTTCTAAGGGAACTGATAAACGCCGACATACGGACCGTAATGTGTAGCGGTGATAACATTTTGACTGCTATCAGCGTTGCTCGCGAGTGTGGAATGATACAGCAAGATTCTCGAGTATATGTGCCGTCTTTTGAGGGTAAGAAAAATTCAACAATTAAATTAAGTTGACTTGATTTGACATTTGTTTCCTCTTTTATTACAACATAAACTAACAATGATCTTTTTGGATATATCAAGAATACGACTGTGATGGATTAAAAAAGAAAATTATTCGCTGGGAAGATGTCGACAATCCTTCTTTTATTCTTGATTCTCGTACTTTACTTCAAGTTCCTTCAAGGGATCTCGAGTCTAGTAAGGATGGCGGACCTTATTGTTTGGCGGTTACTGGCGACGTTTTCCGATATATTGTAGAATTTACTCCAATGGAAACACTGTGCAAGGTAATTCTTCAACATTTTCTCACTTTTAATGCTTATACCGGTTTACAATTTGTTTTTGTTATTATGCTCTTTTTTGTTCAATAATTACACTAAATTTTTGTATATTTTAATAATATATACATTGTGCTTTTTAAATTAGCCTAAAGCTAATGCACAGATTCTCTATATGGGCGTAGTATACGCACGGATGTCTCCAGACGAAAAACATGAGCTAGTTGAAAGGCTACAAGCTCTAAATTATACTGTCGGATTCTGCGGCGACGGTGCTAATGATTGCGGTGCATTAACTGCTGCTGATGTCGGCATTTCCTTATCTGAGGCGGAAGCATCTGTGGCTGCTCCATTTACGAGCAGGAAATTTGATATCTCTTGTGTTCTTAACGTTATCAAGTACGTAAATATCGCAATGTGTAGACATATATGGCTTGATTATTTACAAATTTTCTCTTTCTTTTTAGCTGTTTTTTAAACATCAATCTAACGCCTACTTTATTTTCAGAGACGGACGGGCTGCGCTAGTAACAAGTTTTAGCTGCTTTCAGTATATGGCTCTTTATTCCTCGGTTCAATTCACGACAGTCAGCATTTTGTATACGTTCGGTTCTAATCTTGGAGACTTTCAATTTCTCTTCATCGATTTGTTCTTGATATTGCCTATAGCAGTCTTCAGTAAGAATGGCGTTAAATCGCTTGTCACAAAATCCTATGCTAACCTTCATTAGTGGGCCAATCTGGTCCTTACCATCGGCTGTCTCGCGAAAAGCCGACCTCAAGTCTTGTTTCCAGAGATGTTATTGGATCTTTGATTGGCCATATATTGCTCATTGTTTCATCGCAAATCATGCTTTGGTTTGTCTCGACTTTGCAGCCATGGTGAGTTCTTTTATCTATACTACAAAATTCTGGTTCTAGAGTTTCAAAAGCATTCTAACATTGGTGAAACAAACAGGGCTCAACGGCCACATCCGGGGCGGTCCGAAAGCGATATCGAAAATACGGATAACACTGTACTTTTTATTTACTCGTGCTTTCAGTATATTTTGCTTGCTATTATTTTAAGTGTTGGCCCTCCATTCAGACAGCCAATGTACAAAAATGGTATGCTCACAATCATTATAAACTAGTTTTTGGGCGTTGCTAACAAGGTTTAAAGTCCCATTTATCGCATGTATACTTGTTCTACTTTTGTTCAACGTTTACATCCTTTTGAAGCCAGCGCGACCGATCGCTAAAATTCTGCAACTGACTTTTCTGTCTTTACCTTTCAAATACACAATTATTGCCTTTGGTCTTGGCTACTTTGCCTTGAGCTGGATTGGTAGCACGACAGTGTTTGTCCCGGTGTCTGATATCATTGTACACACAGTTCGCCGTTTGTTCAAGCTGGAAAGTCTCTCGACTTTAAAGCGTTACGAATTAGTAGAAAGACAATTGAAGTTTGAATATGAAAATGCCTGATCGGCTTTGCACGCGTTGATCCTTATGAGCATCGGAATAATCAAGCAGTTTCAAATGGTCAGCAAATTCAAACAAATTTTGTTACATCATATTCTATCATAATGTATTATCTAGTCGACTGTGGAATTAATTATTAATAGTGCTATCATTTGGTTAATTCATTCATCTTAAAATAATACATATAATTGCCAGTCATGACGCGTCGGTATTCTCTCAATTCTAAGAGCGTGCCCGAGGCTGTTGGGGTATTAAAGGTGGAGAGTCCTTTCACCATTTTCTAGCATTTTTAAGGGGTTTGAATGCTAATAAAAGAATTATTCATAATTTAATTGAATAATCGGATAAGGCGAATGCAGTATAAAAATTAACACCGCTTAAAATATTCGAATATTTTCCCAAGATTTGTTCAAGACATATACACACGACGAAAACAAATAAATCAGAGAAAAAAAACCAACAAAAACGCCGCATGTCTCCAGTTACTAATAAACACATTTGAGACTTTATAAGCGTGCGGGTGATTTTTGAGCAGACTTGTGACCTGCCTTTCTGAGCTTACTTACATGCGCAGCTTATAGATATTATAAGTAAGGGGCGTCAAATAGATTATGTTTTGTTTTCCGCTCTTGACTCCATTATTCGTTTAATTTTCTTGATCTTTTTGCCATAACTTCCTAAAACAGTAATATCTGCCTTCTAACACCCTTTATGCCATTATAGAGTAATTATATTGATTTTTCAGTCGTTTAAATAATCAACCAATTGTTTATTTAGTCTAGTTTCCTTATTTGTCTAATTTTTAGAAAACGTGAATCCATTTTTCCATAATAGTATTTGATATTTATTCTATTGTCTGAACCAAAGGCGGCCATATAAATAAAGCCTTTTTAGAAGCTGTATCCGCATCAGGCTTTTTTGCCATCACTGTGGCCAGCTCTAAAGCGCTACACTTTGTGTCGTATTTCAAAAGTTGCACAGCCATTTCTTTAAAAGAAGGTAAATTGCTTTGTTCAGCAAAAGCGGCCCAACGCCTGGAGCACCATGGCTTAAGATACAAAACACGTTGTAATAAAGCTTGGCATTTTGTTGAAAACTGAAAAAAGTATTAGCGAAAAGAAATCTTATATTTTTATTTATGCTGCCTTACCTTTGACTTACAAAGCTGCGCTAGCAAATGTGCTAAAAGTTCTCCATCTTCACCAGTATATGGTAATGTGTGAACTCCAGTAATGTATTTTTGATCTTTGGAAAGCATTTCTGGATTTTGGCTTACAAAGTCGAGAGCAATTATCGATACTATAAGCTGGCTGCTGGACTGCCCGAGTTTTAATCTGCCATTAGATCAGTATCATTAAAAAATGAATTCAAAATATCGACAAAAAATAATCACCAAAAATACAGATGTGATAAAAATAGCTACATAAATAAAAATAAAATTAAGTGAATCGAAATTGCTTACAGATGTTCAAGTTTCTCGTACGCAAGCGACCGTCCTTGGTCGCCGCCCAATGCCAAAAGCACGTTACTCAATAATATCGTCAAGTCTACCTTTGGAGCGCTGGGGATATCAATACATTCCTGAAGGGTAGCCTGAGCCAATTCGCCGTCGTTGTTATGAAAGGCGCAAAGAGCTTTGCATAATAAAAGAGAAAGACTAATATGAGGCATTTCATCAGAAGATTCCAAAAGACTTATACCAGTGTCGGCGGACTCGTACGCTAACGCAAGATTACCGCGAGCCAGATATAACCGGGACAAAAGAGCCTTTATTTTTACAAAAGAACGCAAAACAGTTATATCTTCACTCGCTTCAAAGGCCTCTTCCAAGATGTCTGATAGTTCAAGCGCCAGTTTTTCTGCTTCTTCATATTGCTTGCTTCTCTCGAGGTAGGATGCCAATAGATACAAAGCCAAGCAGTTTTTAGAGTCGCGATATAAAATGTTCCGTAAATAAAACACTATGGCACTTATATCGGAGCGGCTCATGGCAATGGATTTTTGACACAGTAATTCCAGACTCAACCGAGCAGACTGTAAAACAATTTGGTCCTAGACATTGTTAGGGATGAATAAAATATTAGACAAAATATTAGAAATAATATTATAATGATCAACAAATGTAAATAAACAAACGCATACCACTGATGGCCCAGTCAATGCGAGCCCATTATTGACAAGATCCAATGACCCCCTTAGGTCTCCTTCTATATTTGCAGTTAAAGACTGACCCATCCAAGCCCTCGCATGTTCAGGATCTATAGTTTGCGACTTTATAAAGCATTCCAGCGCAAGTTCCAGCTCGTTCTCGGAAAGATACAACAGACCCAGATTTGTCCATATAGCGGGATTCTAAATGTTGCGAATCAGTAAAAGCAAAATACTTTTGGGTCTTTCAAACTTGAAGCAACAAAATAATGCCAAGTAGAAATAAAAAATAATTTCCAAAACTCAAATTTAAATAAAATAAAAAAAAATTAGTCAAACGTTTCCGCTCATTACGCCATACCCTTTCGTTGAATTTCAAAGCTTTTATGAACGAATGTTGGGCCACCTTTGCATTCCTTTTAGACATTAAAACACCAAAAGTGTTCCAATAGTCAGACACAGGCGGGTTCAGACGGATAGCTTCCTTTACGCACGTGACTGCACTTTCCCTGAACTGATCTCCACAATTTTCAAACTCGGCGAAAGCCATAAAACATGTACCCAAATTAAACCACGAAGCAGCCGCCGCTATTCGATTACCGCCAAAGGTCAGTCGTACTTGCTGCAGATAGGCATTGATGGCATAATACGCAACTTCAGGCCAGCCGCCTTGCATACTGTCACGGCCATAATTTGTCCACGCCACAATATCCGCCTTTGCCTCTCCTGGAATTTCGTAACCCTTATTCAATTCATCAAATAAGCCCACTAAACTGGCCCGCATTTGTGTAAAAGGAAACTCTTTTAATCGGGAGCTGATTCGAGCGAAAAACACACAAGAATCTCCAAGACTTTTCCATCCATCGGCACAAGTATCATCAAGCTGCACTAATTGCCGATTATGCTGCAAAGCTCGATTGACAAGGTCGACAGAGCGATGTACAAAGCCGCCTATTAATTGACTCTGAGCATATTTGCTATAAAGCTGACAAAGCACAAGATGAACACCAACTTCTGCTGGTCGAGCGCGTAAAATTGCCTTGCTCTCGGCGACACCGCTTTCATACTCGCCGATATCTCGATAAATACAGGCTAAGAGAAAAGAAGAAAACCATAAACTGCCTTTATCACTGCTCGCCTGAGTGCAAGCTTTTTGCAGAGCCTTCAAGGCCGCCATGGGCTTACCTGCGCGGTAATAAGCCTCACCGAGGCCGCTCCAGCTTTGGCCATCACCTGGATTGAACCTTAAAGCTGTTTGGAAGCGTTTGATGGCCATTGACCATTCCTGCCGTTTGATAGCCAACACTCCTAAAGCTCGGTGAGGCCAGGCTTTGTTTCCCTGTACAAAGCGATCAGTTGGAGCAAGTGAATACTGAGCGGCTCTTTCAGCAATCACAAAGACAAGTTCCGCAGCGTCGTCGTCGTTATCACCATCAGCGAAAGACTGAGCCAATTTTTCTCCAGCATCAAGTTGAGACGGATCCAGCTCAAAGGCTTTATGGAAACATTTGGCTGCCCTAACCCTATCATTTCCAATTGACTCATAGTAGAAGCCAAGACGCGCATAGGCAGAAGCGTTCGCCGGGTCTATACGCAGAGCTTGAGTATAAAACGCGTGTGATTGTGAGCAAATTGGCAGTTGCTCTGAGCATAATCCTAAGAGCAGATACGCGTCTGAAGCAAACCGTTTATTGCTTTTCGCTAGTGTTACATCCTGACGGTCAAGTAACGGACTGAGCAAATCGGTTGCCTCTGCATAATGACCGAGCTTATACTCGCACCAGGCAAGTTCTAAAATAACAGACAGATTGGTCTTCTCTGCGCAGGACTTCGCCTTGGCTAATATTTCCCGGGCCAAAGTATAATCGTTCCTTGCTTGAGCAAGTAAGCCATCGCCCAGCAAGGCCTCAACATTGTCCGGGTACTCGGTCAGCAACTGTTTAAACAGCCGTTCAGCCAGAGGATAGTTTTTTGGCGGTACATTACGCAAATACCCATACGCTAACCATATCCGAAGCTGTAACAGGGTTTTCTGCATAGACAGAGATGTTGCTTCTGATTGCGCATTTACCAGGTCTATTGTGTGTGTTGCGTAATCGCATAGTAAAGCGTACTCTTGTGCATAGTAAAGGACTTGACATGCTGCCCGCTGACAGACAATAGACGCCTTGTTTTTGGCCGCGTGGTCCACAACATCAGCAGCGGCATAAAACTCCGGTGTATTCTGATTATTGTCGGCGTAAGGGTTTACATTTTCATGGTCAGTAGTGCCATCTTGCCCATTGTTGCTAGCTTTGTCATCATCATCGCTATGATTTCTGTTTTTGTCTCCATTTTTATTATGTTCATCCTTCTGATGCAAATCTGTAAACATTAATTCAAAACAATAGGCTAGTGCCGAGTCCGGAAACATGGTGCAATAATCCCGAACAATTTCTTGATTGTAGTCTTTGGTATACGCGACATCGTGCCATTCGAAATAAATGTCCCAGACCTGCTGGTTTTGGACGCGAAGAAGAATGAAGTCGTCAGCCGCTTTTGCTACTTTTTGGCTCAGGGAGGGCTTTCTTGATTTGGGGCAGTTCAAGAGCTCGTCGTATAATCTTTGGAATAATTTGATCTCATAACTTCTCCGCAATTCGTCGTCATGTGTCCAGTCGATTACGCCTTGTACATAATCCACATATTTGGACTGCTCGTACACTTTTGTTTTGATTTCTGCCGAATAGCTCTTCATATCAATGCCAAGCCGGGTTCTTGCACTAGCTAGGTGCTTTGCCATCCAATTAGATTCCTTTTCAAGGAGCCCGGATGCAAGTTTTTCGTATACCACATCTGGAGGCGGAACTGATCCTTGAACAGCTGAATATATGGGCGAATCCGGCAAACAAAGTTTAAGCACAGACCAGTACTGCAATGTAAATGTTAGCCTTGGTTATAGCAGATCACAGCCAGCAAAATTGATAAGGTAAAAATTTAAATTTAAAAATCACAATTTTGAACAAATTTGGAAAATTTGACAAATAAAAAATTAATTTAAACAATGAAATATGTTGTAAAAAAAGGATAAACACTTAGACTTTACCAATTCGATATGCGCCTTGTCGGCTTGGACCAGCTCCATAAACGATGTCAGTGTGGATACACATTTCTCTGGATGATCACTAAAGGCGAACTGTGAGTATTTCTGATGCAGAAAATATTATGATTGATTTCGAGATTATTCTCAAAACAAGTCCCTTACAGCTGATTGTACAAAACGACAAGCTTTTCCACAACGTGATACAATGAAGGTAAATCCTTATTTTTGGTAAACAAGTTATAAAGACCCTAGAGACGTTAATACAATTTTCGTTATGTGAACGAGGTTTCAGTTATGTCTGCCAAAAATCCGATGTATTGGAGACTTACCTGCCAAGCAAGAAGCTGCTCAGGATCAACTCGAGTTGCTTGCTCGTATGAAGCGCGTGCTTCATCCAAATGGCCCAAATTCAACTGTGCTAGTCCGGCAAAGACGAGCGCATGATAATTGCTTTCATGAGTTTCTAGAACCAATTGGGCTTGAGCTAGCGCAGTGTCGAAATCATTTTTTTGAATTGCTTCACGTGCCGCTTTTAACGCGGCCCGTGACATTGCGCTGTGACTAGATGCACATTATTCTTGAACCCTAGATTTACGTCAAGTCAATGATGACATGAACTAAATCACATCACACGATTAGAAAACCCTAATAAATTGGTGATGCTCGATAACGAGCGTTGGCTGAAAACCCTAGCACATTATTCGATATCAAAGAGCCCCATAATCGGTTTCACGTGATGACTGACCACTTACTTGTCCATCATGATACCATACCGTACCATACAATAAGAAAACCCTACCTTCTGACCGATGACATTGAGGAAAGTGGAGTCGCGTGCTCCAACAGCCTTGGGGTAAATCAGAGCGATAGGGCAGACCAATCAGCCCACTGCAGGGTCAAATATCTATTATTGATTAGCCAATAGATCAAATGGGCAACACACAAAGCTCAAATCGTGACCGCGAAGAAGGAGGCAGACCACGAGGGTCGAGCGCTTCGGATCACGCTTTTAGCGGGCTGCCTCAACGCCGCCTGAGCCGTCGTGAACGGCGGTTCACCAATGAAAGCGCTGGCGGTGCTACAGCGACTTCGCCTGCGCCTTCATCCAAAAGTGGGCATGGCTCAGTTCGCAACCAAAGGCACCGACTTAACATGTTGGACGAAGACGCTGAGGATCGAGTATCGCCGGCCGTTACTCGTGCTTCTGCTCAAGGGGGAGGAGCTTTACACGACAGTAATATCGGCACCTCTCCGGGCACCGACGATACAAAAGCAAGTGGAGATGGTGAGTTTAGACTCTGGAGATTTGGAAAGTTTCGAATTAATTACTAATGATCAATAGCCCACTTGATACCGACAATACTTCAATGGCGTAAAGGCGGTAACAACATTTCCGTGATTGGGTCGTTTACCGGATGGGCAAAGAAAATCAAATTATCAAAAAGGTGAGCTTGCTTTAAAAAAGAGAAAAAAATAAAATGACGGATGAAAGCTTAGGGCTTTAAGCAGAGGTTTTGCTTACGATTTAGTGCGCATGATTTTTCAACTATTATAAATCTTCCACCAGGCACTCATCGGCTCAAATTCCAAGTTGATGGCGAGTACCGGTGCAGCGATGAGCTTCCCACCGCTACAGATTCAGTGGGCAATTTAGTTAACTACATTGAAGTGTCAGAGGAAGAATTTGCCCTTAATGACTCTAATAATAGTGCTTATAACGTTCTTTCACGTAAGTGTCCTTGAGCTTTCAAGCTTCTGTACCGCACTCTTCTCTTTCACATTTTATTATGTTATCTACCTTTTTTTCTTCCTTTAGTCTTGATTCTTTCTGATTTTGGTTTTCATAATTATCATTTCTGTGGCCACTGGCTAATACTATTAGCACGCGAATTACCGGCAGATGTTTACATTGACGAGATACCTGGATTTATTCGCAATGATAGTGCGCCTATTTTCCAGTATGCCAAAGACTACTCGGCGCCCGGTTTACCACCTCAATTGGAAAAGGTTATTTTAAATACTACAAACTCAATGAGCAAAGACGATCAGAGCGTTTTGGCCAATCCTAACCATGTTGTTCTCAACCATTTAGCTGCCACAAGTGTTAAGAATAACGTGCTTGCTGTATCTGCTACAACAAGGTATCATCGGAAGTATGTCACTACTATTCTTTATACACCAGTGGACAAGGATTGAGTCCATTTATCTTATGAGGTTTAGGTTTTAGTCTGTTATTTTAATTGATTTTATGAGCGCCAAAATCATTCTGTATAAATCTAATAAGTCCAAACGAAACACATATTAATTCATGATCAAACTGTGATGTGTCATTTCATTCTGGCAAATTCTTCTTTAGGCGTGTTACTGCAGTAGGTGGTGACGATACTAGCTGTAGCACCTCCTCGTTATTATCGTCTAGACATTCATGTCCATATAGCTAGCTGCTATGCATCCAGATCTTTGGCGGTTGTAGCTGAGATGGTTGTCATTTTTGAATCAAATAATATTACGGCTTCATTGTATTCCATCTTAATTTCGACATACTGAATTTCCCAGATTCCCGTTTACGGAAATAAAAAAGGGAAAGTATTCTAGTGTCCGCCATATTTTGTATTTTGAATCAATATCCTCCCCAGATATACTATAATATGTTTAGACCAACATTGAGCAAGCAAGTCCTCCCGATATTGCGAATTAGCACAATACAAGAGTTTGCCCCTTTAAAAAATATAATAAATAAAATTAAATTAACAAATAATAAATAATAAATAATAAATAATATTATTAATGATTTGGCATCAGTAGCCAGTAGCAGAGTATTCTAGAGGTTTGTCCAGTATCTCAAACCCGCATGCCTTTAGCTTATCTACTCGGCGGAAATCTGAACTGGCTTGCCGAAAAACTTTCAAATCGCAATGTCCAGGCTCTCGTGCTCATATCGATCGTCGTTGTTTTAGCAAAGAAATGGTTTTCCGGTGCGCAGAATACATGGGAACGCGACTTGCATGGGCGTGTTTTTATAATAACCGTATGGGACATGACATTATTCGATTCTTGTTTTGTTTGCTTTTGTTGCCAGTTTAAACTTGGATTATGCCCGATACTTGCCTGCTTTGCTTGGTCTCTTTTTCATTTGATATGAACCATTTTCCCCGTGCAATTCTAAAATTAACCATCAAAGGGAGGCACATCAGGGATAGGGTGGGCCACTACTCGGCAATTAGCGAGCCGTGGAGCTCAGCTTATACTGCTCACACAATCAGACCCGGATCAAGTACTGGTTGATCAGATTGAAGCTCTTCGCGAGGAAACTCAAAATTTATTAGTCTATACAGAAACGTGTAATCTTGCATCACTCCAGTCTGTGCGTCAATTCGCTACAAAATGGATCGATAACGCACCACCTCGACGTCTTGACGCTGTGCTTTGCTGTGCATCTGTTTTGCTACCACCTGGAGCAGAACGTACAGTCAGTAAGAGCGAAATAGAGTTACATTGGGCCGTCATTTACTATGGCCATTTATTGCTGCTCGATATTTTGACCCCTGCGTTACGCGTTCAACCGCCTGATCGCGACGTTCGCGTAATTATTGTCACGTGCAGTCTTCACATGTTATCGGGGCTTTTACCGGACGCTGTACGTGCAGACAAGATGGGCGAGTACCCGCGCTGGACTCCATGGACCGTGTTTGCCAATGCCAAACTGGCTCTAATGGCTTATGGCCTGTCTCTACAGCAGGAGATGACAAGGTACAAGAGGCCAGACGGCCAGCCGAATGGTGTTAGTGTCTTATTGGTCGATCCGGGAGTTGTGCGGACTCCGGGGTTCCGTCGGTTTGTATCGTTTGGATCTCTATGGGGCCTCTTGGCTTACGTATCGCTCTACCCGTTATTCTGGTTCTTTTTCAAAAACGAATTACAGGGAGCTCAAAGCATTCTTTACGCTGCAATGTCGCCAGAGTATAAGCATAAGAGTAATATCGAATACATTCGAGAGTGTAGTAGTATGCGGCTACGGAAAAAGGAGCTGGGAGACCAGTCGTTTGTGGACAATGTTTTGAAACATGGACGGGCATGTTTGGAGGAAGCGGAAAAGCGATCAAGGCCCAAGAAAAATGCAAAAGGCAAAGCGACGCAGTAGGTTTGGATTGTGAGAAGGCCCAAGTGTGCTTGCAAAATCAAGATTTTGAGGACAGATGGATGGCTATTCTAATACAATTTACGGTGGACAATGGAATTATAATCTCCGTAATTTTGATGAGCTACGGCCGAAAATAGCAATATAGAAAAACTGATGCATAGCACATTTAGCTCTGTTGTGGATAGTCAAAGTGTTTTATTGAATATCATTACATGAGACATTTTGAAACTGTACGGTGTATCAGAATCCGAGCTGTACATAAAGATGAAACAAATCCTCGCGTGTTTGAAAAATGCACTAATTCGATATAATCTCAAAACAAATATTATATAGTGCGAGATCAACATGTAATAATTACATATAAAGCAATTGCTCTATAGATATTACTTGTGCACATTACCGGACGAGGAATATCGGTAAAGGCATTAGTTGAAGAAAAGGAGCTAAAATACAGTAGCGCCGACTCTAACATTACTGGTGCTGCCTTTACCAACCAAGAGTATGATTACTTGACTAATCTTGGAGACAGGCAGAAAAACAAAGTGATCGCAAAAAATCTCCGCCTAATCTGCGGTAGGCGCTGATTTTATAAGCAATAACGTGGATCTGTTTGGGTCTTGAGCTTCGTTTTGCGGCCAAGACACTGCGATTTGTCTCTCTTGTCTAACAATATTGTACGCGTCATTGCTTTTGCATGAACACCTCTTTCAGGATAAAAAGTGTGGTCTTTTCGCAGTGAGAACGGGCGCATGGCGGTTCATTTATGTCATCAGCAATTAAACAGGCAACCATCTCTCGGTTGGTAATCAACGACTGCAAGACGAGTCTTTAAAAATACCAAAATAAAAGGAAAATATCAGTCAGATAAAACGAGCAGAGGATTGGGAAAGGGATCGATGCGTGATCGAAAATTTGGGTTGTTTTAGATCAGGTTTATCGCAAAACTGCCGTGTTTGTCGCTCGAGTTACCTCTATTACGGTCGTCATGCCTTTATATCATTGCGACGTATGTTCGCAAGACATAACACGTCTAGTGCATATAAAATGCGTAGAGTGCGAGGATTTTGATCTATGCATTCCGTGTTTCACGTCTGGCTCTACCGCAGGATCTCATCAGCCCTGGCACGCGTATCGCGTAATCGAGACCGACAGCTACCCGCTTTTTGATCCTGACTGGGGTGCTTATGAGGAAATGCTTCTCATTGAGGGACTGGATACCTATGGCCTTGGGAACTGGGCCGATGTCGCTGATCATGTGGGGAATGCTTGGACAAAGGAAGATTGCGCACAGCACTACCTTGATCTTTATATAAACTCGCGTACATATCCTGTTCCTGTATGCTTTCTCGTACCGCTCTCTGCTTTCTTTTATACATCTTGTTTCTTTTTAAATCTTTTTTCTGTTTAAATCTTTTTTCTTTACTAATTCAATTTAACGCTGTTCTATCGTCTAGTTTTCGTGTATTCTTTTCCGTCTGGTTTATTCAAACTAACATTGTAGGAAATACCTGCAGAGATAAAGGTTGACCGTGAAGAGTTTCAAGTACGCAAGAAACGGAGAATTGAGCAGTCACTAGCTGCGCAAAAGCTGCAGTCGGTCGCTTCGCAGCGGTATAAACCAGTCTCCTCGCAACCAGCCAATCATGAGATCCAAGGGTACATGCCTGGCCGATTAGAATTTGAGACGGAGATTGAGAATGACGCGGAAACGTCGATTAAAGACTTCTCCTTCGACGAAGATATAGCGGAAGGCAACGAAGCAGAGCTCCAGCTCAAATTGATCATGCTTTCAATCTATAACGGCCGTCTTACGCGAAGAGCAGAGCGAAAACGCGTTGTATTCGAACATAATCTCTTGGACTACAAACGCAATCAAGCTGTTGATAAACGGAGACCAAAGGAAGAAAGAGACCTATTATTGAAGACGCGTCCTTTTGCACGAATGCAAAATTCAGAGGATTACGATGCTTTTGCTGACGGACTTGTGAACGAGCTTCAACTTCGGCGCTGTATCTCAGAGCTTCAAGAGTGGCGTCGTAACGGGCTTACGACCCTCGATCAAGGCGGCAAATACGAACGTGACAAAGCACAAAGGGTACGAAGTTTGCAGTATCGGACTGTTTATTATTTTTATCTAATTATCTATTGTATTTGCTAATATTCAGCAATCTGTTGCGCGCAACACGGGAGTCCTTATGAGCGGCGACAAATTTTCTCGGCCGTCAAAGACGTCAATGGCTGCGTCGGCTGGTATGCCTACGCGTAGCACTGCCTCGGAAGAGTTTACTCGAGAAGGTGCAGCCGCTAAATGGATGCGGCAGATTAATATGTATCCTGCTTTATCAGACGCTGCAGATGCTCAATTGCTAACACCAGCGGAACAAAATTTATGTTCAGTGCTGCGTATATTACCCAAGCCCTACTTGGCAATAAAGGAGGCTATAATCCGGGAATTACTTCGCACAGGGGGCCAGTTGAAACGCAAACAGGTTCGTGACCTATTCAAGATTGATACGTCGAAAGCATTCAAGATTTATGAGTTTTTTGTGCAGAGCGGGTGGGTACCGTCTAAATCATAAACAAGCAATAATTGTATTTGTATAAAAAGCGATATATTATATAATTCACTTTTTTTTGCCTCAAATTCTCCATGTTCATACCTGTCGAATAGACCTGTCGAATAGACTCAAAAGTGTCAAACTGCACGCCTGCAACGATACTCTTCTACCAACATAAGCCACAATTGGTTTACCTTAATTATATTGTAGATTATCGCCTTAGGGATTCTACAAGCCTCTTTATGAGTGCCGTATTTAATGGAAGGTGCTCTCTGAGTGCCGTGCCCAAAGCAAAATATCAAACCCGTTTGCCTTGAACTGATTACGAGCATGTAAACCTATTTAGCCTACGCGACATGATATAGATTTTTCTTTGCAAATACCAATTGAGTCCAATTGCTTCATTGTATAGATCCCGTACGTATATTAATTATTTTGGTGTAACTGCCAATCAAAGCAACTCAACTCGACTTTGTGAGCGGCAAACAGGCCAATATGTCGTTGCGGACAAAGTATTTGGCGGTATGCTTTTGGGAAAACAGGCCGTTTAGATAACAGACTTGATAACAAAGTATGGTCGCTTATTAGTAGGCGGAGACGCTATACGAATGGCTGCTCGATGCAAATAGGTCAAACAAGTTTCTCGTCGTCGACGTCCGGGACGACGATTTCCAAGTATTAATCTTCAATATTGTGTTACAAAGTACTCACCACTATTTGACAGGGAGGCAACATTCGCGGTGCTCTTCACTACCCTTCGGCCGAGTTTTCATCAAGTATCACTGAGCTCGTAAATCTTGCTTCGAATAGCGATGCTGTCGTATTTCATTGTGCGCTGTCGCAAAGCAGGGGTAATAATGCCGTCACCCTTGAATGGTCCTTTTTCCTTCTTTTTTCTTTTGTTTTCTTTCCTTTATTTCCTTTATTTTTCCAATCACTCTGTTTCTTGATCGCCTCTGTCGGTCTCTTTAATTGCTCCAAGTCTTTATTGATGTGTCTATTAACTGCATTTCCAGGCCCAAAGGCAGCTAGACAATTTTTAGAGGCGCTTGATGCAGCTCATGGAGCATCGGCACCTCAGACTGTTTACATATTACGGAACGGATTTGCTGGCTGGCAGCAAAAGTACGGGTCTGATGAACGTGTTACGGAAAATTATGACGCTGACGGTTGGAAAATGGGGTACTTTGCTTAGACTCGGTTCAGTATAGGCTGTAAATGACTTTTGGCGCCAGACAGCATTGACACGGGCTGTATTATAGCAGAATAGACGAATACGGTTGGGATGTAGTGATTAAAGTGTAGTTACAACTGAGGATAAGCAAAAGATGGCAAAAGAAAGAGAGCGGTAAATAGCATGAACGAATATTTCTACATAGATGGAAGATTGTCTTTTGCGATTCTTTTATTGTGAGCTCGCAAGCATCTTTGACTAGTAGTCACTCTTGTCCTGCGCATTTTAAACAAATCTTCTACCCGATAACACTACCTGGTCCCGATGGCGTAACGCTTGAATCATTCCCACTCTCGTCAATAACAGTTGGACGCTGGTAAGACCAGTTTGCAAACTTGCGCTGAACAGTTTCCGACAGATGAGAGTCTGCTACTACACTGTCCATTGCCGGCTCACTCGTAAACTCTGCATCAAAATTGCTTGTGTCTATTGCACTCTCAACTGAGGGTTTAAATGGCGGCTGAATCTTTTTCTGTACCAGCTTTTTCCAGTCTATATCCTTTGTGAAAAAGGGGTGATTCCGTATTTCTGCTGCCCCACTAGCTCCCAATCGCTGAGAGGGATCCTTGTTCAACAACCCCGTTAAAAGATGCCGAGCCAACTTGTCCATGTTGTCGGGAAACCTCAATGGGTTGTTTAATATCTTGCGATACATTTCATTGACATTTTCATCGTAAAATGGAGGCAATCCAGTCAGCATCTCATACAGCAAAACGCCCAGCGTCCACCAATCAACGGCCTTTGTATAGCCCTTGCCGACCAGCAGCTCGGGTGCTAAATATTCCGGTGTACCGCAAAAAGTATTCGTTTTGTCTTGAGCTGCCATATTGAGCTTACAAAGCCCAAAATCACAGAGCGCAATGTGGCCCGTGTAATCGAGCAAAATATTCTCGGGTTTAAGGTCACGATAAATTACATTAAAGCCGTGAAGATGCTCAAGAGCACACAGCAACTCTGCAGCATAAAATTTAGATCGCCATACGGAGAATCTGCCTTCCCGCTGTAAATGATGGAACAATTCTCCTCCATTAATAAAAGCCAGAACAATGTAAAGCTTCTCTGGCGACTGGAAAGAGAACTTTAGGGGAACAATGAACGGGTTATTAACCTGCGCCAGAACGGTTCGCTCTGCCAGTGTATGATCGACCTCAGAACGGGAAACAATATGGGCTTTGCGAATAGTCTTGAGAGCATAAATTCGAGACGTATCTTTCTTACGTACCTGCATAACTTTGCCAAAAGAACCCTTGCCCACAACTTTTAGCAGGTCAAAGGCATCTATCGTAAGCGGGATCTGCTGAGTAGCCTCATAGCGGATTCGCAAATGAACTTGGCCTGATCCTCCTTGAAGCGGTACCCATTTGTCAAAGACTTGATTCTCAATAAATGAAGGTGTTAATTTGGCATCACCAAGAAACAAATCGCCTTTGGCGTACTGACCTTGCTCTTGTCCATCAGAGGCATTAGAGGATCCGGAACCTGATCCGGACCCTGATCCTGTGCCATTGCCGGAGCCTGTTCCTGCTGTAGCAGGCGTCTTGGAGGCAAGCGCTTTTTGCTGCTTGCTTTGTAAGGAAGAACGTAAGTATATCTGACAGGACAGTGATGATGGCCGTGAAACATCGTACTTGCCTTCAAAATCCCACCTTGGATTTTCCAGCGAGCTTGACTGTAAACAGTCAATCAAAATTTCGTTCTTGTCAAACTCCAAAACAATGTAAGGAAGATACCAGGCCTGGCTACGCTGCCTCGAATGGAACCCACCGCTTCTATGAAAGGAACTCGACCAGGAACTGAGAGATTCCTTGCGAATACTCTCGTTGCCCGCCGGAATCGAAAGGCCACGAGCTTCAAGTACTGTAACAATCAGCAGCCCTGGTTTTACCGTAGAGTTTGGGATATGCATTGAATTTGAATTAGAGCTCGAGTTCGCCGTTGAGATAGTTGCACTATTGACGCCCAGTCGCGCCGGAGTGATTGTTGCATTAGAGCCAGATCGTGAATCTAACCCAGAAGCCCCACCGTATCTCGACGCAGCCACCGAGGAGTCATCGAACCGATGGCCCGAGGAGGCAGAAGCGGAGGGAGGAGCGGAAGCTGCTGCGGTTGCTGCAGCTGTGGCTGCTGCATGAGACGAGCTTGTTGATTGCAAAGATCCAGAGGAAACGGAACTTTTCTCACGGTCTTTAGAGCCGTGGTCTTTGTGAGAGTAAAAGGGAGAGATATGGCTCTCTTTGAGCTCTGAATGGCGTTAGATTGTCAACAATACAAGGAGGATGATTATCATTCAACAAAATTGAAATAAAATCGTGAGACGACAATTAAGATAATCTTGAAGCTTTTGAAGAGAAACAGACGGCACAATTAATGTCAAAGGGTGATGAGAGAATAGAAGTGTGTTGCGACATACTCTTTGTCAGTTTCCACGACATTTATTGCCCTTAATACCACTTGAAAAGGCTACTGTGACGCTGTCGACGAATGTAAAGATACCAGATCACTATGTTCAACGATCCAACTCGTTTTGCCGGTTTAAACCCAATAAACTCAGCACCTACTACGCGTCAAAACGAAACAAGGCCGAGATAATGGACGCGACCTAGAGACGAATGGCCCAGAAAGAAAAAGGCCGACCGTTCTCTCAAAAGTAACAGCAAACGGCAGGCAGACACAACAGAACCCAAACGTAAAAATTGTTGTTAATAGTAAGTTTTCATAAGGGGCTGCTCTTCCCTTGACTTTGCTCTTTTATCGTTTGATGACTCTATGTTCCAGACGAGAGCAAGCCCTAAAGGCCGCGTGGAGAGAAGCAAAAATTTCGGATAACACGAAATGCAAAAGATCTCTTGAAAGACCAAAAGCACAAGGCGGGGCTGGCAGACAATTTTCCACCAACAAAACCCTGGAACGAATAAAGGGGGAGTCTGGCAGTCTTTGGAAATACACTTGAAAGCAAAGCCTTCTACCGGTGCCTTGGGTGCTTTATTTAGATGCGGAATCAGATAGCAGATGAGATTAACGTAACCCGCACTTGGATTAGCAGTATACTTGTTTGTCTTGCATTTCCATTACTTGAAATTTACGCCTGAATTCGACATGCAAGATTGCTTGTTGGGTAAACGCGTTGGTATTATCGTTTGTATGTGAATCGAGTGTAGGTTTGCATACAACGAGAGTGGTAAACAAAGACGCTTGCACAAGACTGCCTTTGAATTTTGTTACGTGGGGACAGTAAAGCCCAAAGTCCCGAATAGCGATGTCGGCCTTTGCTCTGCAAGACGCATTCCCTCTTTTCGATAAACGTGGAAACGGCAGCATAGCTGTTTCGGACGTTGGAGATTTATTGAGAGCAGTAGGAGAAAATCCGACTCTGGCGGAGATTAGCGCGTTACAAAGAGAGGCAGCAAACTCTTATGGCCGGAATGAAATAAGCCGGACTGACTTTGAGCATATACTTGCCGAGTATCGGCGCAATCACGATGTTTCGACCGACAGTGTCGACGATTATGTTCAAGGGTTTGAGGTGTTTGACAAGGAGCGAACGGGGTTGATTGACGTGGGCCAGTTGAAATATGGTACACTAAATGAGTCTACTTGCGTGCTAATCTTCACAGTGCTTACATGTCTTGGCGAAAAGCTGACACAGGAAGAGGCTGACGAATTGCTAAAGAGCTTTGATGTATCCGGGGGCAAGATCAATTATCGGGGTGCGTGCTTCTAGTTGTTTTACTTTCTAACTAAACGTAGAATTCGTCGAGACAATTTTGTCGAATTGAAAGGCGTCAAAGCATAGCGTAGAGTAGCAAGCAAGAGTGATCCATCCGCCAATACGCATTAGCTCTTTTGTACCTTTGATATCAGCTTTATTAATATTAAATTGTTATGAGTATTCAAACGCGAACCTCATTCAAGCAAGTATCACTATAATCAGAGTTGACACTACGCGCGTCGTTTTATCGTACTCATTGCTAAATTGCCAATAAGTCGGGTACAAATAATTTGCTCCTATTAAAGAAGCAAATAAGTAACGCAATTAAGTAACGCAAGCAAGGCCAGTACTTGTCGCTCCAGCAAGAAATTTATGACGTAGACCCGACATGGAGGATCCACGGACAGAACTGCCTGCAATAATACTGGCGCTGACGGAGAGTAACGGTTGGTTGATGATGATGATTTTGCCAGACGATTTTCCTGCTAATTCCGGTCATTAGACAAGGCCAAGCATGAGCAAACGGTTGAAAAGTATTTTACGGAAGGTTAGTCGGAGAGGACGCAAAAGCTTATAGTTTGGAGATCTGTAGCTAACAGTGTAAAGATGCCTCGTTTTCGCATCCGATGGTGAATGTGGCAAGCGCGGAAAACTCGCGCGAGACGATTAAAGAGGTGTACGCAGTTTATAAGGTATGTAATAATTGCCAGTCTGTGCGAATATACAAGTGCTCAATCGCAACTAATACTTGTGTCTTTTATTATTACAGGTTTTTACTACGAGCGTGCATGTTTCCGTGGACAATGTTATTTTTGACGCGCTAAGTAAACGCGCTGTTGTTGAAATAACAGAGCAGTTACGGTTTCCTGTGCTTGCGTACTTACCGGTGCGCAATATAAAGATCCTTACTGTGCTCGACTTTCATCGGGACTCGAGCACATATCTCTACTATATCAAACGGCAATATGACGTTTTCCCGCTCGATGCCGCTGCGGGATTACTGCCTTTCCCGTTTTCCCTCGGGTATTCGCTCTACCGCCGCACAGCCACATACACTGGGTCTCTGGTTGGTTACGGCCTTAAAGCCTGGGGGATATGGTGAGGCCTGCAGGGCTAGTTGAGGCTGCTTCTCCGGTTAGCCTTGACAAGGATAGACTTCTTTCTCGTTGTATATTAGACAGAATCTTGTAAGCATGCGTTTTTCCATGCGACATATCGCTCAGCAGTATAATCCAGTAAAATAGTATAGTCGTTTTGGCCGTTCAAGCCAAATCCGTGACGGTGCCGGTCCCAGCTGAAAAGGGCGTCTTGCATGCCCGAGACGTGCAGAACGATTGTCTCAGCCTCAGATAAGGCTCTAAAAAGATACGGTGTTAGATGGGCGCAATTGATTGAAAAAAGTATGTTTGATAGCAAAATAAAGCTTACTGCTGGGCATTATCAAGGAGATTTAAGACGTCTTTACTGCTCATACAGCCTTTAATACGCACACAAACCCAGTCTTTGGTGCCTGCCTTGTTTTCCAGTTGATTCTGTTTAAAATCAAACTCCAAGTGAAGCAAAACTCGTGCAATCTGCTCCTGGACATCTTGAGCTATTTCGGCCAGCACAAACGGATCAGTTGAAGAGTAATTGTCTAGAGCAGAATAGAGCTGCTCAAGCGAACCAAACTCCGCCGCGGATGAGGCGTACCTGTCGATGGTGAGTGGAAGCGGACGTACCTGCAAACCGTCAAATACGAGGTTGCTGTCATCGGCAATAACAATCATTTGTACTGGGGGTATACGGCGAAGGCAGGATACTAGGCGTTTAAAATACCGTTTTTCGGCCCTTACAAACTCCTGTGTTAGATCGATATCGATGTCTGTAGAGAACCGGTCAGTAAGAATGAGAGGCAAGCAGACCCTTACCGTGTCTGAGCTTGTATAGAGCAGACGGTTTCCCTTCAAGGCCATACGCCACATAGCTGTCCCGCAGCAATGACATGTACAAGTGTCCTGGACAATGAGTACGATGCATTCGATAATAGCACGGACGTACCATCAACGAGAGCAAACGAGTCTTGCGCATCAATCTTGCCTAACGAGAGAAGACTTATTTTGCCTTATTTAATGGTTAGTAAATCGACACTCAAATATATTGAATTAAATATTTTCCAACCGTTTTGGCGTTACAATATCCATACCTTGCTTTGCCTGATTCAATAGCGGCGATGCCTCTAAAAGCGCAGAAAGCGACACTTGTCCTAAACCATAACGCTTCTCCCGAGTCACAGCTCCGATAGCGCTGTAAAATTGGTCCGCACGCTCTTGAGAAATTCCACTGGCGGCAATTCGTACCTCATGGTTCCATGTGTGGCCTTCTATACAGCGATTGAGTCCACGCGGTAAGGCTGGAGGATGATGCTTTACTTTTTCAGACTCCACGTACGTTTTGCCACATTTCTGTTCAATTCGCGTGTTTATGCCCATGAAAGCGTCGTCAAAGAATCCACAAACAGGGTTTTGTGTTGCCTAGAAACATGCGTTGAGAAATTTGTTTAGCACTCTGACAGTAATAGCATAAAAGCTGGAGTTCAGTTTGCCCTTGCTATCAAAAACTGCCTCAGATAATGAAAATAGTACTATTTAATAATAAATTAACTAATTAACTAAATAATTAATTAACTAATAAATTAATAGCTAAATAAATAAATTGAAGAAATAAAAATGCTCAAATTAAGTTTCTATTTTTCATTTTTATTATTCTTACATAGGCAGACGAAGAGCTTTACAAGACATGACAAGCAATATATTAAGCGATGGTTTTATTAAGTGTGCCGTTTTTCCGTCAAAAAACGATTGGCTATCTGTCAAAATTACAGGCACAAGCCCATCGTTATCCTTATTGAGTAATAAAAACCCGGTCAAAGCCTGCTTTGCCAGTCTGTTTAAACCTTGGCGGCAGCAGATTGCCTGAACGGCTCAATGGCAAAGGACAGCGACAAGTATCCGGCGGCCGAAATTTTCGTGCTTGCCCTCTGCCGATTCGCAGAGCCGTGCGCATTTACCTCCATCTTTCCCTATCTATATTTTCTTGTGCAAAGTAAGTTTGCCGTTGTGCTTTGACGCTAAATTTATCATTTTGTCCTAATTTTTTTCTTTTGGCCTTCTTGTCGCGCCAATGCAAATGTCTGTCTAAATTTCTAACTGTATAGGTTTTGGCTACACTGATGAATCTAAAATTGGTCTATGTGCCGGTATTGTTTCAGCTACATTTGCCCTGTGCGAGACGCCGACGGCTCTTTTTTGGGGCCGTATGTCAGACAAATAGTAGGTTTATTTGCCAATTGATCATTCAATTGCGATTTACTGACCTTCAAAGTGGACGTAAACCTATAATTTTGTTTTCCGCAGGGGCTACTGTTATCCCCTTTGTTGCGTAAGTCTATTTATTGCTGGCGCTTAATATGCCATTAATTTGTTGTCTCCAAAACTGTTTAATGCTTACGCGCAAAAGATTTGGGTTTTCACGATCTCTCGGTGCCGCTATTCTATGGAGGGCCCTTGGAGGCCTGGTCAATGGCAATGCTCCTGTAATCCGGACAATGATCGCAGAGCTTGTTCCTAATCGCAAATTTCACGCTAAAGCCTTTGCCGTTATGCCAATTGTATGGTCTATTGGGTCCACAATTGGGCCCATGATTGGTGGCTCTCTCGCAGATCCAGTCAAGTCATACCCAAAAATTTTTGGCAACTCCAAACTGTTTAAAGCTTACCCTTTTGCTCTACCAAACATTGTTGCGGGGTCGCTTTTCACTTTTTCATTTATTATCGGCTTCTTTTTCATACGTGAAACACACGTCAAGGCAAAGTACCGACGGGACTATGGGATTATTCTAAAGAACAAGGTTGAAAGATTTTTCAAACGCGTATTTAACCGCTCCACTGGCAGTGATGATGATGACCAATATACTGCAATTGACCGTGACTATGATCAGGAGAGCCGGGCTAATCAGCAAAGTCAGGCTCCTCCACCCAGCTTTAGTTTGCGTGATGTCTTTGTGCCCCAAGTGAAGCTTAATATTATTCTGCATGCCATGCTAGGATTTCATTCTACTGCTTTTGATGCAATGTTTCCTCTTTTTGCAGCCGCACCTCGAGAGTCGGGTGGTCTGGGGTTGACTGCGCGGGCTATTGGGTACCTGATGACTGTATCTGGTGCTTGTTACCTTGTCACGCAAATCTGGGTGTTTCCTATTTACCATGCAAAGTATGGGAGTGTCAAATGCTTTCGCTACTCCAACATTGCATATATTTGTGTCTACGTGGTAAGTTTTGTTTGTGATTCAAACGCATGAATAGAAATTGTTTTATTCCGATCAATTATATTTTATTTTTTTCTAATTTGTATCATTTTATATCATTATATCATTATTTTATAATTGTAATATATTATATTATATTGTTTTTGTTTTTGTTTTGGTCATATCACCTTATTTCATACATTATCTTATATTTCTTTTTCCATAAATCTTTTGGCAAATCAAGAATGCTAACACGCCTAGTGCGTACCGCTTCTCGCATTTACACACTCGTGGTTTACATACATTGTTGCGGCTATTATTCTGTCAATTACAAAAGCAACAGTGGCCTTTGCCTTCCCCTGTAACATTATTCTACTCACTCAAAGTACCCCGCAATTGTATATGTTGGGCACTGTGAATGGAATGGCTCAATCATTTTCCAGTTTTGCTCGCGGAGTAGGTCCGCTTTGTGCAGGGCCCGTTTGGGCCCTGTTGGTTTCAACAGGCTCAAATTGGATGCTGTGGATTTTTTTCTCTGCTTGGGTCGGAATCTGCGCTTTTCTCTCGCGGTTCCTTGTTGATGTTGGAGCTCAAAAAGCAGAAGCTACTGCAGCTGCCCAAAACGCTTCTTCTTCTGGCTCTCTTGTTGATTCTCAAGGCTTACGGGACCAGCCAGCCGGAAAGACTGACGACAACGATGTGTACGAATTGAGTTCGCGTCAGCATTTTATTGGAGAAGATAGTGACTCGGAGGATGAGGATGATTCAGCGCGTGAGCATCTTATTGGGAACGATTCTAAAGAGTATCAGCGTGTGAAATAAGCTGCGCGAGAAGACTGCTAAGCACAGCTATAATCGAGATTTTATGATAGAAGGGCATGGGAAATAGGTCGCTTTCAAATCCAAGGGGACATTATAAATAACTTGTATTTAAATTATGTTTATTAATCAACAATCCTGCTCTAACCATATTTATTTCTGTCTATCGATAAATTAGCGAATTTAAACCATCTTGACCGTTTCAATAGTAAGTCCAATTTAATATAGTACATTTGTATTGTGCGACCATCAATTAAGCCCAAAAATGTTCAAAGAGCCCCCCAGATCGTCGCCAGCAAAGGCCAGCAGGTACTGGGTAGGATGCCATGCGACCGCATTTACAGCGTATTTTACATTTATAGCGTAAACCCGTTCTGCCGTAGAAACATGTGCCTGGTGATTAGAAATAAATTGAAAAAGCACATAGTTAAATATTATTAATTTATTCAAACGCCTTACAATATCAATCACTTTATCTTCTGAAGCAGAGGCCAGAAACTCGCCATTATAGCTAAAGCTCAGCGTGCGAATAGCGTTAGTCAGCCGTGAAATTGTATTCTGACAAGCGATATCAACCGTATCCCAAATGCTGACTAGAGCGTCAGCTCCACCAACAGCAAAATACTCTCCAGTTGGGTCCATTTGGATACAGAAGCAATTGCTTGTATGTGCATCGACAACATGAACCAGCTCTAGTTCTGGCCAATTAAACACTTTAACCAGGCCTGTGCCCGTTGTAAGAAACCAGTACCGACCATTATTAGACCACCGTGATTCGTTTACTTCTACAGGCTCTTTTATTTGTCGCACAACGCGCCGTTCTGCCGGATCGATAAACGTCAACACGTCGTCCTGGAAATGATTAGCAGGAGCCCCGTTCAGAGCACAATAAGCATATCGATGCAACGCTGAATGTGCAGTATTTTGATTTGTTTATCGTCATTATTTGTTTATCGTCATTACTCACCCGGCTGCCGACAGACATACATTTACCGTCTGGCGACCAGTCGACGTATAAATTTTCGCCAGAAGTTTTAAACTCATGAATACATTTTGAAGCTGATGGTTAGAAAGGTAAATTGCTGCTTTTCAATTGATTAATTTATTTATTTATTTCAAAATAAATAAATAAATATCCTAGATCGTGGATTACATACTCCGTGTATCCCAAAGCCGTACCGATCTATCGGCAGAAACGCTGGCAAGACGATCAGCGTGGGACGGGTCCCATGCTACTTGATCAACGCTAGAAGAATGACCACGGAACTCTGTCGAATTACGGACATCTGGCTTATCTGGATTCCAGACTCTTACTGTACGATCAGTGCTTGAAGAAGCAAGCCGTGTCCCCGTAGAATTCCATGCAATTGAACGTACAGCCGATCGATGGCCTTTGATCGTTAAAGTATTTTGTTTTGCGAAATAGTCTGAGGCCTGAATGTTAGAAACGAGTCAACTAAAATACCAAAAATAATAATAATAATAATCAAATGAAAATCGAATACAGCAAACTTGAAGAAATTTGAAACTTTGACTTGCCTCTGCTTCACTAACGTTTGTCAATTCCGAGCGCACCATACTGGCAGCGTCTCCAGCGTCTGTGTCAGCGTAATAATCAAACCTGTCGCGCTATTACGAATATTAAGTGTTTTAGAGCGCGAGATTAACCCTAATTAGCTGTAGCTTATTACTACGTCTAAAGTGGTAATTCTTGACAGTTTACCATCCATACACAATGTGCGCGCAAACTGGCAATGGCACTTTTCTAAAAGAAAATCAAAATTGGTCGCTGTTTTAAACAAAGCTTTGCGCATGGACATTCTCGTTCTATTCCACCTGTTTTCCTTAAATCGATCATGTAAATAAGGGATCAAAGGGTACTCTACATATCACCCGACTATACATAGACACTATTCAAACTCTTAAAATTGAAGGTAAATTTACGGTTGCAAAACTGCGTCAATCAATAGCAGCAATTAAAGAATTAGCTGGTGATCAAATGTGATCATAATTCACTAGTATGCAGTCTGGTGTGCGCAATTTAATATGACAGCAGCGTCCAATATTACAGAGCCCTTGATGGATCTTGCTCCAAACTGCTGAACCTTTTGGCTCTAGAGTCGAACTTTGGCATTGTGTTAGCACAACGAACTAGTTCACAGCACAATGTAACAGCAGCAACAAGAGCAACATGTCTGTGAATGGACTATTATTCAAACTGCGGTCGGGCTACAACATATCACAAAAGTGTGCATTCGTCTAGTATATTTTTTTTCTCTCTGTTTGGCCAGTTTTCTTTTCAATTCAAGGTACAGCACACTCTCCGCTGTATGAGCATTTGCCATGATTAGGCACAAAGCCCATGTATAAAGACATAACCTATTTGATAGGAACAAAAGTATACAAGAGCAAAATAGGGCAAGGAAGCCCCTCAGGATCAGGATTGCTGAAAAATAAAGGAAAATATGATTCCAGTGAATTAGTACATATTACGTAAATCAGTCTAGTTTACAGTGCACAGTGTCTCTCTTCTTCAGGACTGTGACTTCAGTTCACAGCCAGATCATGTAACAAAAGCTTAACGCCATGCAAATGTAGCGGTTTTGCTACTGGCTTCAAATAGTGCCTAATCTTTCTAAAAATAAATAGCGTATTTTATCATACAAACGAATCAGTCCCCCTCTTTTCTCTCCATTCTCCTTTTTTTGCGATATCAATTCATTGACTTATTTATCCAGAGTAAACTTTCAGCTCATCTTTTAACCGTTAAACTCCCAACCTTTACGGTACCGAGCTCAAGCAAAAGATTTGGAAAGACAATGTGATACAGCTGTCGACATTGCACACGTATTATATACAGATTTCAAGTGCGAGCTTTCCAGAATCCACGGCCATAGCTTACACATATTTCCGCATTTTTCTCCACTCCAGCCGGTCCAGCGAAAACAGCCATTCGCACCAAATTTTCCCCCGCACGTGCAGAACAATTACGCGTGTCAAATAAAGCATTGGGCCGTGGAAGAATTCCACGATAATCATTTACAAAGCGAGCTTCATTTCCACACTCTTTGGCGTCAATCGCTATAATTGTTTCGTTTGTGCGATCCAGAGTTAAATCATAGTCCGAAGTCATGTCTGCTTCTGCTTCGTAATGTACAATTCCAGTGTAATCGGTGATCCAAGCCCCCGGACACAATCGCTTGGGTCCGTTGAATAATCCGTACTGTCCGCATGCGGGATGAGACGAGTCTGTTATCGGGCGAATTCGTATCTTGGGAGGCGATTGTGCTTGCTTTACGTTCGATAGTGCAGCAGAGCAGTAAATTTGTTTATCTTGGGCCGATAGTTTGGGAGAGGGCGCTGATTGGTTCAAGTACACAATGCCTTTTGGCCAATTATTCGGAATCATAAACCGCGGAATAAGATCATCAATGCGATAGAACTTGGACTAAACACTAAGTTGCTAGCTCTTTGATGGATCGGGGTCAACGATGTACTGACTGCACAAGTGCCGCTTTTGTCACCGGTAAATCATATATGCGAAGATGAGCCGGAGTCGTTCATTAGATTGACGTCAGGCTAAATTGAAATTCCATACTATACACAGGCTTACACCGCTGCAATAGATTGTTGCAATGGCATCTACTAACCCTAACCCTGTCATTTTGCGAATTTTATCTCTTCTATGCTAATAATCCTAACCCTGACTTTTTGTTCTAGTGAGGCAATCTCCAAGTCACCTTCATGTAGATTGCTTCAAGTTTTGATACTCCACGGGCAAACGCCACAAGGCAGACTGCCGCGTGCTATACTCGCTTGCTGTCCCCAGACTCAAATTTGATATTGTCCATGTTTATGCCAAATTTCCCGAGTAGGGAAGAGCCAAGCGATTTTAGTTTGTCTAGCATTTCCTGTGTCTCCTGTTCACGTGCCTTGGCAATGCGCTGCGGCAACCGAGAAATCGAGGCTTCAACTACCTTTTGCACAGGATCGCTACTATCGAGCTGTGCTTGCACAGTCGTGTAATCGTCGAGTGCCTGCTGCAACTCGGACCATTTATCTATCTGCTCATTTGCTTGCGCTCGGCGCAGTTGAGCCTTTACGTATTTCGGTTGCCGCTTTAACGCTACACAAATTAGCAGATGTATAGAGACAAGTGAGGAAAAGGAGAATGTAGCCGTGTAAACATAGAGGAAAGCAAATCAAAAGAGACCCAGCTCTGTGGGAAAAGAATACCCTCTGAGCAGGATTGCGCTGCATCCTGCCATTTGTGCTATAGATCAGTATTGAAGCAGTGCATTAAAATGTACCGTTTTCAGCTGGCAAGCTGCCAAATTGCAGTAAAAAACAGCGAGTGGACCAGCTTCGTCTGTAGGGCAGCACTGAATAGCCTTGTGGTACTGAGCAG
Source organism: Novakomyces olei (assembly GCA_016906335.1). Taxonomy (NCBI): domain Eukaryota; kingdom Fungi; phylum Ascomycota; class Novakomycetes; order Novakomycetales; family Novakomycetaceae; genus Novakomyces; species Novakomyces olei. The sequence continues at coordinate 1,513,527 of JADEYG010000003.1, forward strand.
CAGCTTCTGGGTACAGCTGCTTCCCGAAATAATGGTTACCCAGATCTTTAATCTCCTGAGCTTGTTCCAGCAGCAGCGCACGGTCCTCCTCACTCAGGCTGAGTCCCAGATCTTCCTCCAAAGTCGCTAATTTCCCCTCGTCGTCAGCGTTATCGTCTGTCGCCGGAATACTCGTGTCGTCATTATCCTGATCTGCCGACTTTATTCCTTGACGAGGATACTCATCTTCCCCCTCTGAATCACTAAACGTGGCAGACGACGTGGACGACGACAATTCTACAATTTTTTCTGCCATTTTTGGCCACCATTGGGGTTGCAGAGTACTAGCAAAGCAGAGTACTGGCAAAGCTTAGGATGAAAAGGCCACTTTTTGATCGATTAATTATTATCCATCATAATAAAGCAGCAAACCTGCCACCTGCGCTTTTCAGGTTTAGCGCAGTACTTTATACGATATAATGCAGTCTCTACGTTAATAAATTGTATGTAAACTACGGGTAAAGCTTCCTGCCCAGTTAAAGTGCCCTCCCTGCAGATATTCGTGTCCAAGGGTTTTAAAAGATTCAAAGGTAAAAGTACCAAAGACGAGCAGCGCCCGTCCCCAATCTAGTTTGACCGCAACTAGCTCCGCCCATGTGTCTCGTTGTACCCAAGCACAAATTAGACTAGTCAATTATACGACTGCCTCGTCAATTCAATTGCCCCTGCCTCCTATTGGCCCGGCGTATACGGCAGTTTGTCTTTTGTAGATATCTGCACATGCTTTCAATCGAAGCTATCTAAAAATAATAATGCCAATCACGGCCAGCCTAATCTCTATGTTGCCCGAGCCGAGGTATGCAATCCAGTAAAGCATCCTCCTCGTTCTTCTCATCTCTCTGCCAAACAATGGTGCTATCAGCGTCCCAGATGAACTGCACTCTTACCAAAATGACGCGAGCTCTACTTACACGGCTACTACCTACACGGCTATATTTCCCCACTTTTATGAACTTGGCCACGCTGGCAACTATAGACTACGCAAAAGATCGGCAAATTAATCTGTAGTACAGAGCAGTAACCTTATCGCCCGTACAGACAGGAATAAAAATCGGAGAACGCAAGGGCACTTGTCAACAGCCAAACCGTTACTTACCCATCCCCACATGAAAAATCATACAGACTAGCGGCAATGAGAATTACACTTTAATAACAATTACGCTTTAATAACAATTACGCCTTAATAACAATTGCGCTTCAATAACAATTGCACTTAACAACAATTGCACTTTAACAACAATTGCGCTTTAATGTACGATGCGCTCACTATACACACTAGTACAAAGTGTCGTAATGTACCGCGTTTTTCATGGCAATATAGAGGCGAGTAGTGTTGCGTAGTGTATAATAAATATCCAAACTTGCTGGCGTCGCACAATCGCAACATCGGGGTACGCTGCACAGCGATTCTTTATGGATTTGGGAGCGCGACCTGCGCTGCGGCGGCAGCGCGCTGGTCGCGCCTGCCAGATGTGTCATATGCGGAAAGTCCGCTGTGATGCGGCCACTCTGGGAGTACCCTGCACCGTAAGTTTTGGATTAGAGAGAGAGAGAAGGAGTACGAGCCTTGATCTTGATCAGCCGAGCGGGACCAAGCATGAAGGGTCAAGGTGTTGGCCACTGAGGTTATGAGGCAATTGCAAGAATAACCACGGCCAATACTGGAGGCTGCAGGCGATGTTGAACCCGACTTTGGGGAACAAGATTTAAAAAAATAAAGCGATGAGTAGAATACGATGAATAAAATAGGATGAATAAAATACGGAGTTTGAGCGGACCGTCTAACTTTGATCTAGAACTGTCAGGCCTTTGAAACGGAGTGTGTAATGCCGCCCGGGCGGAGCACAAAGTCCCGAGACGAGTACTCGGCAAATCAGCCGTCTAGTCTTTCGAACCCTGCCGGTCTGGCAAATGTACCTTCGGGACCCTCGTCAGCGGCCGCTAGCGGTTACATTACTGGCCGGCCTGGACTACAGTCGGCCTCTCTGCACTCGCTCAACAGCTCCGACAGTAATCTGCGCCCGCCCGTTTCTGCCTCGTCAGCCTCGTCCTCTTTGGCCAATGGATTCGCCCCACAGAGTACTAGCAGCAATAGTATAGCGGAACCCCACACGGGCCCGGCCGCGGCTGACCCTGAGGAAGATGAGCATATTGTGCTTAGTGAGCTGGATGACAGAGTCGGCATTATGTCCATCAACCACGGCCGGCCCTTTTATGTGAGCGAATGGAACCCGCTGGCCGGAGCCATTAGAGCCTCCAGCGAACCGGACATTTCAAACATTGACGTTACTCAGCAAGGAACTCCTTTTTCCCGTGGATCAGGGTTCCCTCAGACCAAAGCAGAGACGGCTTACTTTGATGCTATAGGAGCCTTTACGCTACCACCAAGGGACGTGCAGGAGGCGCTCGTCTGTGACTTTTTCCGGGTCGTTTACCCTTACACTCCTTGCTTTAACAAGCACACTTTCCTCGAAAAGTTTGAGCGGGGCGATACTGCCTCTATCCCGCTTGTTCTTATGCTCTCTGTACTTTGTGCGGGCGCCAGAGTCAGCCGGCACCCGAGCGTGAGCAACCCCGACGGCAGTATTACAATGCTGGCAAAAACCCTGTACAAGAAGGCAAAGGCACTGATTGTGCTCGAGTACGAGCAGGATATAGTGGTAGTGCTGCAGAGCATGCTGGCACTGTCCAACTGGGCAGAAAGTGCACACGATAATTACAATAATACATGGTACTGGATCGGCCAGGCTGCGAGGTTAGCACAGGGCCTGGGAGCCCATCGGCACACGGACACGAAGAGGCTTAACCCTATCGAAGCAGGCGTGGGCAAACGGATCTGGTGGACTATTGTCGTCCGTGACAGAGCTTGCTCAGCAGCGCTCGGCCGTCCGCTGATGGTGGACCTGGACGACTGTGACGTTCAGCCGCTGACAGTGCAAGATTTCGTCGAGGCGTACGACCACGTCACTGGTGCTCCTATATACTCGATGTCCAGTGTGGAGATTGCCTTTTTCCAGTCAATGCTCTCCCTCTGTATTATTATGGGCCGCGTTGTTCACCAGCAATACGTACCCGAGACTAACCGCTCAGCTAATATTGAAACAGAGCTGCTCTTTGCCGATGTCTCCCTCGCGAGCTGGCTGCGAAGTCTTCCACCAGAGATGAAGTATGAAAGGACGGTCGCATGGGACTCTGATCCAGACAATGCCTTTTTTGCTTCGGTGGTGCATCTCGTCTACTATACGGCACTTTGTATGCTGCACCGGCCTTATATCCACAAGACAGTCGTTGTAAATGACCAGCCTATCTGCCCTTCCAAGCATATCGCTCTAGTGGCCGCAGATATGCTGACAAAGATCTTTCATCAGCTGCTCACGCACCACCGGCTTAAAGAGCTGCCCAGCTTTACAATCTACTCTTTACTTTTGGCCACTCTCTTCCATTTCGTAGAGTGCCGATCTGAAAATGCCTCGATCGCTCAGCACGCGCGTCACCAGCACCAAGAGTGCATGAGGATCTGCCATGATTTAGCTCACTACAGCATCAGCGCTATCTTTATCGAGAAAATATTTGATGCTATTGGCAAAGACCGGCGGACCGAGACCCGACTAGTCAATGCCGTGCACAAGAACAATGGACGCAAACGTAAAAATTACAGTGCTTCTACCGCCAGCAACAAGGCTGAAATGGGCCTTCCTGCTTTTGTCTCTGTCGCTCACCGTTCACGCAAGAACAAGCATGTTTTGTTGAGGAGAACAGAGCCTTACCACTCGTCTACTCAGCCTGCTACTCCGGCACAGACCCCGTTTAATCAGCCTTTTACTCCTGTTTCAGCTGGTCCTCAAGACGCAGACCTTAGTCCTACCGCAGCTTCAATTTTGCCAGACTTGCTGAAGCCTTTTCGCCTCGCTACTGCCACAAACGATGCCGATATAAACGCCGTCGAGGACAAACCGGACGAGTCTGTACACGAGATAGATTCAGAGACGCAAGCTCACGACAAGCCTTCAGCCCGAGGGCACAGTGTGGACGGGTACCAGATGAATTTGTTCCCGGAAATGCCCTCCAACGAAGGCCAGTTTGATGCGGAGGCAATTTCTCTCTGGCAGAATATGTTTAACGACTATGAAATGAAGACTTTTCAGGCTGAAAAGGCCGCTGCTGCCGCTGGCGAAGAGCTTCCCTTACAGACTCTGGACGCTTTGCATGGTGATTACCACTTGCCTTTAGCACAAAACAATAATATCGATGGTGATGGTGGTGATGATATGAACAATAATAACAATAATAAGAACAATAATAATATTACGATTAAACCAGAAGCAAACTTCACGCCTCCCTCTTTTGCGTTTAATGGGCCCGAAACAAGCCAGTTTTTATCTGATCAAAGCTCTATTGTATCACCGACCACGGATCCTGTTGTTGGCGAGTCCCTGTACCCTTTTGCGGCAACAGAAGAAGGCAAGAACAAGTACCGCGTTGGACTGGAACACAGTCCGACAAGTGTGCCAAGCAGCAGTAATGACCATTTGGATGAATTAGAGGCTCCAAACAATCTGAATGCTCAAGACTGGTACGACTACATTTTTAAAGAGGCTACAACTTGAAGCATTGTTCGCAGGGTTCTTTGGGAGATTGCTATTGAACGGAGACTGAACCGCGCTATTCTCTATAGACTACGAGTCTGAAAAAGCTTTCAAATGGGCGGAACAAATATGGAATATTGAACATTTTACGGCAAGGGGGTACACTTGAGCGGCGGCGTCGCCACCTCTGTTTCTATTTATATTATTTCTCTTGATAAATCTTTTGATATTTCTATTCATTTTCATATGTCTATTATTAATCATATTTCTCTGTCTATTTGTTTGAGCATTTTGTATATTGACGGCTCTTTTTACCTGTGCATTGGATTAATACGTTTACATATCTCTCAGGCACTCCTATACCATTTACTTTGTTTATCTATGAATTTCGGAGTTTTTGATTTACAGCACGCGACGAAAATAAAGTAGTAACTAGTCCATTTTTTAGTCTTCTATCTAATTCGACTTTTTTTCCGGAATAAGCACACCTTTGACGAGAAGGGCACTTATTTTTTCCAATCCCAATATAAACATTATAAGCGCACCGCTAATGCAAAAATGTGAGATGCTCGTACCAATCTAGATTTTGTTAGCAAACTGCGGGAAACCAATCATACATCTAGCCAACTTCCTTCGTCTTTGACGAGGAAGAAAAAGTTTAATGTCACGACGTCGCTGATGGATATTACCGCCATAAAAATTGCAGACGGTGGAACGTTGAGGTGCATATTCAGGATACCAAGACTCGCGGAAACGATGGCAAACGGAATTAGAAGCTTGAACACCAAGAGAGCACCCCATAGAAACTTTTTTTAGTATCGATATGTGGAGTAGACATATTAAGAAAGCGACCGATTGATCTAGGTTCAACCGAAATAAAATTAAAATAATAGTAAACAACAGAAAAAATAAATAAATAGAAAGATAAATTGAAAATGAAAATGTTATTGTTTTTTAAAAAAATAAAAAAGAACAAAGATTAACAAAAAAGGGGAGATCAAAAATATACCGGTGAGAAAACGGTCGTTAGCCGGTTCACTGCATCAAGTGAGAACGAAGACAAGGAAGCAACATTTCCAGTCCCAAAGAACGCCGCTTGTATAAGGAAAAAACAGTATAAAGCGACTCTTGTGTCTCCCAAGTTCAAGGTTCTATAGGCTGTGCTCGTAACTGTTGGCGGCTCGTCGGTCTGCGGCAGAGATCCATTTGGAACAGGTCCATTCTCCGCTCCATTGGCACCTTTCCCCATTCCCCTCTCTGTATGAATGAAATTCTCAATTTCCACCCACAGCATCATCAAGCCGAAGAACGCTACGTAAAACAGAGCCTCGTACGAAATTGTGAGGATTATAAACGTGGGTCCAAAGGTCAGAAAGAGTATAAGCATGCGATGCAAGTAATGGTGGTTCCAGTGACGGAAATGGAGTAGAGGAACTGCCATCGACAGAAACAGACAGGCCCAATTTGTAAGCTGGCAGCCGATAGGAAGGCCTTGCTTTTTACCGAGCGCAGTTATAGCAGAGTGAGTCGAGATCATTGAAAGAGCAATCAAACCGAGTTGGACTCCGACGAGATTGAAATTGACAGACACAAGGGATCCCGGGATCATGTATCTGCCCTTGGCGAGATAGAACAAGCCAACGATCAGCATCAGAAATCCACCCAGTTGGATCTGTATATCGCTCTCTGATTTAATTGTGGGCAGCATTGTGAAAATGCTCATTACCATACACGCAGCGAACCACGCTCGGCTTTGCACTGTGTGACGAGCAGCAAAATTGTTGTCCCGAGACCACGGCCAAAGAGATAAAAGAACAAAACAGACAGAATAAATCTTGCGCCAAAAATAGCCAAGCACGAGAAGCTCAAGCATTAGAAACTGGCATAGAACGTACACTAAATTGCCCGTCATACTGCCACTGCCACGACTATGCAAAAGATGAAATAAGCCCTGTCGCGTTTGCGACCAGCTGCGTACTGCCTCGTACCAGAAAAGCGTTGGAAAAGCGAGGTACCAGTAGTAAGAAACGGGTGAATGCTGAAGCCAGAGGGTTACACAGACTCCGGCAAATACTGCCGTGAAAATTGCCTTCAAGCCGTCTGCTGGCTCGTCTTGGCCGGCGGGACGGCGTACATACGAGTTAATCACAAAGGACCCGGAAAATGCCATCCAGCCAATGTAGCCTAGACTCACAAGCGTCTTGAGAAGAACCCAGTCGTACCTTGTTTGCACAAATTAGCGATAAAAACTTCAAATAAAACGCAATGTTCTGTTTTTGGAAATTGAATTATATACTATCCTTAAATAAACTTGTGATATATTTTACTTTTTATTCTTTTTTTTTTTTTTTTTTTTTTTTTTTTTTTGGATTTGCATTTGAATTTTATTTAAATCTTCTTACCTCTGCATGTATTTCAAGCCGGAAAGGGACTCTTCGAGCAGTTTCTGGCTTTGTGCATTGGCTGCATCATATTGCTCTACGTCAATGAGCGACGTAATGTGTAATTCAAAGGCTTGTGGATCTTTTATAAAAGATTCAAGCGGCTTGTAAGGCCGGAATACGATCTCGGTTGCCTCCTTGGAGTCTAGCGATTGATTAGTAAATTGGAAACTGATCATTATAGTCAATTAGACTGTAAACGTAACGTGCAAACAGAACCAAATACAATAAAACATCAAATCAAGTATGAAGTAAACCCACCATGTTTGACTTTGAACTGCTCCGATATTTGTAGCGCATTATTTAATAAAGCTTTCGACAGAATTCGAGGGCTCGCATCCAGGAATTCAACTGGAAGACGGCCAACGGAATTTGCCGGATAGTTCAACCCGGTAAGAAAAGACTAGTTGTGTCAACAATAACAGAAAAACAAGAAAACAGTTAATTGAGTTTAAATTAACTCAAATTTAAACGTTGAGAAATTACACAAAGATCAATACCATCAAAGGCGCCACATCGGCTTGGGCAATATCATTACGGGAAACTGACCCCAGATTCCATGGCTGCGAAACGCTATCATGACCAGTTCCCTTATGGTCAGGAGCCCTTATCCCCGCTCCCCAAGTAATAATAGGTGTCTGCGTATTATCAGGGTGCCCGTCACCGTGACTGCCGAAATCACTCATTCCATGATCTGCAGTAAAAACATAGGCAGTTTTCCCGTCGTTACGATAAAAGCGGTTCAGCTGTTGTTCTACATTACGAATGCCCTCATCAACGAGTTTTATGTTATCCAAATACTCACGGGAATAAGGCCTGTGAGCATGGCCATTCATATCCAGTCCTAATAAATGTAGAAACATAACAGTTCCCGGCTGATGCAATTGCTTACGCAGCGATTCATTGGTGCTTGCGTTACGCAACAATTCCTCAACATGATCAAACACCCAAGTATCGAGATCGGCAGCGTGACTGGCGGCAAAGTTTTCCATCTCTGGAGAATAACAAGCTTGTTCTACCCGGTCGGGATCAGAGGCTCCTTCAGCAAACATGGGCAAAATATCCGGGGATCCATATGACCAGGTGTGCACGCTTTGATTGAATACTGAATCGAAATCAACCGGGTTCGTCTTCCAGCCTTTTGTTACTGCGCTGACATCCTCGTAGAATCCAGCAATAAGCGCAACATGGCCAGGTCGTGATTCTGTGGGTACACGGGTGTGTGAGACGCCAAAGCGGCCACGCTGCAATACAACTGACCGCAGAAACGGGTTCAAGTATTCATTGTTTACGGGTTCAAATAGTTTGTCGGCACGTAGACCGTCGCCTATTAATTAGAGACTAGTTCTCCACAAACATAGAGTGAAATAAAAGCAGGTAGAGGAAACGTAAATCCGGCACAAATAAAAGAACATGAAGCAATACGAATTAAAAAGCGAATTATACTTGCGAGGCATTGAGCCAAAAGTAATCCATCTGCCTTGAAAACCAAATCTGATCTCAGTCTCATACCCACAATTAGCACGACGCGATCGGCCGGAGGCGCGCTAGTGCTGCGGAATTGGCGCATGCCATGAACGAGGGGCGTCCGAAAATATATATCAAAAATAGATCGAATGAACAGCACATGGAACACTACTATTAGAAGAATCACAAACTTTCCATACCAATGCCAAGAAATAGCACGCCACTTTTACTCCAGGCCATTGTGCAGCTAATCGGCGTTAACGCATCGTTTTTATACGAATTGGTGAGTTTGTTTACTGTAGCAGGCGACGCGTCGTTGTATATACTGTTGCGCCTGCTGATCTCGTTTTGTATAAAGCGTAGTTTTAATTTTAATGTCAATTGATTAGATTTACAGTAGAAGATGTATGGGAGTATCATCAATTATTATTATTATGATTATGGCAACTCGTGGTTAACCGATTTATGTGATATGTATTAACCCTAACTAACCCAAAGGCAACTTTTATTTTTATTAAATAATAATAAAAATCATCTACCAAGTTTAAAAGGATCAGTTTTGTCGCCAATTCATGTACGGTAAGTTGCCAAGTTTGCAGCAAACGTGACAGCTTACAATGCAAACAGGCGCAGGCGCAGGCGCAAACGGCTACGGCTATCCTCCGTCCGGCTATACGCCGCCTGGCTTCGGTTCGCCTGGGTACAATGCGCAAGGCTATAATGCGCAAGGCTATAATGCGCAAGGCTATAATGCGCAAGGCTATAATGCGCAAGGCTATGGATCACCCGGCTACAACAATTCGCCCCCAGCCACTGGAATGTATAACTCTGGTCCCATGCCTCATCCTGGGCCAGTGAGACCTTTTAACAGGCCTTTTAATCCTGCACAACGGCCTTATATGCCTCCGTCAGGAGGTGAACAAGGACGGCGAGTTCCTTTCAACGATGCATACATGACTGGTAATGGACCTGTTCGACCAGGGTTAGGCCAGAATTATACGGCGAGGTTTGGTGCAGCTGATGGTGCAAATATTAATGGAACTTTTCGACAAGCTTTTGTGCCAGAGCAGCAGCAGCAGCCGCAGCAGCAAGCAGCTCCATTTGCTGCAAAAACAGAAGCTGTTTCTCAGCCTCTTACAGTTGAGCGACGACTACGGCATTTATACATTGGAGAAATTCCTCGGGAACTTGAGGATGTTTGGATGCAAAAGATCGTGCGGGTATGAAAGACGAGAAGAGCTCTACTATTTTTTTTTTATGTTTTTTTACGTTTTTTTTTTTTAATTTTTATTTTTTGAAATTGCTTTTGATCCTTTTCGGTTTTGGCATCTCTTTTTAACGCATAATATTTTATTATAATACATTTTCCATTTCTTTTCCTGCTTTCTTGATAATTTGATGCTGACAGTATGATTTAGAGTGTCGCAAAATTGGGGCAATGGAGCCAATGCAAAGGACTTCGTGGTAAAGTTTGGGACTGGGGATTTGCAGAATATGATGATGAAGACCACTTTTTGCGAGCAGCGGCCACGTTGGAAGGGTTGACCATACCGGAGGTACCGGGAAAATACCCAGAGAGAAAATTAAAGGTCTGTTGAGCTTTTAAAATCATATGCGTATATTTTGTTCTTTAATACTTATTTTTAACGCTTGGTTTATCAAAGAGGAACTTGTATACTTGATGAGTAATTACTTGCCCTATTCTGACGAATCATTTAAAATTCAATTGCCACATATGCAATTTGATCCTTGTTTAAGCTTTCATGTGGGCTAACTTCATATCAGGTTGTGGTGGATGAACGTAGTATCGAACATGCCAAAGAGGTAAAAGCCAAAAGTGGATTTGACGAGGTATTATCCCAAGTATCGATACAAGATTTCTAACAAAGGTTTAAGCGACGTGATCACTTGCTCAATAGTCAAGCATTAGGAAATTTAAACAAAGTATTACAAGACTACGTTGAATGGGCAAAAGTGCACGCGACAGAGGACTCGCAAGCACAAGATGAAAAGGCAAATGATGGGAGCAAAATTGACGGCTCCGGCAATGATGAGCAAGAAACCTCGGATGCTTCAATGCCCGCTTTAAAAGTTTCAATTTCTGCCGACGAAAAATTGGAAGGCTTTGATGAAGAAGCAACAGCGCAAATTTATAGGGAGATTGCTGCTTTTCGGCAACGATCAGCTAAACGAGAAAATGCAAACAAAAAACTGGAAGAAGAATACGAAAGCAAACTGGCTGAGTTTGAAGCTTCCAAACGGCAGCAGGCTAAAAGGAGCCATGTAGCTGCTGAGCGAGCTCGAACTGACCCATTTGTGATTAAACATGAAAGGGAGAATAAAGAGTTGGAAAAGCGTTTGGAGGATGAGGCACAGGACTCGAGAAGTGACGTTGATATTGAGCGATTACGTTTGGACCGACGTGAAGAGAGACTTGAATCACAATACTTGGATCGTGAAAGAAAATGGATTAATCGCGAAAAATCTCGCGCTTCAGCTCTTGAACGAGAACTAAAGCGAGATAAAATGGAAGAAAATATGGAAGAAAGAGCACAAGAAGAGGCTAAACGACTCGAATCCTGGAACGATGCAGAAGAAGAAGAATCAAAGAGGCACGAATATTATGCTGATCATGCCGCGTGGGCTCGTAATCGAGCAATCGCTCGATCAAAGGAACAGGATCAGGATCAAAAAGATCGGATTAAAGAGCGGGAGGAAATTGAGGCGGCCAAAAATCCAGAAAAGAAGGAATCCTCTTCTATCGGTAGTGCTGCAAGGCAATCTGCAAGCGCTGCTGATGCTCTTGCTGCTTCATTAATTGCAGAGCAATCGTCTAAAGTACAAAGGAAACGTGATGGATTAACCGGCTTTAGTCTTTCATTTGCAAATGCTAAAAAGGCTGGGCCGACTACGGCCAGTACGGGTCTTAAATCTGCTCCACAGACGTCTGTGCTTAAAGCAGCAGAAAGGCTTCTTCAGGACGAGGATGAGGATGCAGGCACTCGGCGCAGACCGTTGAGCTTACTCAACTTTAAAGATGATGATGAGGAAGAGGAAAATAAAAGGTCTAGTTACCGGGAACGCAGAGACAGGATTGATGATGATGATGATGATGATGATGGTTCCGATGGCAAGGAAAGAAAGTTGCAAGAAATAGCACAATCTGTGCCGGCAGATAAGGAAGGCATTTTCAGTTACCCGATAAAATGGACTGAAATTACGAAATCCGCTGTCAATGCAAAGATCCGGCCGTTCATTACAAAGAAAATTGTGGAATATTTGGGTGTGCAGGAAGATGAGCTTATTGATTTTGTTGAAGAGCATATTGCACGCCATGGTTCTGCCGACGAACTTTCAAAGGAATTGGAGATCGCTATGGAAGATGATGCGGGTCTTTTTGTGACAAAAGTGTACCGTTATCTTGCCGTGTTGGGCGAAACTTCAGCAGCGTTTTAGTTTTCGTAACGGAGTCAAATCGTTTTTCTTGGCAAAGGAATAAAGTCAAATAGATTATCGTCCGTAACATATAGCGTAATACAATCGATGTAAATGTTTCCAAATTCTCTGCAACCAAGCAAACTCAAGTATTATTATAATTACTTCAAATATATAAAAAGATAATTATAGTATTGCTATATTTTATATACTCCTATTAACCCTAACTAACCCTGTAGTATAGCCTTTTGTAGCATGCTTTCAATCTTTCTGCCATAGCAAAATGTGCGTGATTGTGATAAGATAACAAGAATTATTTAGCTGCATGTCATTAATTTTTTTATCTAATAAAGGCTCGTTTGTAGTCTGAGGTTGAGGCTTTATTGCAATGACGGACTCCGTGCCACAAGCGCCATCGGCGCTTGAATTGAATATTATAGCCGAATGCTCAACAACAAAAGCTCGCGCAACGGTATTTATAATACAATTTGTCTGTTAGAAGAAAGTGCTTATTCGTTTAGGTGTTGACTCTGCCGCATGGGCCTGTGGAAACTCCTGTTTTTATGCCGTAAGATTTGTTGGAATTCAAGTACTGATTGAAGTGTCGGGACGCGTAGGTCGCTAATGTAGACTATGGATTTTCTAATACGCAAGAGGGTACTTTGAAAGGACTTACACAAAAGCAACTTGAAAACCTCGGCTGCCAGGTAATTTCTTGCCCTTGTGTTTTGACGCACTAATGTCTAACTTTCAAGATTATGCTGAACAATACTTACCACCTGATATGTCTATAATTATTTGTCGTTGCTCTATTTTCTAATTCGACTACGGGTTAAAACCTGGCCAGGACACTCTTGATTTTATTGGCGGCGCTCACCTTTTTCAAAACTGGCATCGTAATATTCTTACGGGTAAACGCTTTTCTTTGACATTGATAACATTTTTCTTCATACGCTAATAAACTTTTCCAAGACAGCGGCGGTTTCCAAATGGTCTCGCTGCTCAAACTTGCAGAAATCACGGAAGAAGGTGTCCGGTTTCTCAGTCCTCACGATGGAACTCCAATGCTTCTTACACCAGAACACTCTATATCCCTACAGAATTCTATCGGAGCTGATATAATGATGCAATTGGATGACGTTGTTTCATCAGTTACCACGGGGCCCCGTGTGGAAGAAGCAATGTGGAGATCTATTCGCTGGCTGGATCGGTGTATAAAAGCAAACGCGCGCCCTCACGACCAGAACCTTTTTGCTATCATTCAGGGAGGCCTTGATCCGGACTTAAGGCGAGTCTGCTGTCGCGAAATGGTTAAACGCAATACTCCAGGAATTGCCGTTGGTGGTCTAAGCGGTGGAGAAGCGAAAATGACGACTTTCCAAGTGTGCGAAATATCCTATATCCTTTATATTTTATCCTTGTTTGATTGTGTTTTTAATACCCAGGGTAAATGCTTGCACTGACGAACTGCCACGAGAAAAACCGCGCTATTTAATGGGTGTAGGCTATGCTGAAGATATGATTATCGCCGTCGCTCTCGGTATTGATATGTTTGATTGGTAAAATTTTTATTTTTTATTAATTTATTTATTTATTTATTTGTTTATTTTATTTATTTAATTTTTTTCTCAAAAGAGCGTTTGTTTTATTGCATAATGGATAGCAGATGATTCACCCACAGTGTTTTAATATTATTTGCTTGTTCTATTCTTTCGAATCTATCATGTATATTTTTCAATCGTTCTCTTGGTTCTTGTTTTCATCAGATGCTAATTACAGCGTTTATCCCACAAGGACAGCGGTACGTATAGACATCCATAGGTCAATGCTAACATTCAGCGATTCGGAAACGCAATTACACCCAAAGGTGTATTAAATATGAAGAATCGCGCTTTTGCCCAAGATTTTTCTCCAATCGACGATTCTTGCACGTGCCCGTATTGCCAGCCCGGGAAGCATCGGATTACACGCTCTTTTCTCTTTCATACGGCGTGTAAAGAGGCAGTTGCAGCCCATATACTAACAGTTCACAATGTGCATTATCAGGTATGTCGGTTCTTTGCAATAGTCTAACTTGATGCGCAGCTGAATTTAATGCGTGAGGCACGAAACGCTATCATAAAAGACCAATTCCCGTCTTTTGTTAAACGATTTTTTATGGTTCTCTACAACGGGGATCGGTCGAAATACCCAGAATGGGCGGTTGAGCCTTTGCGACTAGTGAACATAGACTTGCTGGCAGATCAAAATTAGTTTTGCAATACCTGTCCCAGATTTAAATATCAATATTGTAATGGGTCCAGCCCAGAAATCTATAGGGTTAGGGTTAGGGTTTTATATCACATGCTCTTGTAAATGTCAAGAGTTGGAGCGCTGAAGTATAACCCCCGTTGTTCTAGAGCAGTAATCAAACGCGAAATGACCGTATATAATCATGACCACAGACGCCAATTCCAATGATGAAGACCATCCTTTAGTCCAAATACTACCTGAGCGCGTGCCAAACGAACGCGGGAATAAACGGGAAAAGCAATAGACGGACAACACAGCCAGTCGTTAGGTACAAGGATCCGCCATAGGCAACGGACGGCAATGTAAAAAAATACAAAACAATCCCGTTGCCCACGCAAACAGGCGATGAGGCAAATCCAGATCAGTGCAAGTTTACCCGTTGCAGTCGAGCATACTACAATATCCGAGCCTGTTACAGCTCAATCAAGTCCGGCTGAGACTCACTCGTTTGCCGACGAAGCCGCCGTATTGAGCCGACGCCCAGTTCAATAAGATCGCTGATACTTGTGCGGCCGCTAGAACTTTCCTCCTTTGCCGGTGCAGTGAGAGCAGGCACTGGCTGTCGAGTATGACGCGCAGGCGGGAAGTAGGAGAGAAGCTGTCTCGGGTACAGTCCGACGGTACACAGCCCAAGACCGGCCAGTTCGGCACAGTGCTGAGGAACAAAAAGCTCAGCAAAATCAATGTCCACAGGCAGAGGACATGCCGCAGCGTGGTCCTCCCTTACGACTCCGTGTTGCAGTAAATCTTGCAGGGGAAACACGATATCGACTTTTGATCCAAGCGAGTCAGAGGGCCACATTCGATTGTACCGACGCAATTTCGCCTCTGTCGTATGAAGAGCCAGCACGAGTCCCGCCAGTGTATCCTCTCCGGGTTTCACGTGGTAAACGGCTATTTGAATATTGTCCTTTTGAATATTGTCCTTTTGAATATTGTCCTTTTGAATATTGTCCTTTTGAATATTGTCCTTTTGAATATTGTCCTTTTGAATATTGTCTTTATGAATATTGTCTTTATGACTATTGTCCTTTTGAATATTGTCCATTTGAAAATTGCCCATTACAGTATCGGCAGCTGCCACTGCTCCATTAGACGGAGCGTCGCTGTGCATCCATGCTGGGAAGCGGCCAGCACGAATATCCGATAATTGGCCCTCTGCCGAATGCTGCGGCAGCGTTATATCAAAGGAGCAGCGACGCGTCTCCTCCAGCGAATCGCTTGACGCGTCTCCGTCTCCGCGCTGGAGAAACTTGCCAGCGCGTGGAGCGAGACCAAACGGCTCATTGCAGCTGGAATAAACCATAGAGCATACTCGACGCCATCAAGAATGCATCCGGCCGGTAATAAAATGGGAATTAGTTGTGCTTCAAGTGCGCCTTCAGACACGACCAGGCTCGAGTTTTGTGCCGCAATTCTTATACAAGTGCGGGTCCTCTTTAGATTGCCCGCACGGTGGTGCCGCGCGATGCCGACCGGATTATTACTGTGTGCCAAATGTACTGCCAATATTTCACGGTTTTCACATAAATAATGAATGAATAATAAATTAATTTATAATTAATTAATTATAAATAATAAATAATAAATAATAAATAATAAATAATAAATAATAAATAATAAATAATAAATAATAAATAATAAATAATAAATAATAAATAATAAATAATAAATAATAAATAATAAATAATAAATAATAAATATGAATTAGGGTCTACAAATCTTTTGCAAATCTCATACAACTACCTATACAGCTACAATATCTATTGTTTCTTTACGAAATTCATTAGGCACTGATCTAAAATCTTCACGATGCCTCCTCGTATCCCATCGCTGATCCGGCCGCGCGGGTCGCCCACGCGAGCTTGCTTGCTGCGATGGGCAAAGCCAATGCCTACAAGCAAGCTGTTTGCTCCGCCGCGAGCGACTTTTAAAAGAGCTGATCGCGGCCTCTACGGCGGACAGAGTATAACATTCGGCAACCATGTACCAAAGGCGAAATGGGGCCGGCAAAAGACGCGGAGGACTTGGCTGCCCAATGTACGCAACAGGGTTTTCTTCTCAAAGGCTCTGAAAAGGCGTATAAGACTGCGGGTCACTGCACGTGTACTAAAGACAATTGACAAGTGCGGTGGACTGGACGCCTACTTGACCAGAGACAAAGCCTCGCATCGCCGCCTTTTAGGCGAAAAGGGTACAGAGCTGCGGCACCTTGTACTTTGTCGACCGGCAATTGAAGCAGAGGCCGCACAAAGGGAAGAAGAAGCGAAAAAGAGTCTGCAGACACGGAAGCAGTTGCAGCAATGGCGCCGGGAGCAGGAGGAATTACAGCGACAGGAGGCGAAATTGTACGCTAAAGTGGCCAGAAAAATGGCCAGAATGCGGATCGACAGAGTGGAAAAGCTGCCTCCAAAGGTGAATTACCCTAAACCCACCCTTTATCAAGTATAAAGACTGCAGAATAATGGATCACTAGTAAAGGTACAACAATCTAAAAATAAAAACGGTAAAAAAACCTAATAATAATAAAATTAAAGACAAATGGTAAATTATATCTTTTAGGCGTCAATAGCCGTGTCTGAGCGCGTACTCCATTAAGCGCGATTAAGATTTTGTTGGTTATGGGCGGTTTTTGCTGTTTAGATAGTCACAAATTACGATTCACCTTGCATTTACTATATATAATACCTTTCCCAATCAAATCCTAAACATGCCCTTGCTTCCAGCTTGTCTAACCGTTCCACAGACATATTTAGAGTTAAACGTGCGAGACTTGATAGCCCTACCTTATTCAATATATTACTTTTAGTTATCTTCGTCCTCTTCGCTTTGCTCCTCTTCATCTTCATCTTCATCTTCGTCTTCGTCCTGAGTTTCTTCGTCTTCATCATCGTCATCCTTTTGCAGGCTGCTCATAAGCCTCCATTCAAACAATGGTGCTTGATTGCAGTCAAATTCAATCTCTTCTTTGAGATATTGCGGCAAAAGTGCTAAAAGTTCTTCGTCTTCTTTGCCTTCCAGACGCGGCCTGTACAAAATAACGCCATGACTGTCTTTACTTAGGTCCTGTGGTACATGCAAAGTAAAGTGAAGCGACCCACGTCGGCCTTCTTGAACACACTGGTGAATAACAAAATTGTTATCACTGGTAGTCTCTAATACGTTCAATCCGGAAAGACTCTGATACAAACTCAATTTCTCATCCAACCGCTCCTGCTGCTTCGTACTAGCTGCCTTATCGTGCGTCGGACGCTGCTTTACTTCTGTAAGTTCTGTTTGAAGTCGGTTTACTGTAATATTTATTAGTATTTTCAAAAAGTTTATACAATACTTCTATAGAGTATCATACCTTTGGTTTGCAGAGCTTGTATCGTTGACTGATATTCGTTGATTTTATTGGCGTGCTTTTCATCATTGGCTATTTGCGCCTCAAGGTGCCTCACATGATCCATAACCGCTGCGTTTTCAGTTTAGAAAAACATTAAAGAATACGAAAATAAAACAATGAAAATAAAATAAAATAAAATTTCAAATAAATAAATTAATAAATAAATAAAAATGAAAAACGAAAAACAAAAAAAAAAGGGGCAGGAATGCTTACCAGAGAATCGTTCTTCCGCAGAAGCTCTGTACTCGTCAAAAATCTTTGCTGCATGGTCCACATCGTAGTCTATATTCTTTGCAGGACTAGGCAATTTACGATTAGTAATATCTCCCATTTCATGACGGCTTTCATTTCTGTCCTGAGACGGCCGAGAATCTTGCTGCGCAAAAGACGGCTCTGTCGGTTTGGGCCGAGCTGGCCTGCTGGCAGAGCTTGTTGGCTCCTCTACAGGGCTTGACTGCTTTGAAAACTTTTTGTGGCTTGGGCTATACGCACGAAACTTGGAAGTCATACTTTGGCTTATGCTGCTCACACGTCGTGAAGGCCGACGGGCTGAAGGAGTGGCCGGAGTTCCGGGAGATTTAGCTTTCACTGGCTCAGATTGAGCCACAGCCTCTTCTGCCAAGGCCTCAGATGGACGTGGTACAATTTTCCTCGGTCGGCCCCGTTTTTTCCTCTCACCCTCTGGCACTTTTGGCTCTACGGATTCCAGTTCCGATTCCAGTTCTGATCTTTTGCGTTTACCTGCATGTCCAGAGCCAGTTGTGCTTTGCAAAGAAGCCTTTTGATTTTGTCCAGAAGCAAATGTACTCTGCGCTGTAGTTGCCGTACTGTTTCCTACAGGAACAGGTCCCGTGCCTTGAAAAGAAGCCTCTATCTCGGTTTTGTTGGCTGCTGCTTCCTGCTGCCGTGTCGATCGTTTTTGGCCTGTTTTTCCGGGTTTCTTGTGAGGAGAAGAGTCTGCAATTTGCGAATCTGCACGCGTGTTAGCCGGTTGGTTAAACATGCTCAAAATCAATCATAATCGGGCCAGAAAACAATGTAAAATTGGTCAATTAAAGCCCAAAAAATTGTGGGTTTAAATGGCTGATTTTGTGCTCATACCCGCCATGTCCGACTCATCGCCCGACGACGAATCGTGAACCAGTCTTGCTAATTTTGGGCGCGCCATTGATTTTTACGCGTGTTTTGTTTGTTTATGTGCGATGCGCTTTATAAAAGATTAGTCGCAAGTACAATGAATGTTACAGTAACAAGTATACACTGTAACACCTTTATCCTAATTGTAAATTGTATGTAAGCAATAGGGATTGTTTACATTATATAAATTTAGGGCTTATTATTATTATTATTATTCTATACTTTATCAATTTATTGCTTTTACGCAATTTCAGTCTAGTCAACACATCATTTACACTACTCGCTCATATTCAAAAATGCCAAATGCACAGATAGATGATTGCAATCAGCTCCAGCCGAAAACAGTGTTTTCAGCTTGCACTGGATGCGAAATTAGGGCTCCAGGCCCTTCAGAAGGAGACCGTCGATGTCCATTTTGATGCATCATAGCATTAGAAGCTGCGGACGACGATCTTTGACCCAGCCATGTTGTCAGACGTGATCGGGCACGCATGGAAAACCGTTGTGCCGGAGCGAATAAAGGCGATGCCTGGTCCTGCCGGGCTCGTCTCCTCAATTCCCTTTTGCCCCATGAATCAGAGCGCCTTGAAGCTGAGGCAAACTCCTCATTGGCCGATGCTAATCGACGCTGTCTCCTCAGCCGTGCAATATATATAATCAGCCCGACGTATATACAGGCACCGGCCACGGATCCGATGCCTATGCCAATCATGCTCTTTTGCCCAGGACCGTGTCCTCCGTCAGCATTAAGCGACCCAGACGTAGCGCGTTCAGCTGCATTAGCCTGAGCTGACGTTGAAGAACTGATCCCGGATGCTCTCCCATCTTTTGCACCGGCGCCAGAGTCGCTTTGCCCATCGTCAGCGACCCGCTCAACCCCAAATGCAGCATCGATGAGGTCTACAAGCGAGTGCACACTCGCATCACTGCCAGTACTGCTGCTGGCGTAGAAAGCACTTTTTCGATCACGTACAAGTCCATCCAGCTCTGAGACTGCTGATCCTGACATGTAAAAGTAGGCCATTGTAGCATTGTAGGCATCCTGTGACGGCTCATCCTGTGACGGCTCTTGGCTTTCACTTTTGCTTTCACTTTGGCTTTCACTTTTGCTTTCACTTTTGCTTTCCCTGGCAGCATTCTCCGTAAAAAGGGGCCTTGCACGCAGACTCTGGACGACTACCTTTCCACTGTTGCCGGACAAGACAGACTCGATGCCCTCCGGGAGGTACTCCATAATCTGTGAAATTGATAGAGGGTGGGTCGCAACAAAGCCATAGTTCAACGGCCTCTGGAACACGACACGGACGAGTTCGCTATCCCGCCCGGGAGGCAGAGTGCTGCCATTCGCAGGGAAGATGACTTGAGGCAGAGAAGGAGTAAAAGTAGAACTGGGCTGGGCAGATGTGCCTACTGTACTGCTCGCACTGGCTGCGCTGGCAGACGATGCACCATCGTACAGCAACGTGGAGGGCAAGAAATTGTCTGTAGACGGGAGAGTAGTAGGCGTAGCGCTGCCCGTGCCTGTCTCTGTCACTAGTGTCGTAGGCGCTACCGTGACTGTCTGCTGAGTGCTTTGCTCGGGCAGAGGAGAGCTCGAGCTGGCTGAAGCTGAGCTGGTCTGAGCTGGCTCGGTAGCGCTAGACTGTGCCGTGCCAGTGTATGAAGCTTGAGACGAGCTCGAGCTCGTTTCTGTACTGGCCTCAGTCTCTGTACTGACTGTACTGACTGTACTGACTGTACTGACTGTACTGACTGTACTAGTTCCTGTAGCAGTTCCTGTATTAGTTCCTGTACTAGTCTCTGTACTAGTCTCTGTACTAGTTCCTGTACTAGTTTCTGTACTAGTTCCTGTACTAGTCTCTGTACTAGTCTCTGTACCAATTCCTGTACTAGTTCCTGTACTGGTTCCTGTAGCAGTTCCTGTACTGGTTCCTGTACTGGTTCCTGTAGCAGTTCCTGTAGCAGTTCCTGTACTAGTCGCTTCTGATGGGGTAAAAAACACGGTGGAAAAAGACTCGGTGGCGGTCGCTGTATGCGACTGCTCGCTTGTAGCAGTCTGTACGGATTGATTTGTGCTTGTGGGCGTAGAGACAGTTGCCTCAACGGACGTGGGCGCAGCTGTCTCTGTAGTGTCTGGCTGACTGCCTGTAGTACGAGACGAGGAGGAGGAAGCGCCGGTTGTCGCCGCAGACGGCTCTGTACTACTGCTCGGCTCGAATGACGATAGCATTCCCGTAGAAGCAGTCGCTACAAAAGAAGCTGGTGAGGACTCTGACTCTGGTGTAGCAGAGGCCGTCGCTGACGTAGAAGCACTTGTCTCAGACGAGCTTGTCTCAGACGAGCCTGCTGGACTGCTGAGGGTGGTAGACGTCGTTGGTAAAGGGGTATCAGACGTCGAGGGAGTAAAATCCAGACGAATAGGCGTGGGATAAAGGCCCGCAGAAGCAGTACTTGAGTTTGCCTCAGTAGACGCTGGCAGCGGTTCGCTGGCAGCGGTGGCAGCAGTCTCACTGCCGCCAGCAGCGGCGGCAGTTGTGGACGCGCTGCTGTCAAACACCTGGCTCTGTAGACTAGAGCTGGTCGGGGTTAGGGTTAGGGTTAATGTGCCTTCGGTCGGTTCGCTGGGCTGCGCAGTTGTCCTGGAAAACCAGTCTGCCTGATCATAGTTTGTGTACCGCGACGAGACCGTTTGCGAGGCGGCAGAGGGTTCGTCTCGCGTCGAGGGCTCTGCAAAAGTGCCATTGTTTGCCTGTCGGCGAACAACACTGTGCAGTCTGTGCAAATCAAGAGCCTCTGCTGAAGCTGCCAACAGCCACACGACGGCGAGGAGACGCATAAGGAGACAAGTGTATGAAACGAGAGACGGTGGCGTTTAAGCCTGGGCAGCAGGCCGTGCCTCTTCAGCTCGAGGCTGGCAGTGCAAACTGACCAGCTGGCAATTATGACAGCAGCAGTAGCGGTAACCTTTTCCTCCAATCCAGTTCCGCGGCAGTCAATCCGTCCTGCTTTAGAGCAATTCGATTAGTGGCGTAGAGCGTCGTTGGTAGCCTCAACTGCCAATTGCCAGCCACAGCAGTCCAAGAATCTTTTGCCAAAATACTGTAAACAAAAATAGTACCTCTAAACACGGTAGCGACAACAACAGTTCCAAAACGATTTGATTAGCAGTCGGTCATCGAATAGCGGCGGGCGCGAGTAGGAGTAACGAGCGAAACACTGAGAGTCGACCGGCGGCAGCTTAAATCTCAGTACTGCTGCGGCAGTCAAAGATGCGGGAGAAAAGAACGAATAAAAGGCGAAATGCCGTTAGAGAACGATGCAAAATTCAGGGCAAGAAAACAATGGGAGCACGACTCGCGAGCCAGGATTCGTGCCGTGACCGTCCCACTAACAAATTACTGAGCGCGTAACCCTATACCTCTGCACGGAACCAGGTAAGACCGGCTTTTGGCGCAAACGTCCAGCTCTTTGTTTTTAGAGCCCCTTTACTGGAATGCAAAGCCCACACGCGTTAGCAATCCCTTTTGGGAACCGCGTACGTGTCTACCCTGCACGCGTATACACAAGCAAGACTATATGCAGTAAACAATGCAGTAAACAATAATCGAGGAAATGAGCAAGTAATCGGGTGCCTGTCCCGAGGCGTTGTGTCGGACAATAATCTATACACTGGGTAAGAACTTATTTAGAGAAGCATTTTACACAATTAGTATACTGTCATATTAGTACTAAATAAAGGCGAATATTTGTATGTGGATGGATTAGTGACAACGCGGATATAGTGCAATTTATACTTACTGTTGAAATATGAATCTATTATCCCCTTATATACTTGCCCACTGCTCATCGATTAAGAGAAGTCTGCCATGAGTGTCAATTGTTTGACTTTGGCCTTTACAAGATCTCACTCAAAAATACATATTTATATATATAGCCAAAGCGAACTCTCATATCCTCTGGGGGATTTCGCTAAGGCAATCGTGAGTTAATTTATTCAATTCTACAGTAAGAACAAATTCAAATCAATATTTACAACACATACAGTGCGATTAATACATACAGGGCAATTAATACAATACAGTGCAATTAATACCATACAGTGCAATTAATACCATACAGTGCAATTAATACCATACAGTGCAATTAATGCCATACAGTGCAATTAATACCATACACAATAATAAATAATAACCTATTCCAGCACAAGAGCCAAACTTCTACTTTACAAAATCCCCAAACACAATCTGGCCCTGTTTAGTGTCCCGCTTAAAGCTACCGGCTGCCTCTGCCGCAGCGTCCTGTAAACGCGTAACTGACTTTAATGCTGTGCTTGCGATGCGCTCAAAGCAGAGCAATGCTGCCCCACACAGATACAAGCAGGCAGTCGTTCCCCACACTAGCAACAGTAAAACTTCCAGCTTGTACGCAAGTAGAGCGAGCGACAAGGTATGCCTGTGCGCACTGTACTGGTCCGGGTCGATGGCGATGACCATGAGAGCCACACACAGTAATCCTCCAGCAAAACTAAATACTGGCAGTATAGCGGCCCGAGAGTTGCAGTGTTCTATCAAGTTTGAAAACAAAAGTGACGCTACCAGACAGCGCGCCGCAAATAGTTCAACAAACGAGCTAAACGCGAAAGCGCAGACAGTGTCAATGAGCAGCGAGATTACATAGAACAGTATAAAGTTCGTTGCTCCTAATATTAATGATCCTCGTCAAAGAAATCTTTTGGTTTGGTTGTCTTGTTTACTGTATTATCGTTGGTCGCGACAGGGTTGATTTGTCTCGTACACTTTTTCTTTTTCTTTTTCTTTTTTTTTTTTTTTTTGCTTTCTCTTTTTTGCTGTATTCCAAATATTTCCATTGGGCTAGAATCTTACGTTGTGACCATCCGAGCTTTTCTTTGGCCAGTGTGAGAAGCATTTCAATCTCAAACCGCAGTAAGTCGGCAAAATAAACCCGTTTCCCCTAAAACTTGGGATTCCAGGAGCCGATGGACAATTAAGTGCAAGCTAGTGTTTCGCCTCGGGCACTTGGTGGAACAATCCAAGCTTGAGTAAAAGACCTCGTGACAGTATTGCCATACTTAATCCCGCGTGACCTTTTAATGCTGCATAACACGTCACGTGGGCAATTGACGCGAAAAGGACCCCCGACCTTTCTGTCTCACGTACCGGCCCATTGGCAGCGTGATAACGTTAACAAAGGCGAACGACGGCTCCTTGTTAAATCATATTTATCTTAAAAGGACTAAACGAGCACAGAAGGAAGGTTACGAGAACTAGTTGACTCAATACCAAATAGTGTTGGTATTGTTCTCTACTAGCGTGATTGTTCTTAAAGATATTTTCCAAATAATACAAAACGTATCTACCGCTGATTCTATAATAACAGAAAGTTACTTCCGTCGCACTCTAACGCATGGGCAAACCTGCTCTAATGACGATGACCGTACGAGGCCTCAGGTCTTATCCGTAAATTCGTAAATTCGTCCAACAACCGTTCACGCGCATTCATTCCCATAGAACGATGACCACGTGCAGCGCTCACCATCCGCATAGCGTCTCCATAACTCTGTGGGACGAGTTCCGGACCACGAACGCCCGGCACTTTATTGCAAAACGTATAGTTAAACACACAAGTAGTGTCCCGTGCCTTTGTCATGGGATCTACAACATCCGCTGCCACTGTCACATCAAACTTGAATCTGTCTCGGGGCCCTGCTCCATTATCAATGGCTCCTTCATGCTGAGAGTCGGGCCGATCGCAGTATACGACTTGCGATCTGATATCCAGGATACTACCAACAGGGACAGGTCGACGGAAAGACAGTAACGAAGAGTACAGAAACTGTGGCCGTGAAGAGAGGAAAAGAGTGGCATTTGCAAAAGCCAAGTCAAAGGATTCGCGTAACAAGTATCCGCCAAAGATTGAATTGTGCATATTAGCCTCCTGTGGATGGCAAAGGCAAGTTCGTCGAATCCCTGTATCGCCGGGGTAAACGACCCCATCGTCCCTCTGAGTCAAAATCCAGCTTTGCCGCCAAGGATCGAGGGCGTGCAAGCCCTCCACGTCGGCCCATACTTTATGGATCTCTGAAAATTCTTCGGGTGAAGGTGCCTCTTTGGACAAGTCATGGTCCCTCCAAAACTTTATGTTGGCCATGTCTTTAGCAGCCAGATCATTGATACGCTGCTCCGTTGGGCCTTCGACGATAAGTGGGTTTATTGCCTTTGATTTTCCGGTGCGAGTATCCCTAGCGACAAAGGTAAATTTGGCCATAAGAATAGGAGTCCAGCCATCTTCGCTCTGTCCAACCGCTTTAGCATCCGGATGACCCTGACTCTCTACACGTGTAACAATCTGCATTGACGATCGACCGACATATGTGACATGCCCGCTCAGCCGAAGATCACGTTCCAGCGTGTACGCATTAATAATCTGCATACGGTCAACAGATGCTGTTACAAGCGTTAAAGTATGACGCGGTCGATCCTTTTTGTCACTGCAATGGTAAAAGGCAACGAGACCGGAAAAGGCATCCAAGTCTTCCATAATCTTGCCGAGTCTTGTGCGAGTTAGCTACGTTGCTACTTACGAGTATTGATAACATAAAAGCAATTATACGAGATCGTGTGAACAAAAGACAGAATAAACAAGTAAAAAAACACAATTGAATGAGAAGGAAAAGCAGCAAAAAAGCAAGAGCAGAGCTGGAATTCAGATCAACAACACCTAAACATAAAAACAATACAACTAAAACCCGTCAAACCAAAACAATGCAAAAAAAGAATTGACCTAATAAAATATGCATTGTATAGAGAACGAAGCAAACAACGAACGTGAGGATTACCGGAGCCCACCAAAATTGTTTACGTATTGGTCTCGTAATGTCTGATTGTTCGTGAAATCCAAAATGCCTTCAGTGTAAGAATCGTGCATACGCCGAGGGACCAGTTCCTCCTCGTTAATATATTTATCCTCGGAAGATCCGTCTTTCTTCTCCTCATTGATTTCCTCGTCCCTGTACTGCTGCCGCAAATTCCACAGATGGTTCGTAAAAGTCGTGCGCGAAGGCCGTACGATCGGCTCTAAAACAAATGAGAAAAATAAGAATTAAATCAGCCCTACTTGTTGTCAAACTCCGTCGCCATATTGACGGCGTTTTAAAGGAATTTCTAGCCGCGGCCTGGGCGGTCGCGATCAGCCTCCGTCCGCTGATCGCCATGACAAGAGTATATTGTCGGATATGATAGGCAGTACAACTAGCAATTGATAATGTTTGTGATATAATAATTCTATGGGATTTTTGGACGGGACGGATCTTTTGAGATTATCATTGCGTTTATAACTGTATCTCTAATATATTAATCTAATTTTTCAACGTACACAGAATTCCTTACGCCTGGCTGCCGATAGCCGGTGCCCGTATTCGCCAAATAGGGACACGGGCCCCGTCTGCCTTACAGCTTCAATATACATGACGCAAGGGTTATCGTCAAACACCGTAAACAAACATTGGCTGTGGACAGCAAAAAGTGGGAAACCACGTGTGCTCGATGATGAGAGATTTGTTGGGAGAAGCAGCTGCTTTTTCTCGCAAAAAATACCGTTTCATGAACCTTTACAGCGCTGGCTACAACAAGTATGGAGAAAAACATATTGCCGTCCCAGAAACAAAGCCCCCTCCCTACCAATATCCTTGACAAATGACATTCACATACCTGCCAAGACAAGTGGCCATGTTATACCAAGGGGCCTATGATTTTCACGCAGCCGACTGCACTATATTAATGGGCCCGTGAAAGGTTTACTGCTCTTCCACCTTGGCTCTCTTGTGTGCTGAAGAGCAAATAAGAAACGAACTTTACGTGCAGGTTTTACTACAATCCAAAATGCTTGGAAAATCTGCTCTTCTCTCTGCGTGCGTTGCTGTGCTTTTAGGTGCCAGTAATGTGGCCGCGGCTGGCGTTCCAGCTGCCAATGGCCGGAATGACATGGGTGCCGTGGAGCCGGCTAACGATATGTAAGTATTTTGCAGGAGAATATCCTACGCCTGTACTGTTGTTTCTTTCTGCCCTTCATATTATATATTTGCTTATCATGGCTTTTATTACAGTACGATGGAGCCTCCCGAATAACCTGCTAACTTTTTAGTGGAACGGTTCCAGTTCAGATCTTAGCCTCTCGCCACTCTATGGCAAAGCGCGCAGAAGGTTCTGCGGAGCCTGCGGCGGGAGATTCTGCGGACCCAGCGGCGAACCCAGCGGAAGCACCACCGGCAGCGCCACCGGCGGAAGGTTCGAAGGAGCCACCGAAGGAGCCAGCGGAAGCGCCAGCGGGAGGTTCGGAGGACCCAGCGGCGAAGCCAGCGGAAGCACCACCGGCAGCGCCACCGGCGGAAGGTTCGAAGGAGCCACCGAAGGAGCCAGCGGCAGCGCCACCGGAAGCGCCAGCGGGAGGTTCGGAGGAGCCACCGGCGCCAAAACCCCCCGCCGGCGGTGAATCAGCTCCTCAAGCACGATCGGCGGAACCACAAATTTCGGAGGAAGAAAAAAACGCCCGAGAGAAATTTGCAAAAGAAGTTGCAGAAGCATTAGCAGATGGCGACTACGACTTTACGCACGCTGGGGTTTATGAATTTCCAGAGTATAGAATATTGGAAGCCCATCAGATGGCTAAAAGTCTGCAAGAATCCAAGTCAGAATCTGGCGATCCCGATAAATCCAAAAAGGATCCTGCTCCAACCAAATCAGAGGCAACAATTGGCTTCGTCCCTTCTCTTTTAAAAATCGCAGCTTTCTTGGCTCCTCTAGCGTTTGCCTTACTTTCTAGCTTTTAAACGTACATAATTGCATTGTCTTCTTTCAGTTTTTAAATATCTATCAAGCGGGACGCTTCAGCAGGTGAAGACGTTTGCACGTGGAACAGCTCACTGTTTAATTTTTTGTTTGTTTTGGAGTTGCCTGCATTTTTTATACACCTAATCAAATGTTTGAATGCTGTGATTTGCGTCGTTCCTTTTTGTAAATATTGTAGTTTCCTATAGCAGGTTAATTTAGCCAAATGCTGCGCGAATCCGAGTTGTGCTGTATGTCGAGTTGTAAAACAAAATCATACTTTTAATCAACGTTTAATGCTTCTTTTCTTTAATACCTTGCCATCGCAGAAATTGCCTTTTACCTTTTTTACATCATCAAATATTTATATGCCAACAACGTAGCTGGCAGCTGTAAAGCCGAAAAGAATCGCGATGAAAAAGAAGTTGGTGCAGGGGTTAGGGTTAAATAGTGCAGTTTAAACATACAAAAATAGCAAAATCCATTCAAGTAATATGGTACGAGCTCGCCAGTGTGCCATGTGGGGGTGCGCAGTCTGATAAGGTGCGATAATATCGGTGGGGGCCACGATATACTCTATACAATATATATCTAGAGTAGATAAATTATGGCATCGAATTCCGGGATATCGTCTCATCGCGCCCCAAATGGCACAGCAGCAGATTGTCGTAGTAGGCGCTGGCGTTATAGGCCTTACGTGTGCGCTGCATTTAGTCAATGAGGGTCATAAAGTCGTTGTTGTCGCAAAACATTTCCCGGGCGATGTGAATGTGGAATATACGTCGCCATGGTAAGTGAGGTGGATGCAATCCGAAACAGTCTAATTTTCGAAAGGGCAGGAGCCAATTGGCGAAGCGTTTGTGCCAATGATGATCAGCAGCAAATTGCCTTTGAGCGTGAATCGTTTGCCTGGTTTTGGACGTTGGCAGACAAACGTCCTGACTTGGTCTGGGTAAGGTGAATTTGAGTCGCAGGTCAATAAAACAATTTATATATACATACTGCCGAGTCAAAGAATATCTAGTAATTGATACTAATCAATAGCGTGTCGAGGCTATTGACTACGTGGACGGGGACAATGCGAGTTACGAAACGAATCAGTCAAGAAAACTATCGGATGTTTGGTTCAGCGATTTTTGCCCGGAATTCAAAGTTTTACCGCCAGAATCTCTGCCGGCCGGCGCGACTGAAGGCATTAGTTTCCAGACGGTGACCATTAATGCTCCAAAATATTTGGAGTACTTGAAAAGCTTATTGGACGAGGCTGGCGTTCTTTACCTGCGCAAGCCTCTGACACATATAAACAATGCTTTCTCCCTGTGTGCACGTGTAGACGCCGTGTTTAACTGCACTGGATTGGGCGCACGCTTCCTTCCTGGAGTCCAGGATACCAGAGTCTATCCCACCCGTGGTCAGACTGTTCTTATAGAAAATAAGAACAATTTCCGCAAGACTTTGGGTCGTGTGGGTAAAGACTACCAGTCCTACATTATCCCGCGGCCAGACGGTGGGATTATCGTTGGCGGATGCCAGGGCCGAGGCGAATGGAGCTTCGAAGTTGACCACAAGGCGGCTCAAAGCTATTTGCAAAGTGCTGCCCAGTATCCTTCGTCTCTAGGACTCCTGGTAAAAGACGCAAAGGTTCTTTCCCACAACGTCGGACTACGGCCCTCGCGTGTTGGTGGAGCTCGTGTCGAGCGCGAGACAGTCCAATTGGCTGACGGTGCAAAGAAGCCGATCATCCATGCTTATGGAATTGGAGGCTGGGGGTACCAGGCAGGATATGGGATGGCAGCGACTGCAGTAAGGCTGCTGCCCAAGACAGAGCTGGCGAAATTGTAGATGTACCTATTTTCCAATAAATAAGTTAATTAATTAATAAATAAATAAATAAATAAATAAATAAATAAATAAATAAATAATTAATTAATTAATTAATTATATATATAAATATATATATATAATTATGCGCCCCCCTAACATTTCCTTATCTACAGTAAAATAGAGAAAGCCTTATATAATAGTCGATAACCAGTCTTTGTGCAGCTCTAAAGTAATACAAAGAGGTAAACACGTAAAAGTTTAAACACCAGATCTTTTAGAGTCAGATCCACCTTGACGAAAGGACGCAGGAGGGCAATGCTAAAGGTATGGTACAAACATTTACAGCAGGCGTATAACCAGTCCTGAAAAATCCACTATTTCAGTGAAACAAAGCTAATGTTGAAGCTGCGCCGCTCGTTCAAATCGTCGTTTAGCAACGCGTCAAATGGAGTCAGCGGCAATAACAAAACGCAATCGCCATCTGACAATGGCAGCGAGGCCGCAGCGGAAAATACAAAAACTTCACAAATATACACACAGCCTCCGAAAAAAGTGATTCGGGCGCTTTACGACTACACTTCACAATCAAAGCCTGAATTGCAGTTTCGGAAGGGCGATTTCTTTTGGGTTATCGGGATGGAAAACGATACAGACTGGTACGAGGCGTGTAATCCGGCTTCCGGGGCTCGGGGACTCGTACCTGTCCCCTACTTTGAAGTCCTTGGCAAACATGCGTCGACAGGCTCCGGCCATTCAGTCCCATCAGGCAAAGAGCCTTCGCTAGCGGCTACCGGAGCGGGTGCGGGCAGTAGCAGACCAGCAGGAGCCCGATCATCGAGCTCGTCGAGCACAAACATGCAAAAGCTGCCGCTTTATGGTATCGTGCAGTACGATTTTCAAGCAGAAAGACCCGACGAACTGTCAGCTCAGGCGGGCGAGGCAATAGTAGTAATTGCTCAGGCTAATTACGAATGGTTCGTAGCGAAACCGATCGGGCGGCTGGGCGGTCCTGGACTAATCCCCGTCAGTTTTTGTCAGATTCGGGATATGCAAACGGGCCAGGCGCTCACGCAGGAGGAGGTTCTAGATTTATTAATAAATACGGATCGTATCCCCAAGGTCGAAGAGTGGAAACGACAGGCAGCAGAGTACAAAAACTCTAGTATATCTTTAGGCAAATTTGATGACGAAGCGGAGCCAGGTTCCGGCGGGAATAGTAGAGCTTCAAATGCAACGAATTTGCAGAAAAAGCATGACGCAATGGACGTTTCTCGCTCGGTGTCAGCGGCCAGCAGCAGCACACGTTCTGCCAGAACGTCAAATAGACGTGGTTCCAGTATGCGTGTTCATGTTGTCTCTGTCAGTATCCCCGAATTCGATTACGACCATGGTCAGTACTGGTTTCTTGTTCGGGCGGCCTTGTCAAACGGTATGCAGCTTTCACTGTGTCGGTTTTACGAAGATTTCTATGATTTTCAAATTGCTATTCTCGAAGAGTTCCCAGTGGAAGCGGGCCGTACAGGTAAAATACGGATGCTGCCCTACATGCCGGGCCCATTGTCCTTTGTCGATGACAGTATTTCACAGCAAAGACGGGCAGATTTGGACGAGTATTTAAAGCAATTAATTGCCCTCCCCCCTCGGATCTCTCAGGGGTCATTGGTGAACAGTTTTTTCGCTCCTCGTCAGGGCGATGTTGAAGTTCTCGACTCGCAACAGCAGAATGTTGTACATTCAAGGCCAAAACCGCCTCGTCGATCACAAAAATCTCAGAGTGCAGCTGCACGAGTTTCCGGGTTGTCACAGTTGTCCTTGAACAGCACGACTACGCAAAGAAGGGTGGCCACGCCAGTAGCTGATGAAGTGGACACGGATAAAAATAAAAATAAAAATGATGATAATAATAATAGAATCGATATTGATAATAAAGATAAGTCCTCGAATGATTTCAATCCGCCTCGGATTGATCCATTATCACTCTCTCGTAAGGAATCAATTTCCTTTGTACAGGGCGTTATGACGGGCGGTATGAACAGCAAACCAAAGTTTGGCAAGGCGAAGGAAATGCCGGCTGTGGATAACGGGAATGGAACTAATAAAATTGAAAATAATTCGGATAAAAGCCTGGATAATGAGGGGCCAAGTAGCCTTCCGACCAGCGCCAAGCCTCTTGCTAAAATCGATACGGATCAGCTGGGAGACGCACAGCCGGCAAATGCACCGGTGCTTGATCAGCTTCCGCCTTTTGTGAAAATCAAAATATTCTACAAGGACGATGTAATTGCTATACGGGTGCCAGGCACAATTTCGCTTTCACAGCTTAGAGTCAAAATTAAGGACAGGTTTATGTCGAACGACAATATTTCTGCCATCGTGTGGAGGGACACTGCTGCAGATGGAGCTAAACGTGCGATAAAGACTGATGATGATCTTTATGAAATGCTTACGTCGAATCAAAAGATGGCACTGTATGTTTCATAGTCACAAAAGAATTGTTTCGTGAGGAAGGAGTTATTGAATTGTTGCCTTTTGCTGCTCATGTGTTCATTGCTATTATTATTCTTTTATCAGTTTTGCACAAAGTTGTGTTGGAGTGTGGTGTTTGAACGGTCATATTTGGGGACGTTTATATGCGAGATCGGCGGATAAATGCGCGCAAAGCATGGATGCTTGGACTTTCGGTGATTATTGAATCTTTGAATATGTTGAAGCTTGGGCAATTTCTGTATTATATTCATGAGTCTGGCTTTGTGTGGGTCTGTGTACGAGTATTGGAGACGGGAGCAGACTCAAGAATAGCCGTGCCTCGCTTGGCATTTCAACAAGGCCCCGAGAGCAAGTACACAGCGCTTACATTTATTCAGCTTTCACTGTTTATGTGTGGATACCAAGTGCTTCATTGAAGATAGTTTAACGTTTGTTCTTTGTGAGTGTGAGCTTTAGAATTGAATAATGAAATTGCTGTAAATATGTCTAATATGCACGTATTCATATAGCTTTTGTTCAGAAAAGGGCTGTAAACATTGCTTGCTTTTTGGTGACTTTGCGAATTGCCAAATAGAAACGATTCCAAGAAATCGAACACCTAAACCCTAAAAGTTTGGCCTTACATGATCAAAAGAGCTTCATTGGGGAAATGACAGCTATTTTACGGGAGTATGGAGCAATTCAAATATAACTCAAATACTTTATCCTGTGAATGCTCAGAGTATGACGTGGGCCAATCTTTTGCATTCACATAGTTAATATTGGCTATGCATAACCTATTGATTACAGCTTATGTGCCGAGCAATTGAACTGAAAGGCGATCAAAAACTGTCTTGCTTTCACAAAAGACAGAAATCAAGAGCGCGCGCGTCCGTAAGCATGTTGTATTCGTCGCATTAATACACGATCATCATTGCTATACTAATCATGAGCCTCCAAACAAACGCGTCAAAAAATTAGACCCAGCCAGATTCGAGTTTGCTCGCATATGAGGCTCAATAAGCACAATTCGATTTGTGCGGTTCTCCTTTGTCGGGACGTCTACGTAAAGACTGCGCCATTCATGTCCATCTTTTGCCTTTGGATCACGGATAACATAAGCAAACACTTCAGCACTGCCCACGTCTCCCAACACCCAAAACCGTACGTAAACATGCTCTAATTCATCCCGACCACGAACCACGGAACTTTGTGGAACACCCTGACTTCGTCGCGGCGGCCCACTGCCCGGGATAACGGCCTGCGCTACTTGTTTCATTGAGGAAGCTGGTCCGATTGCGTTTACGCAGTTGGGATCCGCCTTTACACGATCAAAGGCTTCAGAGGCAATTTTGACTTCGCCGCCCGTCATTGCGTCTACAAGAGAGTAGGCAGCTACTCCGAGCACAGTGGCAGCAAGCACAATTATAAGAGTACTGCTACTAAACGCAGAGCTCCGTGCTATGCGCTGAGAGCCTGATAGCTGAGACCAGGACCGTCGAGGATCATCGTGCGGCACAAGGCGGTACATTAGCGACGACTGCCTTTCTTTTTCCACCTGTTGCTGCCGACGAGATTCAGATTCACGCATCAAGTCAAACGGATCAATGCGCGGAGGCGACTTTGGATCGGGCGACTTCGGATCGGTAGAGGTTCTTACCATTGACCGAGTGGAAAAGCATCGAGTAGTTAGTCTGCGGCCTCGCACGCACGCGCGGCAAAGGGATAGTGCCATTATTGACTTGGATCATTAGCTTGTTAATGTTACCATGGGCAGCGTGCTTTAAGGTACAGAATCTATAAATTTTGTTGAGGCGTTACATATTATTATTATTATTATTATTATTATTATTATTATTATTATTATTATTATTATTATTATTATTATTATTATTATTATTATTATTATTATTATTATTATTATTATTATTATTATTATTATTATTATTATTATTATTATTATTATTATTATTATTATTATTATTATTATTATTATTATTATTATTATTATTATTATTATTATTATTATTATTATTATTATTATTTTATTATTATTTTATTATTATTAGACAGGCAGTTCAAGTATTCAAAACGGACCGTAGAAAGCTTCAAATTCTCGTTTCCACTATCCACTCATTGATCGCAATACAATGCTTACTAGCACACAGTCTCTACAGTCGCTTTTCCGCCTTTAGCTTACAATACGTGCAACAATTATGCTCTTTAAACTTTTAATTTAATAACATGATGATATTGATGCCTTAGCGGCGACGGTCGCCGCGGAACTGCGGTCGTGGAGCATCCTGCGCCGAGGTGTCCACCACGGTAACTGGAATTTCGTAGCCCAGAGTCTGCAAAAGTTCCTTTGTCTCCTTGTCTACGACAAGCTCGCCAGCAAGGTCAGACACCTCAGGTACGTACTGATCCTTGCGCTCACGCTCCTCCTCTTGGAGCTTGAAGGAAATGCCGCGAACAGGTCCGCGCTGGATACGCTTCATCAAATGCGTCGTGAAACCGGCAATCTTGTTGCGCAGACGCTTGGACGGGATGATTGATACTTCATCCACAATGCGCTTGTTGGTCTGGAAATCAAGCGTCAAACGCGGGTAGAACTTTTCAATGATCACGCGCGAAGCACGCTTCGTGGTTTCTGTGCTTCATTAGTATACTCAATCAGATTTATGGCACCAAAATGCCAACACTTACTTGTGCGAACGCGACCCATTGTGTAGTTTAACGTCGAGTCCGGTGTTCGCTCGTGTTTGTGTTGCGTACCAGCGTGACCGACCGTCTTACCCTACCCTAATTTTATATATGTGTAAGCAATGTTGCAGCACGTTATTTGCATACTAGATTACTTGAAGTGTTGTGGGCTGCTTGTAAGAAAGTGTCTCCTTGTTTTAATAATTAAAACACTTTTTATAAACACGAATACGCTTATTGACGCGGCACGCACGGTTACGCGCGAGGCCATAAATCAGCGCTATTAAAGCAGTCTTGAGCTGACGGCGCCTGGCACAATTTGGTAGCGGTCCAATCCTATCTCGAAAGCGTTCCGCCGACTAGTATAAAGCTAAAATAACGTTTTTAAAAGGCGAGAAAAAAGACATTGGGATTAAATCGATCAATTGACGGTTGAATCAGACCAATAATCAAGCACGAGATTCCGATCAGACGAGACAAGTGCAACCAAAATTAATGGCTGCTACAGCAACAAAAGAAGAGTCGCAGTCGTTTTTTGCCCGTGTTCGGCAGAGCAATAAAGTACGCTTGGACAATGCTCTGTTTTGTTTGTTTTTTTTTTTTTTTAACTTTTTTTTGATCTACAATGATCTAATTACTGTTTCTTGTTTACTTCTACCGCTTTTCTTCGCGCCGTTATATGTTTTAGTATGATTAGTGCTAATGTGCAGACATGCTTTGATTGTGGTGCGAGTAACCCGACGTGGGCCTCGACTCCCTTTGCGATTTACCTTTGCCTTGACTGTTCGTCGGTGCATAGAAACTTGGGCGTGCATGTCTCCTTTGTCCGATCCACTGTCCTCGATACATGGACGTACGACCAATTGCGTATTATGAAAGTCGGGGGTAATCAGTCGGCAAACACTTATTTTACACGGCACACTGGCGCCAGCTTGTTAGCAAAACAAGACGCTGTTTCCAAGTATACGTCAAAGACGGCTATTGCTTACAAGGAAGAGTTGAAGCATCGTGCTGAGCGTGATGCCAAACTGCATCCGGACCTCTTCACTGACTCCAGTACGGCAGGAGACTCTGGCACCGGATCTTCCTCCCCAGCGGCCGATGACAGTGACGATTTCTTTTCTTCGTGGGACAAACCCGTGGTTAAAAAGCCGACTCCGCCGCCGTCACGTACAAGCACTCCTCCCGTTGTAGGGCGGACGCCTTCTCCACTGGCGGTCTCAACCACAGCAGCTCAGCCGGCGGTTGCGCGTTCGCTCAAGCAAAGTTCTGCTTTACGGCCGGGTTCAGTGGGAAGAAAGTCCGTTTTGAGCGGAGGAGGGTCTAGTGCAAAAAGATCAGACTCACACAAGCGAGCGGAAAAGGCAGCGGCTATCGACTTTGAAGAGGCGGAGAGGAAAGCTAAAGAGGAAGCAGAGCGTGTAAAGCAATTGGGCTATAATGAGGAGCTGGAAAGGCAACAGCAGCAGCAACGCGCTGCTTCTGCACAGAGCAACGGTGGAGGGTATGGAATAAAACTGGCTGGCTCTGCTGTTTCAATGGACTCGAAACCTGTGTCTGCTCGATCTGGTAGTGCTACTACAGCTGGCTCTGGCAGCAAATCAAGTGCCCCGGCAATTGCACGATTAGGATTTGGTCAAGTGGCAAATAAGCCAGTTGCTTCCAAACCAGTCAGCAATAATAATAATAGTAACAACAGCCTTTTCGCAACAACGAATAGCGCGTCCGAAAGCAGAGATGCACGCGACCGGTTTGCCGGTCAAAAATCGATTTCCTCGGATCAGTATTTCAATCGTGGAGCCTATGATCCTGTGGCTTCCGCAGAGGCAAAGTCCCGGCTCAGTGAATTTGCTGGGGCTACTTCTATTTCTTCTAATGCCTACTTTGGCCGCCCTGAAGACGATGACGAGGATGCCGAGCGTGAAGGCGGTGGAGCCGGTGGAGGAGCCGCGTTCCTGCAGAATCGGGATTTGGGAGATTTGGAGAATACGGCACGCGACTATTTGCAAAAGCTTTCGCTTACTGCCGG
Source organism: Novakomyces olei (assembly GCA_016906335.1). NCBI lineage: Eukaryota > Fungi > Ascomycota > Novakomycetes > Novakomycetales > Novakomycetaceae > Novakomyces > Novakomyces olei. The sequence continues at coordinate 1,550,177 of JADEYG010000003.1, forward strand.
TGAGGATTTGGATAACTTGCGGGATGCGATTACAACTGGAGGCCGTAAACTGCAAGGGTTTTTGGAAAATTTGTCGGAGCGCTACAACTTGTAGAGCCGAGTATGGTGTGATACACGTGATGCAGTAGAAGTAGGGTTTTGTGTATTAATGTATTTAGCATGGACAATGTTTGTAGATTGTGTTGTAGATTGTATTTAAAAATAATAATAATAATAATAATAATAATAATAATAATAGGGGTGGAAATAAAAGGGTTAGGGTTAGTCACAATAAATTATTGTATGTTGTATGTATTCGCTACTTCTCCCAATCACAGGGTTTTCGCTCCTTCCCCAGAATATGGCTCAAAGCGGCAACTGCATGTGGACTTGCGTAAACATGGATAAGGTCGATCAATGAAGCAACGAGTGAACGAGCATTTATTTGTACGCATTTGCCTTAAAAACAGGAACCGTTTCAACGTTTCCTCGACCTTTGCTCTTTTGGTCGCGTTATTATAGCTCAGATATACAATAAGCTAAAGTCAGGTAAGTGCAATTGCGTCACTCCGGAACTAACTGCCGCAGAGCGCCAAAACAGAATCAGACGGGAGCTTTTACAAAGAGTAGAGGATTAAATGCGTCAACGGCACGCTTACGCGAGCCTTTTAACATCAAAGTCTTACTTGACGGGTACGCTGATACAAGAACTGCTATTGTGCTGAATTTAACCTTGAAGGTGCTCTCGTAGTAGGGTTTTCATTACGCGATGTTGGTGCAAAGGCCCGTCTTGTTTTACTGTGCGGCTGTCCGGACGAGCTAAGTGCAGAGGACAGGAATACTTTACTCGTACGTGTTCACACATTGTTTTGTATATGTATATGTATTGCTATTGTTATTGCTATTGCCATTGTTATTGCTTTTGCTATTGTTATCTTGACGACGGTATTTGTTGCGCAAGTTTGTCGCAAATTCCCATTCGTCTTTACTCACTAATTCTTCTATTTGCTTTTTCGCAAATTGTTTCTGGCGTCGCTTTTGTACTTAATACATAGTCATGCTGGGACGAAATTCGGCCTGTTGAACTCGTTTTATCAAACAGCCAGCGTGAATTGGCGCTGCTTGGAAGGCCGGAACTAGATGCGGCACCTACTAAAATTCACGTGTTTAATATGCTCGACTTTGACCGTGTCGTCTACCTTGATGCCGATACCGTTTGCTTGCGCAATGTGGACGATCTTTTCGATTTGGATCCAAGTATAGTTTTGGCGGTAAGTGTAGAGTTTCTTTTTTCATGCGCTTGTTGCTGACGCTTATAGGCTGCGCCAGATACAGGATGGCCCGACATTTTCAATACCGTAAGTACATCTTGAGGCTTTAAATTTGCTCGTATCTTTTATAATCATCGCTCTTCAGTTTGATCAATGTCATTCTGGTTTTGGAGTTTGCCTACCTTTTGAACATCATTGAAAAGCTTGATATTTGAAGTCTGTGTGCTTCTGAGATATCACCTTATCTTGAGTCTGTTTTTCTATCATTGTTCTTTGAATTCTTAGCCTTCCCTGTTTGTTTGAGTTGGTCTAAAGCCGGTTCTTACTTATAGGGTGTTCTCGTTGTCAAGCCAGAGGGTGGTTTGTTTGATGCTTTACAATTACTCTTGAGGGCATCCGCAACGTTTGATGGTAGGCGAACAGACTTCAGATTATTTGGATAAGCTTATAACTTTTATTGTAGGCAGTGACCAGGGTCTTTTGAATCAGTATTTTACGCACTGGCATCGACTGCCTTTTACCTACAACGTGACTCCCAATGCTGGCTATGAGTATGCAAGGATTTGTTCTATCAGAACAAATTTAAAAATTAAAAATTTAGAAAATAAAATTGAAAAATAAACCCTCACTTTATTTTTTATTTTAATTTATGTATGATGGACTCAATCTCTAACGTGATTTTCTAGATACGCTCCTGCCTATTCCTATTATTCATCCCAAATATCAATCGTTCATTTCATTGGCAGTTCAAAGCCCTGGCACCGTTTAGATTCTGGACATGTCAGCGGCGTCTTTGGTAAATTATTGGCGCGATGGACAGCTGTATATAAACGGCATGTTGCTCCACGGTCGCATAATTTGGCAAGCTCAGACATACGCGAGGTTGAAGAACACAAGGCAAAAGAACCTGAAGGGAATCAATACGGCGAGGCTAGTAAAGCGAGCAACGAAAGTATTGGCTCTGTGGAACACCAGATGTCCACTGAGGGCCCATCATTCTCAAAAAATTCAGAGGCTTCTCAATTGAAATCGATTTTGAAGAAACGTAAGACTCTATGTTTTGACTCTTTTTGTATACGATTATATTGATATGGTCATAAATTAATATTTCCATATCAAATCCAACTTTTATCACAAACTTTATGCACATTTGCTAACATCAGCGTCTGAAGAGCATTTATACTCGGCGTGGGACGCGCAAAAAGAGTCACCTCCTAAATTTTCTCAGCCAGAAGCGATAAATTGGCCCATAGAGACTGTACCCAACTGGACGCAACCAGAGTTTCGTCCGCCGGTGAGGTATCCAACGCCTTCAAAGTACGTTCATTTTGATGTGCCCGACACTCCGCCAGAAAGGGAAAGGACTCCTCCAGTTTTCCCGTGGGAAACTTATTCTTCAGAACCAGAGCGCGTGTTCCCCGAGAACAGCGAAGAGCTCGATGAACCGGAACTAGATCCGGACGAGCAAGAGGATCCTGGGGAAGAACTGGCAGAGTTTGAAGCTTCTTCGGGCATTGATCCGAATACCGAGTACTGGACTCCACAGACAAGCGATGAAAACGCGTGGGACAATTATTCTGATATACTGAGCTACGCAACCAGCGTTTCTCGGCAATTTTATCGAAGCTCGAGCAGAACGAAACCGGCTCTAGATCTCCCCCAGAACCGTAATCGTACGGATACTGACTCTGCGCGAAGCACGGAGCCTCGAGCGGCAACATTTAAAATTCAAGAGTCTCATGTGCCCAACCAGAACGTTTGGGATCCTAGCAAACAATTAGACAAACTCACACTAGATGCAGCAGAAAAGGCAGCAACAGGTCCTTGGAAAAAAGAGAAATAGAAGGGATCATGAGTCGTTTTGTCGACCTGACGCAGCCTTTGCCTTTGACGTAGTCGTGCTTTATTATCGCATTTTCTTTTTCCGTGTATAGTCTTGTTTAGACAAATTGCAGCCGCCCCGTGACTATTCGCCGCTTCGACTTTTAGACCACAAACTTGGATCGTCTTTGCCATCTTTAATAATGCGAAAACATATTTGAGTCTGTTCATTGGGCACGACTTAGACACCATAATAATATACGAAGAGAATCAAATGTATGTGCATATTATCTTGCTCACGCCTTTGCATATTGCCCTTCCCTACTCCAAGTCTGGGGCCAAAAATTCGTCGTCAACCAGCCCGATGTCCGCATCCTCTCTTTCTTCATCAGATTCATCTGCCCGTTTCTTCAATCTTGGAGCATTTTGAGATTTTTTGCCCTTATTCAAGTTATTGGGCTTCCGATTTCCCTCGAGTAATAGCTTCTGGTCTGGATTACGAAGGATGCGAGCATGAAACTCGTCCCAAATTTGTTTTTGCCTTGCAAACGCCGCCTTGGCACGTTCGTCTGCTGCTTGCTTTTCACGATAAAGAGATATATATTTCTCAGAATTTGGAAATTCTAGTGTGTATAATAGATCCGTCTTTAACTTTAAAACGTTCTCCTTGAGAGTTTTGCAGTCTGAATCCTCAGCCGCATCCTTCAGCGACTTTTCCGCCTTGTGCAAGCGCCGAGTTGCTTTTTGCCGCTCTGCAATTAGTACACCAGTTAAATGCAATAAAGTAGAACGCACCAAAAAATTTGACTTTATGGTACTTTTGAGCATTTTTGCGTTCTTGCGTTACTCCTTGCGCAATTGCAAGTTGCTCTGTATAGGCATTAAGAGCCCGCTCGTGTTCAATGCGCACATTGATTGGCAATTTCTCCTTATCAAAGTTAGCTTAAATTTACTGGAAACCAAATGAATCTGAAAAATAAATTAATCTATTTTTGGCATTCTGGTCCTTACTCTCTTCAACAAACGCTGAGTATCGCGAATTTTTTTCTTAATTGCCCAAGAGCCTTCCATCTGCATATTGTTGCGGCCCTTGTTGCGGCCTCCGTTGCGATTATGCTCTCTCTCTGGAGCCATTGCTGATCAGGCTTAGTGCGACAAGGAAAATAAAATAAAATAAAAGTACAACGTTTTTGCGTCGAGGTAGATAAATATTTGTTATGGCGAGTCTGTGTACTTATCAGTTGCATAATAATTGTAACAAATGATCGTCTATATATAATCGTGCGCACATGTAAAAAGCACTATGTACATTCATAACTATAACTTTCCATAGTACTGACTTTATCAGCTGATTGATATCTGTGTATCGGCCGCCTACGTTTATCAGAAACAGCTCTTTGATTAAAGGAATTTTTATTAAACGATAGCGGCTCATCCATGTATGTTTCAAACCCGACTTTGAAATAAGTGCGCTTCTTTGGAAAAAGTTATAAAAGATTAATAGCAAGGCTGTATATTAATAACGTGCATATCAATTTTTCGATAACTTGTAGCGCATGATCAATCAGCTTTACACAAATTATTTTCAAGATAGAACCTTACATAATACACTATAATCCTGGAAACTTCAAGTACTGTATAACGCATTTTGATGTACGTATCGCTCGCTTTTTTGCTCGAATGAGGTTAAGTCGGATCGCGTTCGGAACATTTGTGAATGGCTCTATAAATTCATATAAATTATATGCGCTATAACAGAAAAGGATTGAGTGTGGAACTTTCAAGCGTGTAGTATAAATTATAATAATAATTATATTGTAGTATATTAATTATATTATTTTAAAATATATTATAGTGTTTTAAAATATATTATAGTGTTTAATAATATATTCAAGTCAGTACATCATTACCAAATATCGAGGAGCCAAAGGCGTGGAGAGTCGCGAGGCGACACCAACTTGTGATAAGAAATAAAATTGGCCTGTTGAGTGTCCAGTTGAAGAATGAAAACTTCAGGTTGATTGTTTTCAGTGCAAAATCAGTCTAATGGCGACCTCACACTCGGGATCGCCTATTTTACGGCACATTAGTGACTCTCCAACTGGGCGATTCGTTGCAGGGTTCCCAAAGAACGATCAAATACGTGTGTACGAGCCGGCCGATGCGAATTGCACACGCAATCGGTTAGTATACAATCGCGATGGAGTTAATTTGATAAAGGTAGGATAATCTTTAATATCTGGATTGAACGGTCCTCTATTCTTCTTTTATTTCCTTTTAATAGACCTTCGAGTTATTCAGTTATTCTGTAAACATGTCTCATATTGAAATCGCTAATTAAAGTGCCTTGCTCTTTCTCCTATAGATCCTTCGCTGCTCGCTGTCGGCCACGGAACAGGCAATGTTTCGCTTATTGATCTGCAACAGCCGCACGATACACCGGCAACTGCAGTTACTGTGCGACAGCAACGAGGCTGTAACTCTGTCGGCCTTTCACGTGCAGGCCAACTAGCAGTGGCCCTGGATAAAGTGAGAAGCGATGCTTGTCTTATGATTTGGGATATAAATGCCAGTGGCGGATCTAGTCCCGAATTTATTTCTGCCTACGCGGCGAGTGAATCGATCCTAGCAGTCCAGTTTTTACCTGATCAGCCGCATCTAATTGCAGCTGGAGTCAATTACCGCTGGCTACGGCTCTACGATACTCGTGATTACGCATCAAACCGGAACAGCGTCGCGTCCTTCCCGACTCCGTGCGTTCACTCTGTCGATGTGGACAGACTAAACACAAATTACTTGGCCGCACGCTCTGACGACACTGTTGCCGTGTTTGATAGGCGCTATACTACTGAACCGGTGTTAACCCTAACCCCGAAGTTTACGGAAAAACGAGATAGTGTCGTTGACCTGTGCTTTGCCCCGCAAATGGCGGGCCAGCTACTCGTAATGTCACGCAACGGAACCTTTTACGATTGGAATTTTCATTATCTCGATGGATTGTCCCAGCCTTCAAGTACCCGGAGAAGGCACACGGCCCCCGGGTCCTTTGCTACGGACAATGTTCCTGTACAGGATAGGATCTACGTTGCCCAGAGCGGGAGTCTTTTGCCCAATGTTCAGGTCAGTTCCTTTGACGTTTTACCTCCTCAAGCCAATACTTTTCCGAATAGTACGGGCTTATTAGTCTCTGACGATCAAGGCGTATTCAATACTCTGAAGATCCAGCACGCCCATACAATAGTGAAAACATCGACTCGTAATCAGCTGATTGCTGCTGATGGGACGAGTCCTCGGGTCAACATTTATGGGACACGTAACGATGTTCCTTCCAAGGCTACTGCTAATGATCTGGCGGAGCTTGTTAGATCAGGTCGACGGCCGACGGGCGCTCTTGAACTGGTCAGGGGCGTTACTGGAAGCGATTCTGAAAGTTTACAAGAGGAGGAGGAGGAAGCTACGGAGGATGAGAGGAGTGAGGATACGACAACCGTGATTCATCATCATCATCAATCGCAAACCCTAACTAACCCTAATCTTAACAACTCTGGAGGGGCATCTACTTTTGCTGCTGCCAAAAGAAAGGTCAATGAGAACGGGCTTTTCCGACCGGGCAAAGTCTTGCACGACGATATATTAGTATCAATGATGCATTCTGCCCAGCTCGGATACATGTTTGATTGTGATATAAATACTGCGCTGGCCAAGGACGACTACCAGCGGGACATGTGGCAATGGATTAAAAACAACAAGAGTTTTGTAGAGAAGGGCCTCATGTCTGCTCGAGGCCTGGATTTTGGGTTTCAGGGAGTATTGGGTATTTGGCATATGTGGCCAGCAGCTGCTAGAATGCGTCGGAGCAAAGCAAACAAAACGGCTCGGTTCTATGTGCAAAGTCCGTTCCGGCCCCGACTAGATCATACTGCGGAAAAAGTAGCATTTTTGGCTGTACAGGAGCTCAATACTCGAGCCGGCCGTGAAATCTTTTTGGCAACTTCCTCTAGGACAAGTCCAGTGAGACAACTAGCACTGGCTATCTGTGGATTCGATTTTTCTATAAACTGCCTGGAGCAGGAGATTGAGCGGCTTGAGGAGGAAAAAGAATATGAAAAGGCTGCCGGTATGGCTCTTTGCCATGGACGCATGGAGAGAGCAATCGTTTCCCTGTCTAAAGGCAATGAAAGACTGAAACTGATGTCTACTGCTCTGGCCGGTTTGGTCTCTGCCCAATCTTCGAGGAAAGCCAGTGCTAGAAACAACGAAAACAAGAACGACAATGGGAATAGCAAAGATGAAACTATGGACGAGAATAATGGCAACTCTTCTGTCAATCTACTCTGGAAAAGACTTTGTCGAGATCTTAGTATTGAGCTGGACGAGCCTTACCTTCGAGCAATGTTTGCCTATGCCGCAAACTCCGATTGGAAGGATATTCTGGACGAGCAATCGCTGCCACTCAAGGAACGGCTTGGCCTGGCTCTGCGGTTCCTCGGCGACGAGGATCTGACAAACTATTTGGCTGATTTGTGTAAAAACGTGGTTGCTACGGGTGATTTAGAGGGGATTATGCTCACGGGTATTACGCCCCTGTCTTTTCGATTACTACAGAATTATGTGGACCGAACTTCGGATGTTCAAACTGCCGCTATTATAGCGTCTTTTGTTATACCCCGATACTATGAGGATTCTCGCTATGATCGATGGGTCGACGCTTACCGGCTGCTGCTTAACCATTGGCAGTTGTATTATCCTCGTGCCCGGTTCGATGTGGCCCGCGCAGATCAGGCTCCAGCGAAAAGGAGAGCGGGACAGCATAATCATTCAATGGCTCAGCAGTCAATATTTGTTCGCTGCCAGCATTGCAATCAGAGTATTAGCCATAGAATGCTTTTTCCGGGAAGAGCCCGTGATGGGAAACGGACGACCCTGACAACACAGGCGCAGCAGGTTGCTACTGGTGGAGAGGGATACAGTGTATGTGTTTATTAATTAATTAATTAATTAATTTATTTATTTATTTATTTATTTATTTATTTATTTATTTATTTATTTATTTATTTATTTATTTATTTATTTATTTATTTATTTATTTATTTATTTATTTATTTATTTATTTATTTATTTATTTATTTATTTATTTATTTATTTATTTATTTATTTATTTATTTATTTATTTATTTATTTATTTATTTATTTATTTATTTATTTATTCATTTATTTATTTATTTATTTATTTTTATTTTCAACTCTAATTTTTAGCTTTCTACGTGTCCATCGTGTCATAAATCGTTCCCGCGATGTGCAGCTTGTCTGCTTCCATTGGGAATGCCCCCGGACCCAAACGAAAAAGCCGCTTCAGTTGGTATTGGCAACTGGTTCAGCTTTTGTCTTAAATGCAGCCACGGAATGCACGCTCAGCACTCGATAGAGTGGTTTAATAAGCACAGTACTTGTCCCGTGGCCAATTGTGAGTGCCGATGCGCTTGAATATTCCGAAAAAGATTTTGTAATTATTGTTATTCTTATTTTATGTATGGATAATACTTTTATATCGTACAAAGTATATATATTATTGAATCTCCGCAAGCATACATCGAGCACGGCCCAAGCGGTCTCGAAAAAATATTGACAGATCACGTGCAGGTCAATTTTTATTGCCGCAAGAAATATTTCATGTCTACACTATATGCTCAACGACACTTTCACAATTGCCTTTGCTGCCTCGGCAGACGGGTTCATTGTTTCTATTATCACTGGCGACTGGCTCAGACTTTAGAATTGTTTTTGGCAACGACTGTCAGTTTAGTTTGATTGCCGGTTCAGCTTGATTGCAGGTTTTGTTTGACTTTCAGCTCTTTACGACTTTTGCCTTGTAAAATTCGCTTTGGCCTCAACGATTGCTCGGGAAAGACCATTTTTCTGAAGAGATAAAAGAGTATTTATATTGATATTGATATTTATAAATATATCTATCATTTTATCCAAACGGCTAATGGTCTACGGAATGGACCCGTCTCTTAGACCGCCGTCACGCCTGGAACGTCTGGCAAAAGTCACTTCTCGGCACACAAACGTCCTGAAAAGACCTTTTACTCAAAGCATTCGGCAGTCCGGCGCTCATGGGTTTGCAAACACACGAGAATTTGACGAGCAAGACGTGCAGAGCCGTATAAATTTGAGTTTAGCTAGGAATCCAAGCAGAAACATTATCAGTAGCAACAACAACAACGGCAGTAACAGCAAAAGCACACTCCTACGCCGTCGACTCTTTTCGTTTAGCAGCGGGATGCAGCGAAAACGAAAAGAAAATGCTCTGCCTCAAGTCAGAATGGAGTCTCTGTCGCTCAATAACGGCGATGGTGAAGTTGATCAGGGTCTTCAGCTTCCCTTGTACGACTGCGAAGGCCGTTCAGTATTAAACAGCAGCAGCAGCAGTTTACAAAGTGTTCGGTTCCGTTCACGTAACGAAGCTCTTGATCACCTGCAAACTGCTCGCCGCCATCTTTATGTCGGATCTAATAGATCTGTGCGTGAATCTCTTGATTTCTGGATCTCATACCGTGAAAACCCGCCGGCTCAGAAACAGCAAGAGCACGCATTCGATTCTGAGCAAGTATCGGTGATTTTTGAGCATATCGAGTATATTATAATGTGAATTTTGTACCCTTGACATGGGAGGCTGTGTACACAGGATGAAGCAGATGAGGTAGTGAGGTAATTGCAATTAAATGGGCCGGCAGGCTTGCCCATTACCGGCAAAGATATACAAATTGTATTGTTCATAGGTTGCAGAACCTGAACGACGTGGCCGCCGTTCTGCGTAGACTATAGCGAATGTGTCTATAAAGTAACAATTGCAGGCATTCTGTTATGCTTTTCCCTTACTTGCTGCTTGAGTTGCGTAGAGATATACAAAAAAGCCTCAGGAAACGAGGCCTTTTAACAAATAGAGCAAAATTGTAGAGAAAATATCAGATAAACAATATACTAGTAAATTCAATATATTGATAATTCAATCCTAATAAATCAATCCAAATAAATCAATACTATCAACGTGCTTGACACTCGTCAAGTAATCTTACATGCAAAATAGGCATAAACCGAGTATACCATTTTCTGCCACCGACCCAAATGCAGTTTTGTCCAACATGCGGGAATCATTTATTAGTGGGCCAAATGGAAACGGGCAGCAACCGTTTCTACTGCTCAACTTGTCCCTACCAATTCCCGATAAAGTATTGGGTACGATTTTCTTTGTTATTTCTGGTGCATTTATTATTATTTGATTAGTGTGTTCATTTTGTAATTGTATTGGCATTTGGCTCATTTGCCCCTGTCTTTAGCTCTTCTCTGACCCCTTCAGCTCTACAATCGGCACGAAAATAAGCGGAAAGAAGTCGATGACGTGCTTGGCGGCGCCGAGGCATGGGAGGGCAACCAACAGACAGAGGTTCAGTGCGCTAATATTCGCAACTGCGACGGGACAAGAGCGTACTTTATGCAAATGCAGATCCGCAGCGCCGATGAGCCAATGTCTACATTTTACAAGGTACATCCATAATTGATCTTGAACTAACGGTATTAGTGTATAAAGTGCGGCCATGTTTGGCGGGAAAATTAGCCTTAACGGCACTCGCCTCGTGCATAACAAACCTTTCGCATAAATGTCTGTATGAAGCTTTGATAGCTATAAAATGACTGATTCATTGTTCAAGTAGACGCAACTGTATAAGCACATATATTAGAGGAACCATACCGGACACTTACAAGTAACTCGAATCGAATATATCGTGTTTCGATATAGAGAAATAGTATAGAGAAATAGTATAGAGAAATAGTATAGAGAAATAGTATAGATGAATAATTATAGAAATTGTAGAGAAATAATATAGAGGAATAGTATAGAGTAATAGCATGATGCTATAGAGTAGGCTGCCCATAGGCTTAGCCGACCTGCCTACGAATGCAATTGATCCGTAATAAAAACGTTACATTTACAGACACGCTTACAGAGATGTGCAACTGTTGAAAAGAATCGACACTCGGATAAAAACTTTATTTCACGATATGAATGTTTGTTACTACAAAGTCTAGTAACCAAATTTGGCCAATTCCTCGTTGATCGGTCCAGCTGCCTTCTTGGCAGCCGTAACCTTCTTGGCCTTGGCCTGCTTGGCCTGGTAAAATGCTTGTGCCTTGATCTTCCGCTTCTCTTCCAGCTTGTCGACAATATCGCGGTATTTCCAGCCAACTTCGTGGGACAAGCGGCCCACAGTGCAGTACTTGCGACCCGGTCGCAGACGCAGGACACGTAGAGCCTGAGGAACAACTACGCGCTTCTGCTTGTCATAAGGAGGTGGCACACCCTCGTACACACGCAGCCGCTCCATCGCTGCCTGTCCGCGAGCAGTTTTGTGGGGAATCATGCCACGCACAGCCTTGTAGAACACACGCGAAGGTGCGCGAAAGTGGAAGGGACCGCGAGTCGGGTTGAAACGGCAAGCCTTGCGCAGGTACTCCAGGAACTTGATTTTATTGCGGAAAAAGTGGCCAGAAATGTTGAGCTCTTCGCAGCGAACAACAACTACTTTTTGTCCCAGCAGCAGTTGTTTTGCTACTACGGAAGCCAAACGACCCACCAAGTGGCCCTTGCCTTTGCGAAAAGTTAGTATCATGTTTTGCATTCATTCTCTTGTTTGCTTACCGTCAACGACCACCGGTTTAGCGGAAAACTCGCTCATGTTGGCTCGGTTGATTTGACTGGTTTGTGATTTGTGTGTGCCGGTGCGCTCGTCAACGTTGTGTTGTGGTCGTGCGTGACTGTTAGGGTAGGGTTGGATCCTATAATACAAAGGATGAGCATGGATTGTTACTTTGCGTGTAGTATATGTATACTATGCGCAATCAAGTACGCTGATCGCTTACTTGTGCCAGCTCGCCTTGTTATCGCGTTAATACGTAAATAGAACAGATGGCTCCGCGATAATTTAGTCAGATAATCTATACCAGTCCCTCCCTTGTGCAATTTGTGTTGCTCTTTAAACAAAGAAATCCTTTGGCGTTTAATGTAGGGTTAGGGTTATAAAGAGGGTTAAGATTAAAGAGGGTTAGGGTTAATTATACATTCGATCTGGCAAGAGTGCATGTATCGGCATGATTTGATGGCGGCCATGCATCTATGCAAATGACGCACAGTCTCGCGAGCCCATGGAAGCCGAGCGCGGGCCAATTGCACGTAGTGAGCGGCCGCGCCAGTGTACTGGAGCATGTGATTTACGAAACGATTGCGTCGGCGTTTGAGACGGTTGCAACTAAAGGCAATTGTAGAGTTTACGTGATCGATACGCTCGGGTCCTTTGACGTAATGAAGCTGTCGCGTATTCACCCGAATCGAGCTGATTTGGACGCGGTGCGGATAACGCGGTGCTTTGACGTTTACGGTGTAATTGACGCTGTACGTGAGACTATGGCCGACTTGCACAATGAGCATTCGCTCCTTATTGTACATTCATTCTCTCATCCTGTTGGGCTTTTAATGGCCAACGGCATGTCTCTCGGTATGGGTCTTGCACTATATTTACACAGATTTATTTTATTTACACAGATTTATTTTATTTACACAGATTTATTTTATTTACACAGATTTATTTTATTTACACAGATTTATTTTATTTACACAGATTTATTTTATTTACACAGATTTATTTTATTTACAAGGGATTTATTTGCGCGGCGATAAAGTGAACGGGTCAATGTGGATTCCAAATGATTTGCTTATTTTTCACACCTGCCTCTTTACTCTTTACCTAACTCAACAGGGCATTCTCTCATGGTATCACTTTTACGGGAAATGCGTGCACTGCTCTTTGCCCACCTGCAGAATCTTGCCATACTGCTTTCGGTAGAGAGCGTGGCCAGCAGCAGGTGTGCCGCCTCTGCCTTTCCCGAGACGATGCTACGGCCCGCGCTGGGAACAACATTCCCCCACCTGGTCGATACTATCTGGCTGCTTCATCCACACGGGACTGCAAAAGAACAATACTACGTGGCCGAGGCCATTCAAAGCTCAGACGGTGCCTTTGGCAGCGTCCTTTTTTTCCGCATCGACGCGTTCCAGCGCGTAGTGCTTGTATAGAATCTGATAAACAATCTGATAAACAATCTGATAAGATCATCATGATAAGATTGATCTTATCAGATCAACATGATTATCAATCTGATAAAATCCTAATAACTCAAGCGTAGGGCGGACGGTGCACGTCTGGCCCCGCTGCCACTTGCAGTCTTGGAGCAGCGAGAAAGCTGGATTTTGCCTTCGCCCTCCCCCTACCCTCCGTGCCCTCGTCCGACAGCAGATCGTGCATTGATTTGTCCAGCTCAGCGGCGGTCAGCGATGGCCGGTGAGAGGCAGCAGTGAGAGCGCTGCGCAGAGAACGGGCGTCTGCCTGCAAGTGCCCTCCAGTCACGTGCTCGTCTCTGGACAATGGAACTATTGCTGAGCGAATAGAACCAGATTGAGGCCGAACGAGAAGAGACTTTAAGGCTTCTACACGTAGACTAGCGTCCCTGCCAAGAGTATGGACACTACGAGGGCGGCCACGGTAGCAAGTTGCCAGTGAAGAGTTTGACAATTGCCGTTTCAGCTGCAGTTCTCGATCGTCGAGCGTAAACGTGGACGGGTGCCTTTTTCCATAAGGCTCTTCGTTTGGCTCTACGTCTTTTGGCACTCGTTCTTGACTGGCATTATTGTCTGCATGAACTGACGGCTGTGACAGCTGTGATCGTGGACGGCCAAGTGCATTGGTTCGAGTCTGGGTCATTGCCCTCTGAATACTGCCGAGTGAGACTGAGCTGGAAGCGTGTGACGCATTGTCGTACAAGTGCAGAGCATCAAAAGTGCCTGGTTTGAAGGCGACAAGGAGGCACTCTCGCATACTCTGAGGGTAGGCAGAGTGGAAGGAAATGGCCTCTATAAACTGACCCCTTAAGAACTGAGGCACTTGCCGCTGCAGAGCCCTTGGGTCTACTGACGTGAGTGGGACGATACTGTTGAAGGGCAGATTGACGGGGTCCGTAGTGGCCTCTCGAGGCTTTGTAACGTGGAATTTTTGGTAGGCCAGAGCGACCCTGTGCCTGACAAAATCGTCTACAAACTTGGGCACTGTCGCAGCTTGACGCTTGCCTCCTGCCATTGGCTCTCGCGGCTCTTTGGAATTGCCGTCCAGAGCCGACTCGTCCTCTGCTATATCGCTCTGCGCCCGAAAGACCATAGCCATCGCTTTACTGCCCACCATCGTCTGCAGCTGCTCCATTTCAAGAGAGGGCTCGAAATTGGTTTTATTAGACTCGAAATTGGACTCGAAATTGGACTCGAAATTGGACTCGAAATTGGACTCGAAATTGACGCTTGACGTGTTAGGGTTAGGGTTAGGGTTAGGGTTATGCTTTTGAGCACTTGTAGCCACTGCTGTAGCTTCCTCGCCAGTCTGGCTCTTTTCTTTTCTGGTTTTTTCCTGTTCTCTTTTAACCTGTTCCCTACTCACCTGTTCCCTATTGTTCATTGTGAGAGCGTCGAGTACACGATGAAGGCCCGAAATGTCAGAGGCATAAGGCAGCAGCCCGACACCGGCGAGCAGGACAGAGTCCTGCCGTGGCCGTTTTGGCTCGGCTCCAGGCAGAGAAAACTCCAACTCGTCCGGGCTCGATCCGTTTCCAGGACTGGAATCTCTGCCAGGACTGGAACCCTCTGCAAGACTGGAACCCTCTGCAAGACTGGAATCTGCTCCATTCAAGCCTGCTGGCCTGTCATCGGCAGCAGCCTTGGGCCCAGTAGTCATAGCGGCTTCCGGCTCGGCCTTCTCCTGAGCCTCTTGAGCCTCCTGAACAGCTTTCCTACTGGCACTCGGCGATTGTGCCGTTATTGCATGCGTCGCTGTCCGGCGGAGATAGTAGTAGACAAACGTGAGCAGATCCTGAACCGCGTCTTCCACGTCCGACAGCTTGCACGAGACAACGAGCGCTTCCAGCTGAGTCTTGAGCGAATGGTCACACAGCAGCTCCATAAATTTTGCTCTCACTGCGGGCACTTCGTCCACGATGAGCGGGAACCCGCGTCGCCAGGCGTGCAGGGATACTTGTTTGTGCAACAGGCTGGGCTTGTTTGTGCCGTCGGTATTGCCGATGGCATTTCCGTCGGCATTGCCGATGGCACTTTTATCGGCATTGCCGATGGCACTTTTATCGGCATTGCCGTTGGCACTTTTATCGGCATTGCCGTTGGCACTTTTATCGGCATTGCCGGCGGCCGCCAGCGTTCGTGCCGCCGCCTCTACGCACACAAGCCGGTCGTGTCTGCTGTACTGTGCCGGTGGAGGTGAGGAGGAGGCAGAAGAGTAAGGAGCGGCTATTGCCGGCACTGCCACACTCAAATCCCGGTCAGCGGCAAAGGCAGAGTCGCAGCGTTCAAAGAGGTACGTGATCGTGTCAGAGATCTGGTCGGGGTAAAAAGTATGGACGGCGAGGGCTTCAATGCAGGTAAAGAGCAGCTGCATTTGCTTATACTCGAGCGCCATACGCGACTGCAAAAGGGCGTCTGCCTGACAAGGCTGTGAGGAAAAGATATAGTACCATTCGCTAGTGTCGACTGTGCCCAGTTGGCCCTTGAAGAGCTGCTGAATCTGTTTGATGAAAAAGTCTAATACGTCCAAGGCAGACACGCCAATCAGGCTCGCGTCTGAGCGCAGTAGAGCCACAATAACGTCGAGAATCATACACTTGGCGTCTCCGTTTATACTGCCAACGGCATTGCCGACGGCAGTTTTAACGGCATTGCCGACGGCATTGCCGACGGCAGTCTTTTTGGCTCCACTAGAGAGATAGTACGCTTGAATACAGGCCAAGAGAATCTTGTGCGAGTACCGCACACCCGTAAAATCGGCCAGGGTCACTACTAGCTCAGCCGCCCACTCGCTGTCCACGGGAACAAGGCGGCCAGTCACGAGCCGGAGCAGTTCCAGCGTCGACTCAAAGACATGCTTGTTTGATGGGGTTTGGTAAGCGGCAATTAGGGTGTCCAGGCCAGTCAGGCCGTTGCGTACTAGCGGGTCTTCTTCGCCACCAATAAGGACAGCTTTTGGCAGTGCTCCTCCTCCTTCAGCTCCTGCTCCTCCTACTCCAGCAGCTCCAGCTCCAGCAGCTCCTCCTATTGGCCCCAATTTACCTGAAGCAACAGACCGGGTTGCTGTACGGCCGCTGCTGTTTGTTCGACGAAGAAACTGCTGCATTTCATTGAGCCTCTGAGTCTGTGTACGGCTGGAAGCTTTCATCCTCTGTCCATTATTAGAGTGTTTTAAACTATTGCGCTGCCCATTGCTGCTGTCGCGATTAGGGTTAAAGGCGTCAGACTCGGCTGTGCTTGTGGCCGCGTAGAGATTGTAGACTGAGCCGACAATAATATTGCGAGTCAGCTTTACCGCCCAATGAGCATCGCTCTTGGCAAAAGCCGGAGACGTGCATGCGAGAAAGAGTGCTTGCAAACCGACCGCTCTGAACCGGTAAACGTCCTCCGCCGATATGGGCCGAGAGTTGTTGAACCCGAGAAAGGAGGAGGAAATCTGTGAGCCCAACGGCGTTTTCGCAATCTCCAAGTACCGGTCGAATATGCCGAGGTACAAGTCACAAATTTCCTGGTCAATTGCTACAATTGACGCATCATAGTGTTTGAGGAAAGCAGACAGCTGCCGTTAGTTTATCAATACAAATTGACATTGACAATTATTGACATTGGCCATTATTGACATTAATTGCTTACGCGCTGAATACAGGTAATAAACATAAATTTGGTGGAAAAGAGTCTAAATTGCAAACGCGTGTTTCTTGAATAAACGCACACAGACTTACCGACTTGAGACTCGCTTCGTACAAAACGATATCGCTCGATTGTAAAACATTATTCAACGATCTCAGGTAATTTGCCGTCATCATATTTAAATCACGGGAGCATTTGTCCATGAGCGCCGCAAATATGTCCAGCGATATTAGTACTTCCCTGTAAGCCGGTCAGTAAAATAAAAATTGCACAAAATGAACAGTCATTCAATTATTAATTTTAAATTATTAAAATAATAATTGTTAAAATTGTTAAAATTGTTGAAATAATAATTATTAAAATTGTTAAACATCGTTCCAAATATTAAATATTGAACTGTATCAAATTGGCCAAGAGCCTAATCAATCTCAGCATTCATGGTAGCACTTACCCCTGTCGCATGTGGTACTGGTCGCGAATAATCTTCTTTTCCAAGAAATTACTGACTTTGGGGATCTTTGCCGTTCGCGTGTTTGCATAGTAGCAAAGATACGAAAGCTCACTCGCGTTGGGCACAGTCTCTGCGGCTTTACTGCGTGGATAGCACCGAAGCACCAATTTTTGGTGTTTTGGCAAAAGGAACGGCGGTCTCATCGTGTGAAATTGGCTCTTGGCCCAATTGTGCCACACGTTCCCGTGCGATGATTGTGGTTCTTTACGTATATAGTGATTTTTTGTTTACTATATACTATTGTATGGGACATTTACTATGATGATTCGTCTGCGAAATAAACAATATACTAAAATATAATATATATTAATATATAAAATAAAATAAAATAAAATAAAATAAAATAAAATAAAATAAAATAAAATAAAATAAAATAAAATAAAATAAAATAAAATAAAATAAAATAAAATAAAATAAAATAAAATAAAATAAAATAAAATAAAATAAAATAAAATAAAATAAAATAAAATAAAATAAAATAAAATAAAATAAAATAAAATAAAATAAAATAAAATAAAATAAAATAAAATAAAATAAAATAAAATAATAAACAATAATAATCATTTCATCATTTCATGATTCAAGTATCATATAAAGTATACAATAATGTTTAGCAAATACTAAACCCTAATCCTGTGTTCTATTTCACGGCCAACGTCATTCAGAAACAGATGTGGATTCAAAGTTTCACAGAGCCTTAATTAAATTCTGTATCATTTCAGTCCCGATGTTTTATCGGTCAAACCTCGGTTTTTGTACAACAATCTTATGATATGGCAATTTATGTCATACACAAATGCACTTTCCTATATTCAAATAACAAAGTCTCAATTAAATTTGTAAATCAATGGGCAAACGATTCCCACAGGGCATTTCACCTCTGACCACGAAATAATAGACGTTTCAGAAATAATGGGAATAGACACTGATACGCTAGCCGAGACGGAATCCGAAACACTATTATTCTATGGTCTTGGATAGGATCAATGAAACAACATAAATGGGAAAAAGACGTAGTAGAAGATGATAGAGATGTAATAAAAGGAAAATAAAACAAAATCCAGTAAAAGTAATTACAGTACACTACCGATTTGCAGTTGAACATTGTACCTTCTCTTTTTCTGTACCCTCTCGTCTTGACTGCTGGCCAATCACATGATCAAGTGAACAGTACGCGAGACACGTGACAGTGGCAATTGAACCTGCTAAAAGCCATGATTATATGATGAAATACGATAAGGCTTTTCTTTTATCTTTTTTTTTAACATTTACTACGCTTGCAATTACCTGAACACACACAAATACGACTAAATTGAGCGAGCAGAGTCGGCAAACGGTTCCAGCCAACGGCAACAAAACAAATACTTTACACACATTGCCAACGGGAATACGGGTACGTAATACACTCGGTTGGAACATATTTATGACTAGAAAGGTATAAAAGCACGGACGGATACCCCCACGACAGTCTAACGGCGAAATGATGTGATAGAAGACAAACATTAAATTAATATAGAAGAATAAACCGGTCCACGAATATTATCTCTTTTTCTTTTAAAACCTCTGCCGCACCCCCGTTTAGCAATTAAAAAAAAGAGGGTGAATAAGAGGTGAGTGAATTCCGTTCTACCTGTTTATTTCTTTGCAGCCTTCTGGGCGGCCTTGGTGACCTTGGCGGCACCGCCAGCGGTCTTCTCGACCGACTTGATGACACCGACGGCAACGGTCTGGCGCATGTCGCGGACGGCAAAACGGCCCAATGGAGGGTACTCTGTGAAAGCCTCGACGCACATGGGCTTGGAGGGAACCATCTTGACGATGGCAGAGTCACCGGCCTTGATGAACTTGGGGTTCTGCTCGGTAGACTTGCCGGTACGGCGGTCAATCTTCTCCAAAAGCTCAGCAAACTTGCAGGCAATGTGAGCAGTGTGGCAGTCCAGCACTGGCGAGTAGCCCGCAGAGATCTGTCCCGGGTGGTTCATGATGATGACTTGAGCGTTGAACGAAGCAGCTGCCTGAGGCGGGTCGTTCTTGGAGTCGCCAGCAACGTTGCCACGACGGATATCCTTGACGGAAACGTTCTTCACGTTGAAGCCGACATTGTCGCCAGGGAGACCCTCAGCGAGCTGCTCGTGGTGCATCTCCACTGACTTGACCTCAGTGGTGACGTTGGATGGAGCAAAGGTGACAACCATTCCAGGCTTGATGACACCAGTCTCAACACGACCGACGGGAACTGTGCCGATACCGCCAATCTTGTACACATCCTGCAAAGGCAGACGCAGAGGCTTGTCGACTGGGCGGACAGGGGGGTCGACGGCATCAATAGCCTCGAGCAGAGTGAAGCCCTTTTGCACACCGGCCTTGGTCTCCTTCTGCCAGCCCTGGTACCACGGCATGTTGGAAGACTTCTCAATCATGTTGTCACCGTTCCAGCCAGAGATGGGGACAAAGGGAGTAGCCTTGGGGTTGAAGCCGACCTTCTTGATAAAGTTGGAGGTCTCCTTAACAATCTCCTCAAAACGGGACTGCGAGTATTGGACAGAGTCCATCTTGTTCACAGCCACGATGAGCTGACGCACACCGAGGGTGAAGGCAAGCAGAGCGTGCTCACGGGTCTGGCCGTCCTTGGAGATACCAGCCTCAAACTCACCAGTACCACCGGCGATGATGAGAATGGCACAGTCAGCCTGAGAGGTACCCGTGATCATGTTCTTGATAAAGTCACGATGGCCTGGGGCATCAATGACAGTGACCTGGTACTTGGAGGTCTCGAACTTCCAGAGAGCGATATCGATGGTGATACCACGCTCACGCTCGGCCTTGAGTTTGTCAAGTACCCAGGCATATTTGAAAGAGCCTTTGCCCTGTATACAGTTAGCATTGCTCTCATCAAAAGAATTGAAACAGCGTCAGAGCACAGAGCAGTGGGGTACGAGTGTGTACTCGTACTGTGCGCAATACGTATATATCAAATCGTATATATCAAATCGTATATATCAAATCGTATATAATGAATGAATATTACATACAAATTAATATATACGACTTTATATATATACGTATTTATTACACGTATATACACATTGCACGTTACACAACAGTTTTTATAACCAATAATAAGAAATATAAATAACAAGGAGAAAATAAAACGATTGTACACAAAATATAATCCGCAAGGCTTTCGATAAAAGAACAGTAGAAATATCATAGCGGAAAAAAAAAGACCGCAAAATTTTTAGGTCATATAAAATTGTAAGGAAAAGCGTCTAATGAAAGAAATGCAGACCAGTCGTGTAGGCAGATGGCATTGCAGTAAAGACCGTAAATTTGGGAACGAAATCATCTACATGAAAGTGTAAAAAAGGTAGACGATTAATCAAGAAAAAAGAAAAAATTTGTTGGGAAAATTTTTTGCTTCTGCGCTCAAATGTGCCCTGATGCTGTTTTAAAGAACGCTTCCTTCGCGCCCATTAACCTGTGTGAAGGTCTGTGGACGCAAGGTTACAAAAGATTTTAGACTTACCAACTCGGCGGCCTCCTTCTCGAACTTCTCGATGGTACGCTTGTCAATACCACCGCACTTGTAGATGAGATGGCCAGTGGTGGTCGACTTGCCAGAGTCGACGTGGCCGATAACGACAACGTTCAAATGAGTCTTCTCCTTGCCCATTGCTGCAGAATGCTAATCTTCAAAAGCAAAAGGTCCTTTTTGTGAAGTGTTTGTTTGTGGTAAAGATTGGAAAAAAATGTTCCGTCTATTTTTATACCTTACTGGAGAATGCGTAAAAAGAAAAGAAGGGATAAGAAAGATGAAAGAAAATAAACGCAACGAGATGAAAATGGAAGGAGGGAAAAAATTTACCAAGTGAAAACCCATAATATTCTAATTTGGTCCATCGGTATGAAAATCGCATTAGAAAAAAATTTTCGATTACTATGAAGAGCCGCTTTTCTGTATAAATATCGATCGCTCTCTGTGCTCAATACTGTATTTCTTTCTGCATTTTTAAATGTGTCGAAAGTTAGGGTAGGGTTCGTCCTAGTTGGGATATGTGACAGCATTAGGGTAGGGTTAAAGGTTATCAGATCCTGGTTGCTTCCGACAAGTATCGTTCCGGCTATCATGCGCACTTATTCTATTGTCACAAACGAATAAAATAATTATGGAAAAAAAAAAAGAAAAAAAAAAATAATAATAATAAATATAGCATGAATTGGATACAAATTATCAATATGTATACATTTTTATTTAATATACATAAATCCTTCCCATATAATATACGATAATATTAATTTTAGTAGCAGTGTGGAGTGAATCTAATTGTGGGGTCAATTAACCATTATATTATAAAATGATCGCATCATGAGTCATAACAGAGATTAAACAAGGACAGAATGGGAAGGGAGAATAGCAAGGCAAATGATGCAGCAACAATATGTACACTGCAAAGCCTTTGATGTCCCGAAGCGCAAAAGCGCAGCGATAATTGAAGAGGCACATTGATAATACGTGATTGATTGTCCTGCTTCACCAATGAAAAAAGTTTGTTTATTTCGTTTTATAATAATCACATCCATGGCTACAATCATGCGACAATCATTGCTCAGCACGCCGAGCTCGGGCCGGAAACAGTCGGGCAAATGTATTCTTGATTGCGCGTTTGACTCCTCGCAAATGGCTCCGTTGTACAATATCCGCAACGAGGTAAACGATGCTAAAAATAAGACGGAAAATAGCCAGGACAGCACAGACCCAAAGAATGACTTTGAGGTACTGGTTTATACCGTCCGTTCCGCCATACACTTCAATCAGCACCATTCCGAGAATAGCGTTGCTAATCATCCACACGAGGACGAGACGCGTCCTAATTTCTCTATAATAATCGTCTAATTGAGGAGCCGGCCGGGCGGCGCGTAGCTGATCCGATTTCCCCGACCGAATTTCACGCAGACTGTTTAGCGCTTCAGCGTAGACTGTATCGATATCCTTTTGCTCAGCCGGGACTTCTACTTCAACTTGACCCGTGCCTGTAACTATTGCACTGCCGAGATCATTGTGCACTTGCGTTTCGCCCTTGGTGCCCCAGCTAACATCATGCGTGTTACAAAAAGCGTATATCTGCAGAGTGCAAATGTAAAAAGGTAGCAGTACCATAAACTGGGGGAAGCTTGTGAGCATGTGCCACGGATCCAAGTATATCAAGGAGGCCAGCAAGTACGATCCACTGGTGGACATGAGCGAGATTACCATGTTTACAAACAAATTATTGCCCATAAACGAGGCGCCAGCGTCGTGTTTAATATGGATAATACTCTTGGCAGCCAGGTAAAATCCGGCGAACAGAGTGTACACCATGATTATACCAAACAGTATAATAGAGGTCATAAAAAGGCCTCGGGATCCCTGTGGCCGATTGCCCAGGGCTAAAACGAATTGCGCACAGATAAGCAGGAAACAGGCGTAGCGTAGTATAGCGAAAATAATCCCACCAATCCCGTGGCCAAAGGGATCGTACTGATGGGAGGCCAGTGCCTGGCAAACGAAATAAAACGTCAAGTAGAAATTGCTCAGCGCAAAAAACGAGAGGAGCAATTGGACAAACTGGTACACAAACTCAATGTGCAGTGCAATCAACCTGCCCATTGAATGATCGGTCTTGTAGATTTGACGGAAATGGGTTTGCGAATAGACCGCAGCAAAGAAGGACCCATTCAACCAACGTCGACGCTGACTGATCAGCTCTGAAGCGTGATCAGGCACGTCTGTCTCCCCTTTAGCCTGCCTAACGTACCTGAGCACCCAGTTATGATTGGGTTTGGCCACCAGTTCCCAGCACAGAATCCTGTCCTCAGCGAGGTACATGTTGGCGGAGAAGATATCCGTCTCCTTACCTGTCTGCTTTTCCCCCTTGAAATAGGAATTTAATGGGCCATTTCCAGAGGCATCATTGCAAAGAGCAATGTAACGGTAAGCGGAAAAGGCTCCGGGTAGGACAGAAATGTACCCAAAAACACTCTCCATCGGCTTATCCAGCATATTTGACATTTTGTATTCGAAATTTTGAGCAGCAACAAACGGGTTCAGCAAGGAAAGCCAGGCTTTGCCCTTCATTGCCTGTATTTCCCCACAGGCACCACCGACATTAGAGTTTTGATCAAACACTTTCCACAAATGATAAAGGCTTGTTGTGCTGGGCCGTGTGCCCACGTCCAACAGGACACACACATTGGGATTTAATAGTGAGGAAAAGGCATTGAAGAACCAGCGGTGTGAGTTGAGCTTCCTCGCATTTTGCTCCTTCATACAGTAGATAATCTGCACCGGGACAATACCCTTTTCCGCACCTTTGAAATTGAAATCCGTGCCCATACTGATCTGTGTTGTGTACTCGTAAATGTGAGCAGTCACAGGTCGGCCATTGACAAAGTTTTTAGCAATGCCTTCCTGGTAGACTCCCATGGCAGACAGCACATCGAGTGTGCGAGCGTCTACTTTAGTTCTGCCATCAGCAACGACACAAACGACCACCTTTTTCCATCCATCTTTGCCCCACATTCGGCTCTTTTGCCGTGAACATAAATGCGCAATGTTCTTCATTACTCCGTGCATTGTACGCGTAAAAAGCCGCTCATCTTCGTTGTATACAGTGATTGTAATAAAAAGCTCAGTGTCCCTCTCACTCAAATTTTGGCGTAAAAGGTACCCGTCTGCCTCAAACTGGTCCGGATCGCACGTTGCTGCAGTGTAACGCATATGCGTAAACTCTTTACTGTCTCGACGGGGCAGGAAAGACATCAGCTTGGAGGGAATCGGGCAGTCAAGGACGAGATGGCCTTCTGTCAGTGGAACAGTTTTCTTGGCTACTCCATGTAATCGACGAGGCTGCCTTTGCACTGGAGCAGGGCCGTAGTGTTTACGTGTGCCTGCTGCCTCACTTTCACTACTGCTGCTAGTCAACGGCCGGGCTAATGCTGCTGTCGACTTGTACAGTTCATGGTCCTCTTCTTCCTCCGCCTCTTCGTCACTGTAAAACTTGTCGCTTGCTCCAAAGGAAACATCGCCTTCATTGTCGTTGTCGTCGTTGTCGTCGTCAAACGCAGAACTAAACAGGTCTTTGTCCGATTTGCTCTTGTTGTTATTACTAATGTTTTTGTCATTATTTAATTCAAATGAAGGCGGGGGTAGCGGATCAAGAGAGAGGGCAGTGTCCTCGCCGAGCGATCGGATATCCGTAAACGATGGAGCCATTGGCAGAGTGCGGGCAGGTACACGTGTCCGGCTCGGTGTTGGCGATCTTGGGGCGTCAAAGGACTCGTATGCTCTCGGCGAGAAGGGAGTTCCCGGAGTCCCAGGCGAAGCGGGAGACAGGATCGCAGACTCGCCTGCCAAAGACAATGGCCTTCTTTGCGGAGTGCCTAGTCCCATAGCGGGACCCGGTGTAGTTCGAGCCATTGAGGTATAGGACGGAGCCGGACTCGTGCTCCGGATTCCGGGAGAAAAGTAGGCTCGAATTGGAGAACTGGGTGCCGTTTCTTCTTCACGTGTTTGTGAGCAGTCAGATTCAATTTTAATGGAAAGCCTGTCCTCTCTATGCTTACCTGCTTCGCTGTTCCAGTCGTCTACTGCACCGTCTTGAAGGCGGTAGGCGGGCGGTGCGGCCGGAAGGCCTTTTTGACCCGACTTTGCTGGTGACAAAGGCATTACTGACGGGACTGGTAGTTGATTGAGGATCGGCCGTGCATACACGCACTTGCAGACAAACAAAATATTCTGTGTTTATATGTAAATAAATAATCATGTAGCCTAGCAACGCGTGGCTGAGAATACCCTGCCGAAAGGCGATAATAAAGATTTATTTACAAGTCATGTTATAAGCGGTGCTTATAGAGACATTTTAAAGGCGGAGGCCAAATAGTACTTTAATATTGTTAACAGGTGCATATCTTAAAATCACTATACTACGCTGTATTTGCACATCTTTAATATTACGAGAATCCTCCCATTAGAGATTCTAATAAATATAATATTTTTATATTTTTATATTTTTATATTTTTATATTTTTATATTTTATTATTTTATTATTTTATTATTTGATTATTTGATTATTTGATTATTTGATTATTTGATTATTTGATTATTTGATTATTTGATTATTTGATTATTTGATTATTTGAGTATTTGAGTATTTTATTATTTTATTGATTTATTATTTAATTATTTAATTATTTTATTATTTAATTATTTAATTATTTAATTATTTTATTATTTTATTATTTTATTATCTTATTAATTTACTGATTTACTGATTTATTAATTTATTGATTTATTGATTTATTAATTTATTAATTTATTATTTTATCATTTTATTATTTCATTAATTTATTATTTTATTACATAATGTACCCGCTTCACAAGCTATCGTCATCCTCCGTCTTGACACGACTGCCCGTGTCCATTTCTTCGTCAACAACGACAATAGTTCGGGCCGCGTGTTCAGCGGATTCCTCTTGGCCCATAGGCAAAGCGTCCACGTCAATAGGCTGATCAAGCAGGACGCGCAGAATAACACTGGCGCCCACTTTATGCAAAACTTCACCGGAGCAAATAGTCGAGGCAGTACACTCGGGACACCCTTCCGCCTGGTGGCAAGGACACTGCATTACCCGACAACTAGCCTGCTGTAACAAGGGCACAATAAACTCAAAGGCCTTGAAGGACAGACCACTGCCAGCGGCTCCGCCTTTAGCATCGTAAAATGTAAGCCGCGCTGGCCGTTTACGGGCAGATTCCTTTTGCTGCATTTCTTTCCGGGCCACTTTACACTCTGTCCGCATATCGCCAGGAGTGGACACTACAAATTTCGGGATTAGCGAGAGCACTGCGTGTTCTGCAGCATGAATACTGGCAGCCACATTGATCCGTTTACATTTCAGCACTTTTATTGCCCTGAGTGGGATGTTGATCCACATCCCGCGCGAGTCAATTTCCACAGGCGGAGCGTCCACATCAACGGCATCAAGTATATTGTTTTTTCCGTCAATTTTAAAGTAACCGTAAACGACCTGGCGGATATGCACACGCCCATAGTAAGCCTTACTTGACCAAGCAATGCTACGAGTGTACAGGGTTTCCACAGGATCAGTATCGGTAAAATCACGTTGCTGAGTCGTCCAGTCAACATTGGCCACGATTACTTTGGCCCAGCGTGACTGTGGGTTCAGTTCACGTACAATGTACTTGTGCCCTTGGTGCATGTAGATGGCACCCTCGTAAATAGTGAAACTGGCCCTTGAGGGTTCTAGTTCTTCCAGCACTCGTTGCTGTCGGGCATTTGTAACATCGACAATGGCAAAATGGCCTTCTTCAACGTCACGAATAGCCACTAAACTAGCTGGATGAGGCTCAAATCTTGGATGGCAGTGGAAAAAGTTGGACCGTGGGTCTGGCAAGAGCCTTTCCGCAGCCAGCCGCATGCAATTTGCACCGAAATACTGGGAATCTGCTGAGCAAATAGGCATTTCTTTGGCTGCGCATTGCAAATGGCCCTCGACAACGAGCGTATTGTCCAGGTCTACTTGCAATTCCGGTAAAGGTTTTGAGAATAAATCGTCCGGGTTCATAACATAATGCTGATCAACGGCAAACGCATCTGCCACAAACACTGTTAAACAATCACGATTACGTCGGCCCGCTCTTCCGCTCTGCTGACGTAAGTTTGCTACGGAATAAGGGAAACCACAGACGAGAACAGCGTCTAAACTGCCGATATCCACTCCAAGTTCAAGAGCATTTGTTGCTATTATCCCGAGAAGTCGGCCGGCGAACATATCAGACTCAATCTGCCTCCGATCCTGAGCGGAATACCCGCCCCTATAGCTCATCACCCTGTCGGATAAGCCGACACTGACATTATCGTTGTTAATGCCAATATTAATGTTATTATGACTAGTATTATTGTCATTGTTTGCATCTGCTTGCCTCAGCCTTTCCCGAACTGTGCTCAAAAGCACTTCACAAGCCTTTCGCACTCTGCAAAAGGCAATTGTACGCACTCCTCTCTGTATCAAAGCTGCCATTATACCTGCAGTTTCATTTATGGCCGAGTGCCGACCGGCCCGCGGGTCCTTTACATCTATTAGGGGAGGATTCCAAAACACAAAGTGCCTTTTCCCGGACGGAGATCCGTCCCGATCAATCACGGTAATTGCTTTCGACTCGAGACCCGTTAGTGTCTGCATATGCTGAGCAGCATTACTGATTGTCGCGGAGCAGGAAACGAATTGAACACGTCTATTCCCTAAAGTTGCACACAACCTTCGGAGCCGGCGAATAACATAAGCGACGTGACTGCCAAAAAGGCCATTGTACACATGCAATTCGTCGATAACAATATACTTTAAATTCTTCAAAAAAGTCCGCCATCGCTCTTCGTTGGGCAGTATTGTTTGATGAACCATATCAGGATTTGTGAAAATTACACGTGCTTCATCGATAATCTGCCTCCTGTTTGCCAAAGGGGTATCCCCATCAAAAGTTTCGGCTAGAAAATCCAAGTTTTGGCCAATATTTGGCCCCAAATTGTCGTACTTGTTTAACTGCATTGCCCCCATCAGCTGTAGCAGCGTCTTTTTCTGGTCTTGGGCAAGTGCCTTTGTTGGGAATATAAACATGGCTCGCGTATCAGCATCCTGTTCCAGCGCATCGAGTACAGGAACCTGATAAATCAAAGATTTCCCACTGCTCGTGGCCGTCGATACAATAACGTTCTGGCCCTGCCATATTGCATTAATCGCATCTGCCTGGTGTGTATAAAATTGCGATACGTGCCTTTGCGAGTACAAGGCATCGATTAGCCGCTGAGACAGTCGACGGGAAAGCAATCCGAATTCTGGAGATCTTGATTCAAAAACACGTGTAGCCCGGGCCACCTGCTGGTCAGGGAAGGCCTGGGACCATTGCGACTCTAGCTGGCCTAATATTTCCGACATACTCCCACGCTGAGCAACAGTATTGGCCAGATTGCTGGTAGAATTTGCATGTTCCAAACAAGGTTTGCGGGACAAACCTCTCGGGTCCTCTACCGGCTTTTCCGGCATACACTCATGTGCATTTCTAAGCAGCTCTGTTAAAGCAAAGTCGCTATGCTCGTCCAGAAAGCAGGCGACAGCCTGAACAAATTTTTCGTTCCTCTTCCCTATAAGTTGTGTCATACTGCCGGGAGCGAATTCCGGCATTTTCATGCTCCGATCAGAATTTCCGGGTTGCCGTTTGCGCTTGAGCTCACCATCTCTGTACTGAAACAGGAGAACCATCTCTATTTTAGCAAACTCGCCGGGCTCGCATGTATCGGGATCAGCGACTACAGTTTCATAGTCATTTCTACCAAATTTGTTCATGTAAACGCTCTCCAAAGATTTGCTCCGTCCGTCTGTCAGCACCTGTAAGCTGTCCCTGTCTACGTAACGCAGTTCTACCATACTTGGAACCAGTGCCTTAATTTGGGCCAAATGGTCCCGAGTGAATGTAGTGCCGCTCAGCTTTTCAACTGCAGTTTTTAAATTTTCAAAAGTTGGGGCCAAGTGTTTGCGAGAACAGAAAAACGTGTAAATCGTACTTAGCGCACGGTGAGTACGCTCGAGGTCTTGGAAAGATTGGGGCCATTGGGAAGTATCCACTGGCGGGCCGACTCGGCTTTTGGAAGCTGCAGATTTTCGTAGGCTGCCAGATCTTCGATCCAGACCTGGGCCAGAGCCAGAATTTGATGAATGCTCGATTTGCCCAGAGGCAGTTTGATCAAGTGGTGCCATCGGTCCCAACCCTGACGGACCCTCAGACCCTTTTGCAGATCTTGACCCATCATGATTGCCATAATCCTCAGTCGTACCTTCCACATCTTTACTCACATTTTTTGACTTTTTTCTTGAACTCGGCTGCCGCCGTCGAGTAGAGCTTCCTCCAGCCAGAGGCATTACTGTCCTTTGACAGTACTAACCTGTTTTCATTCAGAGTTGTGTAATCAGAGCTCCGTCAACGAGAACCTTGGCCAGAAAAGGAATAAAAAATAAATTTGACCAAATACGTAGACCCTCGGTAAGGCCTAGTTTAATCGCGCTGACCACTCCTGTTCCAATCAGCCGTTCACGGACTGGAAATAGGCACGTGAGGACATGAGCTCTGCGTACAAGCGAAAGCTCTAGATCAAGGCTTGCACATCAGCATACACATTGCGTAAAAGACACTAAAATAATAATAATAATAATAATAATAATAATAATAATAATAATAATAATAATAATAATAATAATAATAATAATAATAATAATAATAATAATAATAATAATAATAATAATAATAATAATAATAATAATAATAATAATAATAATAATAATAATAATAATAATAATAATAATAATAATAATAATAATAGCTCCACAATGATACAGCGGACGGCATTTTGAAAATGGCCACACGGGACAGGACAGGATTATTCCTGTCGTACCGCGGCGGCTTTTCGCATCAGCCACGGAACGAGCAGACGGATCGAGAAGATACAATGGCACTTATGGGAAGGCCGTCCCGCGATACAGTCATTGAGATGGACATGTTACCTCCACAATGGGCTGATACGAAGGAGCAGATTGAGCAAATACTGGCAAACATCCGCGTCGTGACTCAGCGATTAGAGAAACTGTATGCGAAACACGCTCTACCGGGCTTTGATTTCGAGAGCAAACGGACTGAGGAGACTCAGATCGAGGATATGACCGCCGAAGTTACACAGGTATAATAACAATTGCATTACATTGAATGGGAGCATTATGCTTTGAACATAATTACAAAGTTTGACAAAATCATAGATTTGGCATTCCCTTTTTACATTCTTTTTATTGATCTATTGTTTTTATTATTAACCTTTTTTTTTTTTTTGACTAATTAAAAGGGGTTTCGAGAGTGCCATCACCTCATTAAAGCCGTCGGCCGGGGTAAAGGCAGCGAGTTAGAAATGAAGATGGCAAAGAATATGCAAATTGCGCTTGCACAAAGGGTGCAGGATGAGAGTACAGCTTTTCGGAAGAAGCAGTCGAGATATTTAAAGAGTAATAATTATAACCTTATTTAATTTTTAATATGTTCATCTTTATTCAAATTTACGTTTATTTCTGTATTTCATACATACTAATTACCAGAATTGCAGGGCTACTCTTCTACTGCAATTTCCGATGCAGATTATTCCGTACCCGACGAAACGGAAGACGATGTGCAACTTTCAAAATCAACAATAGCGCAACAACAGACACAGGGCTCATTAGCAAACGAAGAAGCGATTTCTGTAAGAGAACGAGAGATTCAGAATATTGCAAAGGGAATATTAGAGCTGGCCGATATATTTAAAGATTTACAAACAATGGTCCTCGACCAGGGCACGCTGCTTGACCGGATCGATTATAATATTGAGCAGACGGTGACGTATGTCAAAGACGCGGATGTGCAATTGGACAAGGCTTCCACGTACCAACGGAGGACGCGTAGACGGAAACTTATGTTACTACTTGTGCTTATAATTATCGGACTCGTGATTACTCTTATCTTTAAGCCGCGGAGGCACGCTGCATTGCACAGAGTAGTGACCCCAAAGACGGGCGACGAGGACGGAACGGATTATGATTATAGGTCTTTATAATGGGATTAGTATTTGTCTATTTTTCTGCACGTGGACTGTTAGACTGGAATTGTCTTTGGTATATAATTAATTGCCACTAATTTGTACAACGAATCAAAGATGTTGAATGATCTGATAATCATAACCTGAAATCATGACGTGTTTGGGTAGAAGTATTGAATTGAGTACATCACTTTGAGTGTTCAGTCTGCAAAATGTTCAGTCTGCAAAGTGTTCAGTCTGCAAAGTGTTCAGTCTGCAAAGTGTTCAGTCTGTCATTTTGGTATTGAAACAACAATAAAACAAAGATTAAAACATCATTAAAAACAATCAAATAATATCAAGACTGTATCTGATTCTTGCGTATAATCTCCGACTCTAAATAAAGCCGTTCCTTTATCATTAAAGATACATGCAGACAGATGTGTCTGCAAATACAAATTTAGGCCTATATCAGATCTATTTAAAAGCAATAGTAGAATCTAAAAATTTGCGGTAATCTGTATTCATGAAGCACAATTAAGCAAAGAATTAATATTCATTAAAAACTAGATTTAAAAGATATTAAACCCATCAAACCCGTGATCAGTCCCAATCCACCCACGACTTTACCTGCACTCGCCAAACGTAGACTTCACCGGATTTCAGATCGCCGAGTCGAAAACTGGTGGCTGTAACTTTACGCAGTCCATCTCTGCCTTGTTCCAGCACCCTAATTTTCCTCTTGTTTCCCTCCCATTCAACGACAATGCCAGCATGATCAGGTTGACCTACATCAACAGCGTATTTTTGATGGAGACCGCCCTTGTGCCCCTGAAATCGAGCACTTCTAAAGGAAACGACATCGCCTGCCCTAATCTCGTCAAGCTGCTGAACCGAAGAGTTGGCAAGATTGCTGTATATCAAGGACCCGAAGGCTCTGACCCCCACCGGCGGAAGGATACCAGTGCCGCAAGTGACCATTGATTTGCGTACAAAAGCCAGAGCGGATCCGTCCCCCACAGTCCGACCCTCTTGGGACTTGGCGGCACGTGATACTTTGGCCCCCACTTTGTGATAGAGTTCTTCAAGCAGATCCTTTGAGAGCGCAGGTGGGGGCGCAAGGTGCCTCTGTGTCAAATCGGGAGATTCGCCACCAGACTCTCTGGACCATTGAGCAGTCACGACAGTCTGACTATAGTCACGGTAGAGTACGTAAACTTCCCTATACAGCCGCCCACCACGCCGGCTGCCATCGTCCACTTCATAGAGCACATCTTTAGATTTTCTTTGCGCAATTGCTGGTGGGGGCGCAGAGGGCTGTAGCCACCAGCGACAAGTGGGGGCCAAGTCCACATCTTTGGCCAGAAACGCTTGACCAATATTCGGAATAGCTTCAAAGCCACGGGAAAGCGTTCGGCTGGCAGCCAATTGTTCGGCTTCTCTTTCAGTAACAGTCCGGATCCTTGTGGGTACAATTGCCTCTGTGTCTGTATCGGCCTCCTCACTAACGCCTTCCCGACGAGTCAAGTCTGTATCGTCATCGTCTGCTTCGTATCCTTCCGCTTCCTCGCCGGCATTTCCGGCAGAGGAAGCGGGTGTTCCGATACTAGAAGCCGAAACTGACGGCTGAGCCGACGAGGTGTGGGGCACCGGCACTGATCGATTGGACCCAACCCCACCCCCACCCCCACTTTCCTGTGGGGGCGGTGGAGGTGGGGGTCGGGAGGAAGGAGAGGCAGTGCTGGGAACAGGTGGCGCGTGCATTCGTGGCACATGCGGAGGATTAGTAGGGACAGGTGGGGGTGCATGTGGGGGTGCATGTGGGGGCGCAAGTGGGGGCGCAAGTGGGGGTCCAAGTGGGGGTCCATGTGGGGGCGCAAGTGGGGGCGCAAGTGGGGGTCCATGTGGGGGTCCATGTGGGGGCGCAAGTGGGGGCGCAAGTGGGGGTCCATGTGGGGGTGCATGTGGGGGTCCAAGTGGGGGTAATGTTGAAGGGGGAACTGGTGGGGGTACAGCATGAGGAATTGGTGGGGGCGCACTTGTAACAGGCACAGGTGGGGGCGCACTTGTGACAGGAACAGGTGGGGGCCCAGTCGGGTGAGGAATCGGGACGGCGGCTTCCGGCTCTGGCGGAGGTGGGACATGCGGCCTCGCCATCGGCTTTTCCGCCGTACCCTCTGACGTCGGCCGGGCAGTAGTCACCAAAGGCACAGACGGCCGAGCAGTCGGAACTGGCGGTCTCGGTGGTTCCGCACGACGCACTGGCTCGGTGGGGGCCGGTCGGGTTGCTGGCACTGGTGGGGGTACCTGTCTCGGTGGGGGTACTTGTCTCGGTGGGGGTACTTGTCTCGGTGGGGGTACTTGTCTCGGTGGGGGTACTTGTCTCGGTGGGGGTACCTCCCTCGGCTCTGGCCGTACACGTGGCGGCACCGCCAGCGGCGGCTCTTCTTTAATATTGCTGCCACTGTCATCCTGCTCCTGCTCCTCTGGTTCCTCATTGAAAACCTCTCCACCGTACCCAAAGGACCCGATAATCGGAGCCGATTGATCCCGAGAAAGACGGCGATTGGCAGCACTCGTGTTGGACAGAGATCGGGACAAACCGGACTCGGAAGACTCCCGACTTGCCACTGACGGCCTTCTCGGAGGAAGAATACTTTTACTGGCCGATCTTTCCAGCGATTTTGATTCGTCTCTGGTTTTTGCTTCTCTGTCTTGTTCCTTTTCTATACTCTTCTCGGCCGAGTCCGATCCTTCTTCTCCCCTTGTCGCCATTGATCCCGACGACAACGATGGCGGAGCCGGTCCCAATCCCGGCATTACCGGCACAAACTGCGGCTGGTCCGCAGCTTCGGCTTCTCCGATACTCTGCCGAGGCTTTGCAGTCCGACGAGGAGCCGACTGAGCTGCCGGTGTCGGCATTCCAAACATCATATTCATTCCCATTCCGCCCGACATACGCGCCATTCGGGCTCTTATTGCCTCCCGTCGAGCTTCTTCTTCATCAACTGCTGATTCGTCCTCGTCATCTTCATCCTCATTTTCCTCTTCTTTTTGCTGCTGTTGCTGTTGTTTTTGTAGTTGTTCATAATTGCCGTCCGCTTTTGTTTCGGTATTTTCATCATCGTCTTCTTCACTCTGCGATTCGTCGTTTGATTCGTCGTTTGATTCGTCGTTTGATTCGTCGTTTGATTCGTCGTGACTCTGGCCGGCAAAGACGCCGAATCCAACGGCTTCTCCGGCTCACCCGACCCTTCCCGGTCAGCGTTGCTGGCAAAAGCATCATCGGGACTCTCTCCCGACCCGGCTGAAGCCTTGTCTTGCAGGGATAAACGGTCTAATGCAGCCGTAGTCGTCGTCTCCAATGGCACTGTCGAAGACTCTCCCGAGGGTTCTCGTGCCTTTACGTTAGAGTTAGCTCCGGTATCCTGACCCGACAGCTCCATCTGCGGCTCTGTCTCTGCCGGGTTTTCCGGTCGGCTTTCCCGGCTTTCACTCGGCGCCCGTTTTTGGCTGTGCGCTTTGGCCTTGCGTTCACGCTCCAACGCGCGCTGCTGCGACTCGCGTAATTGCGCAATTCTGTCGCGTAACGAGCCAATAGGC
Organism: Novakomyces olei; assembly: GCA_016906335.1. Lineage (NCBI taxonomy): Eukaryota > Fungi > Ascomycota > Novakomycetes > Novakomycetales > Novakomycetaceae > Novakomyces > Novakomyces olei. The sequence goes on from JADEYG010000003.1 coordinate 1,584,813, forward strand.
TGCTCTGGCTCGAACCGATCGGAACCCCGCACAATATCGGCACCAGGAGCACCGGAAGCGCCGGGACTGTTTACTGGCGAAATAGGAGAATGGTGCCTAACCTGGGAGTCACGCCGTTGAGCATTTTGAGGAGTTATCGGAGAAGTTTCCACCCGATTAAACGCGGCAATTCGTTCACGGAAGGCGTTCTTGGAAGCGGAAGAAGGCGTCGAATTTAAAGGTGCATCTTCCGCCGCCGCAGTAGAAGCACCGGAAAACCCGCTGACCTGTTTACCAGTCTCATGCTGCGGTGTTGCCACAGACGGAAAAGCCGTCGGCTTTTCCGCACGTGTCGCTGAAGTATCCAGCGAGGGCACTATCGTCAGTACTGAAACACGTTGGACACTCGAACAATCGTGATAGAATAATGTATAAACAAAACAAATAGTTTAAAAAAGGCAACAACTAAATAAAAATAAATGAAAATTAATAAATAAAAAGAGATTAATTGCATTCAATTTGCAAACGTACATTTAGGAGCAGCTGTACCAACGTTTGGGCCAGCTGGTAGCGGATGACTAGACGAATCCTCCAAACCCTTACCCGTCGATTTGCCGTCACTCGGCAGATCCCCACCCGGGGCAATATCTGCCGGCCGAGTTTCGTCAACGGCTCCGTCTTTTTCTTCGCCATCATCAGCGTCCTCGTAAGTATCGCTCAATGTTGCTTCATCCTCGTCGTCACGTTTATCGGACTGAGGCTGGCTCGCTGGAGCGGCTGACCCAGACTCGGGATTCGTCCCGGTTTCGGCCTCTACGCCGGTCTCTGGCAGGGCCTCTACGAAATTGGCTGGGAAAATACCAGCACGGGTCGTGCCAGGTTCCGGTTCGTATTCCCCGTAAAGCCAGTCGCCGTCGATGCGCCGAGTAACATGGATCTTTGCGCCCTCTGCGAAACTCAGATCTTCGTGGTGCGATGAGGCATAGTCATAGAGAGCTCTAACGTGAGGGGGGAAATCTTGGTCCGACATTGTTTTGAAAAATGCCGCGCTGCTAAGCACGAGCGGCAGCGCTGCCGCTCAAGCTCGAATTCAAGTCTTGAAATTGGCGTTGCTGGTGGGCAGATATGGTTGTTGGGGTATACTTGTACGATGATGTATATAGTATCACAGTAGTAGGAATATTACATGTTCGGGGACTACACCTTAACATTAAATGATAATAGGGTTAGTTAGGGCTAGGGTTAGTTAGGGTTAGTTTATTTGCTGCTACATTATAAATACGCAAGACATTTCGTACAATTAAAAGCGTGTCCGTCCTCTCAGTCTTGAAGGAGATTTGGAATAACCATTATTTTTTGATGCCAATTACATTATGAATCCTTACGAATCTAATTCTTGTTTGTATACGTGAAGATCTTGCACTCTTTTGCTACGTTCTGCACGGTACGCTTGCGCCCTGCAAACTAAATCCAAATATATTGCTTTATGTCTCAACCCCTCGTTCACATTATAATCCACAGACGCCTACTAGACAAAAAAATACAAACTGAAAAAAAACGCCTAAACAGCGAGCAAAAGGTATCATTGCGTGGACTCAGACACAGATTATCGACCATTAAATACGTGCAAATACAATACAGATAAAATATGTTTACTTTTTCTTCAAAAAGCGCATATTTCAGCCCTTACAGACGACATGCAAGCCAGTACTTCAACAAAAATCCACACCGTATGCGCCTTCAAACTTTGCTGACGCCACGGAGGAACCGTGCCGCTAACCATATCCAATATTAACAAGTAACAAGCCGCCTGAATAATTAGTGATAAGCAACTTCAAAAAATGCGAATGCAGGAAATTTATCAGATATCTGTTCTCTATTCCGCTCATGTATTCTCAAGAACCTTTTACGTAAATAACAAAAGGAGCCAGTATGTCGCACAATTAACTTCAAATCAACGCTCATCACACCAAAATTCCTGCAGTAAAAGATGCCAAGGCCAACCTTACCCCTTTCAATCGCATCTCATCCACGGAAATACTGAGCAATATTATGAGCACGATCAATCAGTATAGGGAAAAATGCATTCATGCTCTCGTTTATAAGCTGGGAAAAGTATTTGATCACGTCCTCGTCCGACATGTCCAAACAAAATCTTTCCTTGACCTGATATATTAGAGGCGGAAAAACAATAAAAGTTTGATTTACCTTCATAACAGCCTTCTCTGGCTCAATATTGATATCGGGAATATTCGCTTTCTGCATAAGCGCAAACAGATTAAGAATGAGATTAACATGCTTGCGCAGGATCATGAGCGCGGTAAAGCAAAAAGAACAAAACTGTCCGTACGACTCGCTCTGCTGCCCTCCCATCCCGTCCACGATTTCTCGAGAAAGTTTCATCAGTGGCGAAAAAGGTTTAGGATCACGGCCAAGGATGAATCCAAAATCAATATGGAAAAATCGACCATCCAGGGTCAGCATCAAATTCTCCAAATGCCGGTCGCCGACACCGAGAAGGTACGTAATAACACAGTAGCCAGCACAGCTTTTAACGTAATTTTCCATTGCCCGAGGCTCAACGCCCAATGGAGCCAATGAGTCAGGATTGTGCTTTTGTAAAAATGTTAAAATCGATCCATTGTTCTCTGAAAGCACGGCAGACAGTGTTGAGCTCGGAATGAACTGAACGGCTCCGTGAGTGGCACCAGTTGCCAAAATTCGGTACGGGGTAAGTCTCAAATCGAGGTTTTCTTTACGCAGCAGCTGATCCATCAGAGTAATTATCTGCATAACTAACTGGTCCTGTCGCAAATCGTCACCACTCTTGAAAATAATGGGATAAGTGCCTCCTTCAAAAGTACGAAACTCGATCTTTAAGGGACTAAGACTGCTTTTGAAGACAGTAGAGCTTTGCGCATTAACGCCGACCACAGAAACGTTAGGATCGAGTGGGAGGGGTAAAGGCTCAAACTCGGAAATGCCTCGGCCAACACTGCTGCTAGCAACAGCAGCGGTATTCTGACTGCCATCAGCGGTTGCCAGATGACCTACATCGCCAGCCAGAAAGCTTCTCAGCTTTTCGATTTTTTTAAGTCTAGTTTCCTTGCTGGTTTTAACCAGTTGTGCTGCTTTAAGTAACGTACCAACCAACTCTGCCTGCCTCTTTAATATCTCTTGCCGAGCTGGTCCATCCGGCTGTTTACCCAGCGTCTTCATATACTGGTAAGCCACTTTAGCAAAAAGTTTTCCTCCCAGCCTGTCCTCACATTCTACCATGAGGTACCAGTGCAAATCGTTGCCGATAACGAAATCCTGGATAGATATGTCTATAAGAAACTTTGCCAATGGACTCGATTGTCGATGGTGCCGATGATGGTTTTGGTTTTCGCCTTGATTTTGGCCTTGGTTTTGGTTTTGATGATGATGATGATGTTTGTGCTGTCTATTGCGAGGCCGTTTAGACCATTGTGATCTTTTTACAGCGATATCATCAACGTCCGCTTGGTCATCATTATCGTTATCATTATCAAGATCGTTATCATCATTATCAGACGCATGATCAACATCAATGCTCTCTTCGATATATTCGCCCTGCTGCACCTTGCTTCTTTTCATTTTAACCGCTTCTGCCTCATCTGCTTCTCCTGTTTTTTCTTTTTCCTCGTCTGCCGTCCGTTGCTGTAAATGACCCAGATCAGATGTAAGTTCGGGCTCGTACCTTAAAGCTTGCACAAGCTGAAGAAGATAGAGGCGGACTTCGTCTCGGCCAGCTGTACGAAGCCGGGCAACGGCATAGGAGCGGACAGCAGGATGTGTAAAAGCCGGCCCCAACAATTCCAGAGCATCATCTACATCGATCTCTGTCCAGCGAGACAATAAATCAATAGCCTGACGAACTTCCTGAGCGTCTGACCATTCAACGGCCTTTAAAAACTTTGTCAGTGCCCTTTTATCCCGGAGCAGGTAGAACCTGTACTTCCAAACCAAATCTTTTTCCTCCATCGTCAAATCTTGAGTTGGGGAAAAGTTGAGTATATCATTCAACTCGTCTCGCACTTTAGGATCTGGTTTAAGTTCCCGATCAAGCGGACTGTTTCGGTGAGAGCGGACGAGTCGCCGATGCTTCAACTCTACACAGTTATCATACGTCATATCCAAATCAACCACTAATCTGAGGTGTGAAGGAGCGGGTACTTCTTTGCCCAATTTGCCAGCGCTGCGACCGGCAGACGGTAGCAGTCTCGCTGGGGCCTCAGCGTAAAGCACAGACGCATCAAACCGAACACATTCAACGTACAAGTAACATTCGTGCGGGCCCAAAACCTGAGCATGGTGGATCCTTTCAATTTCACGAAAAGCCAAATTGTCCAGCCAATCAAGCCGTGGCATTTCTCGGAACTCGTGCTGTTTCACGAGGTACTCTAGCCTGTCCATCTCGGTCCGCTTCTCTACTTTACCTGGCGTGCCTTGCACACTGCCCGCCTGGCCGGGCCAGACATGAAGCTTTTGTCTACCGGCAGCAAGGCATTTGGTGTCGGGATCAAACAGCGCCAGGCAGGTGCCGCCACAGACTTGGCCGTTGTCACTGCCGGCCGAATTGCGTCGCAGAGTGAAACAAAAGGCAGCACTTTCCGGTAAATGTGCAACACTTATCGGCAGCTGCAGCCATTCGTTCCAAACTTTAGTAGAGTCTTTTGTGTTCCTTTTTGCAGGGTTTTCTGTGGACTCTGTTTGCGGCTGGTACCGCGTCCCGACGGCTTCGAAAAGAGTGCGGCCATCGGCCACGAGTGAGACTTCACACGATACATCACCCGCACTGCCTTCAAGATCCAGGCTGCGAGCTTGGAAACTGCCGATCCGGACACAGAGCGGGAAAGGGATCTGGTACGACAGACAAAAGCTGTGTGTGATACTCATCTTTCTATCCTGTCAACAGCATCTTTAACCGGTCGGTAACAGTTGGATTGACAAAACAATTGCAAATAAATGATGTCAGAACGGCCGAGTGTAGACAATGTCGGTGCCGATTAGACAGATACAGCTCGTATTTGAGAAAAAAATGAAAAGTTAAAGGTCAGCGTAAAACCGTGCACAGAGCGGAAGCGGAGTTGGCGGGCAAACTGACCGAGTGTCCTATGGCCGAGTGCTTTATGATCTATACACTACGATAGACAGTGCAGTGGCAGAAGAGTATGTGACGAAGTATAATTTGAATAGTAAGATTTGTTAGGGTTAGTTAGGGTTATATAGGGTTTAATTTATGTTGTTTTAAGTTTGTCGTAGCGCAAGGGTTAAGCGTGCAGGCTCCGTAATGGCTCCACAAATGCCCACGGCGGACGCTTTGCGAGAAGCGCAAGCGCGCCTTAAAGCGGAAGAACAGACTCTTTACTGGATTGAGCGGCTGATAGAGCCGCGGACTTGTGCATACGATCTTCGTCGAGGAGTATGTCTGACCTTTTCAAATTAATTAATCTCTGGCTTACAGTAGGCTCGCTATTTACGGGTCGCAGACTATGCTGAGATTGTAGCGGAACGACGCCTCGCTCATTTGTGCGGATACCCTCTATGTGCCGAGCGGAATAGAGTAAGACAACGAAAAGGCTGGAAAAATGAAAAAGTAAAAGGCAAACAAGATGAAGGAGAATGGTTCAGAGGATATAACAATTATGCTTTTTATCTCTAATTTAATGCTTATATTGAAGGACGATGTGACCCGTTTACGACCACAGTACCGTCCCTTTTGTTCGCTTGTCTGTTATAAAGCTTCAGCTTATTATGCAGCTCAACTCTCTAATGAACCTATTTGGCTTCGTCACGAAATGGATGAACCTCCGCTGGAATCGCACTGGGACCGTAATATACGCCTAAGTGCTAGTGCACAAGAGCCTTTGTCTCAAGAGTCTCGAGCTCAAAGTGAGCAAAGCATGACTAGAGTGGTTCCATCAGATACGCAAGTAAATGAACTGATCCGGAGTCTAACACTGGCGCCTGCTGTGGGCGGCATTATGAGCGATCGAGTTGTGGAAAAATAATGGCTACTGGCGAAACGTCAAATTGATGCGGATAACAATGATTGATTCTGCTTTAATAGTGGCTCTGCCTTTAGAGCTTTGCAATGAAAGGATTTATGTTCGCGCGATGCACGTTTCGATGTGACGTCCGTTATCGGCAGTTTTGTATCTTCACTGACGAGAATATGTCCTTAATATGAGACATCTTGTTATTAAATGATATGCGATTGGAGAAGTTTGAGGTTGTTGCACTATTTTCATGTGTGTCAATATCGCCATCGTCTTCCGGTCAAGTATGAAGCAATAAGTCATGCGGTTTCCCAGACTAGAAGACGCGACTGGGGACACCGAAATGGCGTAAAAGTTGGAGCGCATTTTAGAATGGCCCCATGAAAGCGGCACAAACTTTTGAAAACAAAGCCTACACAGTCTACTCTATATGCCCTGGGATTGCTACCATCTTTACTCTAGCAAACTTCGGCTGTTTCAGCCGTCGCCATTTCTACGGGACTAATTTTGGAGTCTTCTGGCGCCGATTCCCGTAACATTTACCTTTTCCTTGACCGATGAATTTTTATTACGAAGAAGACTGAGCCCGAATTTGCATAGTATAGCTGTGATGATGAAAGTAATATTTTTAGTTGTCTCTTCGAGATTCACGCTATTGCCGTCTTTACGAAATTAATCGCAAAATGCAGAGATTAGTCGTTGGAGTAACAAAAGCAATTTCAAATTGAGAAATTGATTGTCTGAGAGGGAGTGCAGGTAGATTGACAACCGCATTCGGAATCAACAGTGAAGAGTAATTGATCTTTGGCAGACGGCATACTTTATTCTACTTTCCTGTATAATAAATAAAATAAATAAATGTTAATTTAAGTTGATATAATTATAATGTTCTGACTTGGATGCAAGGCAACATATAATCACAGAACGCATCAACAATCCAAATTTCGAGACTATTTGCTTAATCAAAGTTTGTGTCAAGTACCTGCTTTATTTCCAGCATACTGTCTAAAACAAACAAGATGCCGTTGAGACGTAAGTTTTAGTTTGAAGCGTTTCAGCAATCAAACACCCTCTATTTACCCCTTTATGAAGGGTTTAAACTGATGCACGTGGGAATACTTTTACAGCCTTTCAATATCCTCAATGTCGGCTCTACTTGCCATCACCAGGTATTTACGGCCTTTATGGATTCAGACCCAACAGATCCCGCTGCGGTACATTGTGCATACGTACTTTGTTCTCTCTGCTCTCGGCGTCTGCGTGTTGGACAGTACTCCATCGCTGCGGCCTCTGCTCTCCTACGGCAAAACCTTAGTCTGTGAGAAACGTGCCTTTTATGTACCTCATAACTGGTTTTGGCATTATTATTTATTTGCCTCTATTACCGCCCTAATTACCCTATATTTCGCCAGTAAATGGCCCGCGGCGGCTCCAACAGCTTGCGTACTGATTCTTTTGCAAGTAGGCCGCCGCCTCTACGAATGCTGTATAATTGTTCCCCGTTCCCGCGCTCAGATGCATTTCTTACACTATCTAGCGGGATTTGGGTTTTATTTTTTTGCTTGCTTGGCTACAATTGCAGACGCATCAAAAGCAAATCGGCAAACGTACAGTGAATGGTTCTGTCGGCCAAAAGTCTGGCTGGCTTTGCTCGCTGACATATTGGCCAGCATGGAACAGTACCGGCACCATTGCATACTCTCAAGGTTACGCAAGCAAAATTCACGTTACGCAGTAACGAACGAGCGGCTTTTTCGTTGGATCGTAGCGCCTCATTACACCTGCGAAATCGTTATATACGCGAGTATAGCCGTGGCCGGTGGGGGGACAATTACTTTATGGCTAGTGCCACTTTCTGTCGCAACAATGCTGCTCACTAGTGCCGCTGCTACTGACCGCTGGGGCCGTGAATACTTTGGCGCAAAATGGGGGGACAGGTGGCTAGTGATTCCGTGCTTGGCATGAAAGTTTCTTGGCTCTTTAATTCAAAAATTAATTAGAATCGTATATTTTTGTCTTTTTGGATGAAACCGTCTCCGTTTGCACGTGTCTAACAATCAAAGACATGATACCAGGCCCGTAGAGTTCGGTGTAGCCTCTTTTAATCGACCGTATAAGCCTTGATTTGTCAAACGGTGTTCGTTGTAGAGCATACAATTTGCGCGACATGAGGCGCGATACAAACAGATCTTCACGTCTATTCCTGTTTTGACCGAGCTTGATCCCGGCGGCAAGCGTCCGCTAAAAGCTGTGTGTCGACCGCGGCAGCAGGCAAGTAAACATAGCGCACTACACTGCCACGGATAAAGATATTGCGTACAGCGCTCTGCCGGTAATAGTTTGTTAATTTATGATACATTTAAAAACAAAAAAAAAAGATAGAAATATAGATGGCGAAAAGAGCCATACAACAATCGATTGAACGGAACCGGAAATCTTTGAGGTCGCATACCAAATGTGGATACCGTACTTCCTCGAGCACGGTGACGTCGTCGAGTTTTATGTTCAAAAACTGATCTACTGAGCGCAAGATGCCGCGTACAGAAAGTTCGTTCTTCAATTCAACAGTGACCTCCTGGTCTACCAGACTATTTGTTAGTGCTTACCGAAAAACAGTGAAATTACGTCTTGAAAAACGAGTAGACTGGCAGTTAGCAATGGTACAAAAGACGCGCTGGCTTACACAACATTAGTAAAGATTTGTTTGACGTTCTCGCCTGGTAAACGCTGTCTTTTATTCACGTTCGATTTTTATACATACGAATTAACGTGAATTATGTATATAGTGGTATATAGTTGTAAATAGTGAAATATAGTGTAGTGGCGGTATATAGTGGCGGTATATAGTGGCGGTATATAGTGGCGGTATATAGTGGCGGTATATAGTGGTATATAAAATTTATAAATATATTAGGTATTCTGTTATATAGTGGCAGAGGTATAGAGGTTATTTGTTATATAGTGTGGTATATAGAGGCCATATATACAAGGCAATATATATACATACAGGAAGCTCGACAAATACTACGTGAAGCACGCCGAACCTCTATTAATAAAAATAACAGTATATAATTCTACTACGTAACAGGTACTAAACAGCGTCACGTTAAGACAAAAAGTCTTTGTATCAGCAAGTTAGGCTCTCCACCTTCCGAGCCTGTGCGCGTGAGTACGAAAAAGCACTGCAATTGCTTTGCTGGTTGATCATTGGTACATCTACGCGTCTGGCAGCTCAGCCTTTTCGTTCTTGAAAGTTTGAGGCGCGTCGCCACTCGGGATCACACGGGGCACACGATCATTGGATCGTTTCTTGTTTTTGTACAGCTCTTCGTGTCAACCGGTTTGTCTAGCGGCGGCCGTTGCCGACTTTTCTTTTTTTTAACTTTATTTGAATTTATACTTCAAACTCTCAGAGCCGCTTTTGATCCTTGTTTGATCGGGGGTTTTCAGATTAAAAGTCAATTGTCCAACCTTAATTCTGGTTTGCAAGTGTTAATATTTAGACTTTTGTCTAGCTTTCTTCAGAGTTTAGGGATTAGACCTGCAACGACAAGTCGTCAAGGTTTAGGCTCGAAACTGGCCTGTTTTTCTCACTCAAATCAACTCGACGGCCCCGTCAGGTGTATTAGCTATAAGCACAGGAGCGGCTATATTGTGAATTGAAATCAAGGAAGCAACAGTGTTTAATCGCGGACACAATGGTATAGCGGAATCAACTACAACGAAACTAATTGGTCTAGTCTGGTGATTTATATCCCATCGCCGTCCTTATGGACGAGCTCAAGGTAAAGTCTTCTCACGAAATATTATTCTTTAAAATTTCTTTTGCGTTGCTTTTTTATATTTTGTCAAAGCTAATCAGCATACAGCATGACGATATCCCGTTGCGGTTAAATGCCATAAAACGCATCTCTACTATCGCCCTTGCCCTTGGGCAAGAACGTACACGTAACGAGCTCATTCCTTATCTTAATGGTAATCATATACGATATCGTCATCTTTGATCGGCACTAAGAATTCAGAAAGCATCGATGATGAAGACGAAATTTTGGCGGCTCTAGCTAAAGAGCTTGGGGGATTTGTCGACTATGTTGGCGGACCAGATTATGCCTATGTTCTTATCAGCCCGCTTGAAGGTCTTGCTGCGGTAGAAGAGCCTCTTGTTCGCGATTCGGTAATATCGCTCTTTTTTTTTTGTGCCTTTATATCTCCAAAATTTCTTCTCATTGATCTTTCTCCCTACAAACGCTCTTTTTCTCTTTTCTCTTTCTCTTTTTCTTTTTTTTTTTTTTTTTTCGTTCTCAACACCTCTATTTATTAAGTCCGAGAACCCGGTTTTTTTTTCTCCTACATTACAACGACTTTCGAATCATTTTGATTCAAAGCTCTTTTTATAAATGGCATATTTAGCCTTGTTTTTTTTAGTTTTCTTGTCCAGAATATGGATGAAATCTGTACGAACAAGGGTGCTTATCAGCCTTTTGTTTCAATTGCATTGTTGGCCTTTTATCAGATTTTTTATGGAGCAGTTTACTAAAATTTAGGCGGTGGAATCTCTCAATTTCATTTGCCAGGTCATGTCGCCCGACATGTGTGAGGAATACTTTGTTCCGATGGTTCGACGTCTCTCGGAAGGCGACTGGTTCACGAATCGGGCCTCTGCTACGGGACTCTTTGTAGAACCGTACAAAAAAGTCTCTCCGCACGTCCAAGCAGAGCTGCGCCGTCTCTTCAGCCAGCTGTGTAACGACGAGACGCCCATGGTGAGGCGGGCTGCTACTACTAACCTGGCCGTAAGTTGTTGCAAAAATCCCAAATTTGTTTGTCTGTCGTTTCACGGAAACGTGGACAGGAATGACTCGAATTGAATACAAGTCTTTTGTTTCTATATGTTTGTTGTTTACTTTGTCTGAGACTATATATAAACATTTACGCTCAAATCGTTTGCCGTGCCTTGTGTTATTTATATGGTTTTTAATAAAAATTTAATTCGTGCTCACACTTCAGAAACTGGCCAAGGTATTCGATACTTCGGCCGTCATCAACGATCTGCTCCCCCTCTTTGACCGGCTCGCTGGAGACTTTCAAGACTCTGTACGCCTGCTCGTAGTGGAAGTGCTAATAGCTGCGGCCCATCAGCTGCAGGACCCGATGCTTATTCGCCAGTATCTGCTGCAACAGACACGCTCCTTTTTCAGTGACAAGAGCTGGCGGGTCCGGTACATGGTGGCTGACAACTTTGTGCGTATAGCCGACATTGCAGGCCGTGACGTGATTAGGACAGAGTTAGTGAAAGCGTTTCTGGCTCTTGTAAGGGACAACGAGCAGGAGGTCCGGTCCGCTATTGCTGGGCAGATCCCCGAGTTTGCGAAGCGCCTTGAAGAGGAGACGATAATAGCGGAGATTCTGCCAGTGGTTCATGAATTTGTGACGGACCCGAGCCAGCACGTTCGTGCTGCCTGGGCCCTGCAAATCTCTGCTCTCGCTCCAATCCTGGGCAAGGAGAATACGAGGGAGCATTTGCTGCCAATGTTTCTAGAGCTGCTGAGGGACGAGTATCCCGAGGTCAGGCTCAACATAATCTCCAAGCTGGACCTGGTCAATGAAGTGCTGGGCATTGATCTGCTCTCACAGAGCCTCTTGCCGGCAATTACTACGCTGGCAGAGGACAAGCAGTGGAGGGTCAGGCTGGCAATAATAGAGTATATTCCTCTTTTGTCGGCACAGCTGGGTGTCGAGTTTTTTGATAGCAAGCTGCGGGATCTCTGTATGGCCTGGCTCGGGGATACAGTGTACAGCATCCGGGAGGCAGCGACCCAAAACTTGCGTAAACTGATCGATGTCTTTGGGCCAGAATGGGCCCAAGAATCGATCATCCCAAGGGTCCTGTCGATGGCAGATGACAGCAATTACCTGTACCGGATGACCACCGTCTTTGCCGTTACGGTTATGGTTCCCGTCCTCAGTCTGACTCTGATAAGGCAGCAAATACTGCCGACTCTGCTGAAACTGGCACAGGATCCTATTCCCAATATCCGTTTCAATGTGGCCAAGTTTTTCGAGGCTCTTGCCAGGATCGTAAGGGCTCAGCACTATGACGCAGAGGATGCTCAGCTGCTTTTGCAGGAGGAAGTACGGCCGCAACTCGAACGGCTCACACACGATGGAGATGTCGATGTGCGGTTCTTTGCCACTCGTGCTCTTGAGGCCCTCGGCTGAATGGACATTGAGGCACAGACAGAGGACGCGTGAAGGAGTGCTGCTGAGCGCTGTCGCCAGTGGATTTAGAGTTCATACATTTAGTTGGTAATTACGGCAGTGTTGACATTTTCTCATAAACAAGTAAAACCAAATAAATTAACTAACAAATGAATAAATAAATAGATAAATAAATAAATAAATAAATAGATAAATAAATAAATAAATAAATAAATAAATAAATAAATAAATAAATAAATAAATAAATAAATAAATATATATATATATATATAAACACATGCGTCTAACACTCATTTTGACCTTTTTTACGGCAAATTTACAAGTATTACAAGCGTAAAAGTTCACGTCTGCGACGAATAATATTACTTTATTGTTTTTTCTTAGTCTGCATGCTGTTATTAGGTAAAGGCCTGGTGGTACAAGGAAAAGAATATTTTCCATATTGCATTGTTGCGAAAGCGTCCATGAAGGATCTTTCTATATTCCATCAAGCGTGTAGGTATCAATGTACGATCAGGGCGCCTCTACAAAGAGCATACTTATATCTGAGCCGTTTGGATTTAGTGATAATTCCCATAAACGTGATTAAACATTTTCCAATTGCCCAACTAATTCATTATAATGTACAATTCTGTTTGGTTTTGGTTTAGGTATAATATTCGGTACATACGCAAGACTAGTAAGCATACTCGCGTACATGCACGTATGCATATCACCTTGATCCATTTTTTTATTATTTCGTTTTTTTTTAATTATGTTTTTGCCCAATAGACAATTAAATTTTCTTTATCCTCAGAGCTTTGACCCATTTTATCACGCCAACTTGTCCGCTCCATACTTTGTCTATTCCAGCTTGGGAGTATGCTTGCTCATTGCGCGTAACTTTGGCCCGTACCAATAGAAGAGTATAGGGACCGGGATGAGAGCAGCAGCGAAAAACCCTACCAAAGACGAAGCCCAGTTTACGTGTAGTGCACGGTACATGTACGTAGAAAATAGGGGAAAACAGCAGCCGGCAGCGGAACGCATAACCGCGTTCCCCGACAGAGCACTAGCGGCCACTTGCAGATAGGAATCAATAATATAGTTGAAGGCTTGTAGAAAGATGAGAATCATTCCACAACCCGTAAGTAAACCAGAAGCAGTCGGAGCCATCCAATGGATATTAGGGTTCCCCGTCCAGCCAAACCAGAAAAGCCCTCCACAGAAACAAAATCCCCCAAGAATCATAGGAGGCAGTCGAGCTTCCGGATCGATTTTAAGCGGGCCTTTGACTTGAGCACATCGGCGCAAGTACCAGGGCTCAAATGCCACAACAACAGCACAGCCAATTAGTTCCCCAATAAGCAACCCGATATAAGGCAAAGAATCTACGCCTAAACTCCAATGACGAACTTCCGCAAATTCAATAGCGTAGGCCGTTAGGAAAAGGTAGAGCATCCCGTAAATAAATGAAATATAGATCGTCAACAGCAAAATGATAGGCTCAAGAAAAAGAAGCCGCAGAGGCCGTAATAATAAATCTTTAATGTATGGAACAAGCTCCAGGGAGATTTCTTCCCGACGAGTATGCCAGGCCCAGCAACCGCTCTGTGTACGCATCATTTGCGCTCTGTGAATAAGGATTGCGGGGGCATAACATTCTTCGAAAAAGAATAAATCCAATACAAAGGCGAGGAAGCCCATAAAGGACGAAATGTACTCGGTCCACCGCCAACCGATTGTTTTTGTCAGGAAACCAGACATGATAGGGGCCATCATGGGGCCCGCAAACACCGCCGCCGCTAAAGCGTTAGAAGCCAACAACAATAAATGATAAATAAATAAATGATAAATAATAATTAATTAATATTATGCCATACCAAACGCAGTCATTGCCTTCCCTCTTCCCTTTTGACTAAACATATCGGCGAAAGCGGCTCCAACAACGGCAAGAGGCGAGCTGGCAAAGCAGCCAGCAAAAAACCGGCAGAGCATGATAGTCTGAATATTCTGAGCAGTAGCAACTGCAATTGAGAAAACGGCAAACCCAAACATGCCAATAACAACGGGCGGCTTACGGCCATAATTTTCGCTCAAGGGCCCCCAAAAAAGAGGCCCTACAGCAAACCCGAGCACAAATAAACTCGTGATAAGAATCCCAACTTCCTCGCCCACGTGGAACTCGGCGGCAATTACAGCAGTGGCGGATGAGGTAATAGCTGATCCAACCGCAGCGCACAGGCTCGTGTAAGCAAGCATGACTGAAGTGTACAGGGTTTTCTTCCAGTGCCAGTTTAAAGGGTGACGGGGATCCGTGGGCCCGTCAAAGTCTACGAGGTAAGGTTCCCAATCAATTTCGTCCCACAGCCCGTTTCGCGTGCACATATTGACTTTTTCCACGGTTTTGTACCGTCGGAGCTCGGCACTTTGGCGCCGGTGGAGCCGGGACGCCTCAGTATCATGTGCGACTGCACCGTTCTCGAGATCTGCCTCGTGGTTGGCTGCTCCACCGGGTCCAGCGTCAGTGCCGTTTGTATCATTGTAAAAGTCGTGGAAGTTTTCTCCTGAATTCTGTGAGGAGCTGGATACGCCATTGGCGCCAGTATCGTGGGGCGGAGGCCTGCTGGTCATTGGTGCAATAAATTATAGACTAATCAACGGCCGTTTCGGTGCATCGTTGTTTATCGTCAGGCACGGAGGGGCATTTTGTTTACTTTATAGGCACAATACGTATAATAATAGAAGAATATCGCTTAGAGACTAATAAACGTTGCCGGCACCACTGCTCACAAACAAAAAGTTACATAAACAAATACGTTAAAGTAATGGTATGCGCACGGAGACAAAGTCTACCGTGAACAGTAGTCAGTCATATTACCTGATGGGCGTCAGCAGAAAGTATGCTCGAGAAACGGATATAAAAAAAAGGAAATTAAAAAATAAATCAAAAAAACAAACTACACCTTACCATCACTAATCGTTGCCCGAGCCGCTTTCAGCCGCTTTTCCTGTGTACTGTTGAGCTATAATATAGGTCCATGCCAATACTTAAGTGCGCGGTTTCGGAGACCGGAAACACCGTTCGCCGAAGCGTCGGCTATATCGGAATATAAAAAGTAATTAAAAGTAATGGTACGTGCAGTTTTCTCGCATTAAACTTTATAACAAAGGTGCCGTAACGTATGGATAAGTAAATGAATACAGCGACGGGTATACGAGGGTACAAAGTAATGTTAAGCGCACGTTGCCGAGACAGACGGAAGGGAAATAACGCGGGCAGGAGTGAGGGGGAAGAATTAGCTAGGGTTAGCTAGGGTTAGCTAGGAATAATGAATAATGTGTTGAAGGTAAATCAAAGTGTCTAGGGTCATTTAGGGTTTAATTTCTATATTAGATCAGGGCTTTATTAGTTGAGAGTTCTGCCAACAGCCTTATTACGATTTGAGACATAAAATATTTTCAACAAAATGAGTTTGCGGTACCATTTCTGTGGGTGCAGAGTAATATTTGAGCTATAATTGCTGCTGAATGCTATACTAAATGTGAGCAACAATTGGTTTATAATGTCGTGCGCCAGCAGCCAGTCGGCAAATCGGCCAATCGGCAATTTTGCCAAAAATGGTAAATCTTTTAACGCTACAATCCGATTCATGACGCAAACCACATTGACCATTTGTTATTCATCATTCGTTTTGTTGAAAATATTTTGTGTCTCAAATCGTAATAAGGCTGTTGGCAAAACTCTCAACTGATAAAAGCCCCAATATACTATAGAAATTAAATCCTAAATGACTCTAGACACTTTGTTTACCTTCAACACAGTCTTCATTATTCATTATTCATTATTCATTATTCATTATTCATTATTCATTATTCATTATTCATTATTCATTATTCATTATTCATTATTCATTTTTCATTATTCATATTCATTTTGTTGAAAATATTTCGTGTCTTAAATCGTATCAAGACTATCTTTTCTATATATATTTTGTTGGTTCAATACTCAGAACTCTCAACTGATAAAACTCTCAACTAATAAAAGCCCTGATCTACTATAGAAATTAAACCCTAAATAACCCTAGACATTTTGATTTACGTCCACATTAATTCATTTTGCACGAATATCGCCCTACTACGCTTAAAATTACTCTTTATAAAATATAGTTAGGTCACAACCCTTATCGTCGACTGTACCGACGGTTCGGCGCAGCCTGCACTTTTCGTCCGTTGTACAACCGGTTAGGGCATAGGCAGAGATAAGTTGCTTCTCAATGGATTATATAATATCTCGATCGCTCTTTGCCTCTGCCGTAATCCAATTTTTTTTTCTACGCAGCAATTCTGCTGAACGGGTTTCGAGTTGAGAGTACTTGTTGGCCGATTTCGTTTTAGTTGGTAATCCATCAATCTCTCTGCCAGACTCGAGTTTATCACCTTGTTGGTATACTAGGTCTATTATATTGTCTACACGTCTATTATATTGTTACTACTACGTCTATTCTATTACTACTACTATTCTATTACTATTACTATTACTATTCTATCACTATTACTATCACTATTCTATTGTCTATTCCAGAATACCTCTTGAAATCAATCAGCGTCTTTACAATCGTCAGTCTCCATTCCATCGATTCTTTGGCAGTCTAATCGCCGTTGCATGAGGGGGGCCACTCCTCTATCGCCGCGATTCCTTATTTTTACAACAATATTCTAATTACTCAATTCTAATTACACAATATTCTAATTACACATTATTTTAATTACGACAATACTAATTACAGCCATATTCTAATTACACATTTATATATTTATATATATATATATAAATAAAAACTCAAAAAATGAGTACGAAAAAAAACGAGGATATGAAAGCGGCGGCCGCCAAGTCAGGCACAGCATCGCCTCACGACGAAGAATCGCTCGATGCTTCAGGCGGCGGTGGAGAGCTGCATGAGCTTGCGCGCAGGTGGAACGAGGATCCGGCACATCCTCGATTTTGGTCGGCGTGGAAGCGGTGGCTAATTGTGTCTGTGTATTCGCTGCTCCAAGTATTTGTTCTTATTACGTCAACGACGTACGTCTCTGCCGAGTTTCTGGTGCAAGCGCGGTACGGTGTGTCCACGCAGGTCGCGACACTCGGCCAGAGCATGTTTATAGTGGGCAACTCGATTGGCGCTGCTTTTCTCGGCCCGCTGGCCGATATAAACGGCAGAAAATGGGTCTATGTTGTATCCATCGCTATTTACGCATTGCTCAATATTGGGTGTGCTTTAAATCGCAATATGCCAATGCTGGTCATCTTTATGTTTCTCATTGGCGCTGCCGGCTCCAGTGCCGTTTGCAATGTGGCCGGAACTATCTCTGATCTCTTTGGCGACAGCGATATTGCGAGTCAGGCAATGGCTCTCTTTGTCGCTTCCGCTAACGCTGGTCCATCGCTCGGGAGCCCGATTGGCGAGTGGATCGCGGACAACCAGCACATGGGTCTCAACTGGATTTTTTGGATCAATGTGATTATCGGCGGGGCTTTTGCTCTGGGCCTGTCTTTTATGCCAGAGACGCTGCCGTCTATGGTTATTAGCGGCCGACAGGGCGCAGAGGCAGTGGAAATGCTGGGCGCACGAAAAAGCACGTCTGCGGTTGTGCGGGAGATTTACTTTATTGCTACTATGGCGTTTAAGATTATGCTTTTTGAGCCAATTGTCACCTTTCTCGCGAGTAAGTGGACATGCCTATAACATTCGTGAAACTAGACCCACGTATACTAACTCTCAAGTTTTTAACGGATTTGCGTACGGACTTCTTTTCCTCTACCTCGACGGGGTCTTTGACGTGTTTGCGGAAAACAATGGCCTTTCCTTTGTCGGAGCCAGTCTTACGTATTTGAATTTCATCGTCGGCGTCACCATAATGTTTTGCATTGTTCCCCTTCAAACTTGGCTTTTTAGGCGCGATCGAAAGCGAAACGGGGGCTGTGGCCGTCCGGAAGCCCGTTTTGCCGTCAGCCTTGTTTCTGTATGGGGATTCCCGATTTCTCTGCTTTGGTTTGGCTATACTTCACTGGGCCATCATTCGTACTGGTCGCCTATTTGTGCTGGAACCTTACTCGGCGTCTCTGATCCCCTTTTATGGCTGTCCATGTTGAGCTATATAAGTGATGCTTACGAGGGAGTCGTTGCAAGTGCAATGGCCGCGTTCCTTATCCCGTCTTTTCTGTTGGCTGCTGCTTTTTGCCATATTGGAGTAATCATGTTCAATAATCTTACCACCCGTGCAGCTATGGCGATCTTGGGCTATTGCTCATTCAGTTTTCCCGTGCTCACTTATATCGTCTACTTTTTCGGACCATGGCTGCGAAAACACTCAAAGTATGCTGTTTCCGATTGACAAGGAGGAGGAATAAAAAATAAAAAGGAACCAGAAACACGTTCCAGGGGACGGTAAGAGGGAAAACTGGACAAGGAGCGTAGTTGCAAAAGATGAAGGGCGACAGGGTAGGGGTATAGACGGAGATTTTTGTACAAATAATGACAATGTGGCAAGGGGTGTGATCTGTTGTATAGAGATGGTGTACTTTTTGTATATTATGAATTCGCTAAATAAACACAATTAAAAATACAAAAGATTACTTGTTATGTCCCCAAACCGTATACTTGTACGGATGCCCACGTTTGTAAACCACCTTGAAACTTTATTACTATTATGTAGATGCCAAGTCTACCTGGCCCTAATCAATAGGGTCAATCTCGTCCAGCGAGGTTAGGGTTAACCCACTTGCGCTTCCAGTATGATGGATTGTACGCGCCGCCTTTACAAAATCACGCAACTCCAAAGGCCGAACTCTTCCTTCTCGTTGCTCAGATGACAAATGCGTAACCCTGGCAGCAGAAATTCCCTCACTACCCAGAAATTGCCTTAGGAATTCCCGGTGAGGAATCGCAGCAGCAGCACGACATAGCTCCTTCAAAGCAGATCCGGAAAACCCTTCTGCTGAACGTGATAACGCGTCCAAAAGCTCACCCGCAGGTTCTTTAAGCTGACAGTCTTGTAATAACTTTGTCAGTATATGCCGTCTTTGTTGAAGAGCGGGCAGCTGAACCGCAAATTGTTTAGCTAATCGCCTTAATATAGCAGCGTCAATATCGTCGCGCCTATTAGTCGCACCCATAACAACGATTCGACTAGTTGAATCGTCACGGGTAAGTAATCCGTCCCACAGACTCATAAATTCGGCTTTAATCATAGCCATTGCCTCGTGGTCCCCCATTGAACGCTCCCGTAAAAATGAATCGATTTCATCGATGAAAATTATACTTGGCTGTAGCTTTCGAGCGACACTAAACAAGGCAGCGATAAGTTTATTCGACTCGCCAAACCATTTGTCTGTGAGCGTTGACAAATGGACGTTGATAAATGTAGCTCCGGACTCTTTGGCCAAAGCTTTTGCTAGCATTGTCTTGCCGCATCCTGGAAAGTGAGAAATAAATTAGAATAACAAAAAATAGTTAACAAAGAAAAAACAAAAGAAATAAAATTAAAAAAAAAAGAAGAAAATAATGATAGAAAATAATAATAATAAAATAATCAAATCTATTACCAGGCGGCCCGTACAAAAGCACACCTTTCGGGGGCCCCAAATTAACGCCGGGAAAGTCAAATAGTTCTGGATGCGTCAAGGGCAAAATAACAGTCTCCTTCAACTCTGAAATAATAGCGTCGAGACCACCAATATCTATTATGATTAGCACTTGTATTCGATTGTACGGTACCATCAAACGAGGCCTGAATTTCGTCGCCAATAACTACTTCAGAAGCAATAACTTGCTCGTACTCATTGAGCTCAAGCGACTCAAATGCAGAGCCAGTTTCTTCGTGCACCAGTTGCAGTCGCCGCAAAACTGCCGTTGACCTAGTTCGGGCAGCTTCTTTACGTTCCCGGTTCGGGTCCGAGAGCGTCAGCAGATATTTAAGCCCATAGTAAACTGCCACTTGGGAAAGTACAGTATATAAGGCCGTTTTTATAAGCCATCTCCGATCGCTGTCCATTGGTTTTGAATCCAACTACTGATGCGCTGTTCACATACGAATAGCGAATGATACGACTTAAAAGATGAATGAGTCCAGTTATAAAAGAGCGATACCGCGAGATATAGTATAGTATATCTGTATCTAGCTTGAGATTCCTGCTAGCATCAAAAATGCTGTTACATGATAGGGATAATTTAGGGTTAGCTAGGGTTATTACTTAAAATTTTCTGTGAATATAACAACGTATAGTCTGATCCAGCAAGAGCTTTGAAATAATTGTGGATTATTTGTCTGTCTTGACCGTCATGCTAATTATTGCCGACCTTTGGCTCATCTTGGACTCTGGGTGACTTTGACTGGCGTTGATTTCGACTGTACAATGTACAAATTAATTTGCATATACACATGTTTTAATAAAATTTCTTTTGCTGTTTGCTTTTAGTATTTAATGATTTATCTAATCTAATCTAATCTAATCTAGTCTTGCTAATCAATCTAGCATATTGTGACAAAAATCCGCCTCTCCTTCATCCGTAATCGCCGTGTCCAGCTTTGTATATCTTCTCCCATATTTTTACATGCTTTTTAATTGTACATATATCAATCTCGCATTCAAAGCAAATTGTAATACCTTGTAGATTTAATAAGGCAGAATTCCACAAAGTCCTCGAGACCAAGGAAGACGTATGGTTGACTGAGAGCGTCCATATACTCTTCACGGATATAAAAGCGGTTACTACATTCCGTTCGCACCTTCAATTTCATGAGCTGTACAAAATGTCTGCTGCCGGAGTCAGCTAAAAGAGTATTTACTGCAAGAATCGTGTCTAAGACAACATTCGTCACCAGTTCCGTTACTGGCGTCTGCGATATGAAATAGTCTCGGAGCGCGGGCTTAAGTTTTAAGAGTAATTGAAAAACGTTGCAGTTCGAAATTACAATCACTTGGTGCAAACAAACGTTTGCATCAAGATTTGAATCCTTCGTTGCTTTTCGCCAAAGTTCATCTTTACCCGGCTCGTTAAAAGCTAAAATATGGTTGAACAGCCACGTGCCAAACTTTTCGAAAAACAATTCTTTTAATTCAGGAAATTCTTCTTCCCACAGACCGCAGGCTTTTTGTGCTTCAATAAAGGGTGTGATACTTAAGGTTTTCCTATCATCAATATCAAAAGATTTCAGTTGGTGTGGCTTATACTCGTCAATTTCTTCATTGGACCAGGAGCCACTGTAATGTAATAGGCCGTCATGAATAAATTTAAGCGAATCTGTTGATGCCTCTTTAAACCGAGATGAAACATTCCAGTAATCTTCATCAAACCAAGATGGATCATTCCAGTAATGAAAATAAACGTATTCTATTTTAATCACCACCAAGTAGTTTTCTTTATGAAGAATCTTGTTTGCCTTAGTAACAATTCGCCTAACATCAAAATGCACCAGACGATTAATACGAATCATCTCGCTCACGCTCCATCTTGATGTTTCTTGGCAACCATTTAAATACTCTAGAAACAGTTCTCTAGAAAAACGAACAAAAAAACTCAATACAGGATTCCTAAAAACCAAATGGCCTGCAGACTCCTCACAGTAGTATGAATCGGGTTTTAAGAATCCCTTCGTTTTCTCATAGTCCTTAATAAAACTGGCTGCTGATTCGCTGTGCTTAAAACAAGGATCACTTTGACAGTAATATCCTTGAGCTTTTTTAACCAGTTCGTTGACTTTAATGTCCACGAAGTCATCGGTAAATCTGGTGCTGACAAACGGGTATTTGTCTACTATCCTGGTTTCCAGTAGAGACGATGCCTTTGGACAAAACAATTTGCCTCTAGCCCTTTCACGGGTTGTCGTATTTAACAACGAAGACAGAACTTGCTGGGGTTGCGACACCATTCTTAGATCACAAATTTCCGTAGACCACGGATGTCCTTCTGAACTTAACTGTAAAGGCGCATAAAAAGGGTCTGTCAGCTCTGAGCGCGCGCTCTTACGACCTCTGCCGGAGGATGTATGAGGCGCAAAAATAAAAGAAGTACTAGAAGTACTAGAAGAACTAGAAGAACTAGAAGTACTTGAAGTCTTAGAAGTGCTTGAAGTCTTAGACGTACTTGAAGTCATAGAAGTACTTGAAGTCCTAGAAGAACTTGAAGTCATAGAAGTACTCGAAGTACTAGAAGTGCTTGAAGTCACAGAAGAACTTGAAGTCTTAGAAGAACTTGAAGTCCTAGAAGTGCTTGAGGACCTAGAAGTACTTGAAGTCATAGAGGTGCTTGAAGTCATAGAAGTCCTTGAAGTCTTAGAAGTACTTGAAGTCATAGAAGTACTTGAAGTCCTAGAAGTGCTTGAAGTCATAGAAGTACTCGAAGTACTAGAAGTCCTTGAAGTCACAGAAGAACTTGAAGTCTTAGAAGAACTTGAAGTCCTAGAAGTGCTTGAAGACCTAGAAGTACTTGAAGTCATAGAGGTGCTTGAAGTCATAGAAGTCCTTGAAGTCTTAGAAGTACTTGAAGTCATAGAAGTACTTGAAGTCTTAGAAGTACTCGAAGTACTAGAAGTGCTTGAAGTCACAGAAGAACTTGAAGTCTTAGAAGTACTTGAAGTCATAGAAGTGCTTGAAGTCATAGAAGTACTAGAAGTCTTAGAAGTACTTGAAGTCATAGAAGTACTTGAAGTACTAGAAGTGCTTGAAGACCTAGAAGTACTTGAAGTCATAGAGGTGCTTGAAGTCATAGAAGTCCTTGAAGTCTTAG
Source organism: Novakomyces olei (assembly GCA_016906335.1). Taxonomy (NCBI): domain Eukaryota; kingdom Fungi; phylum Ascomycota; class Novakomycetes; order Novakomycetales; family Novakomycetaceae; genus Novakomyces; species Novakomyces olei. Next base: position 1,607,803 of record JADEYG010000003.1, read on the forward strand.
AAGTACTTGAAGTCATAGAAGTACTTGAAGTCATAGAAGTACTTGAAGTACTAGAAGTCCTTGAAGTCACAGAAGAAGTTGAAGTCTTAGAAGTACTTGAAGTCTTCGAAGAACTTGAAGTCCTAGAAGTGCTTGAAGACCTAGAAGTACTTGAAGTCATAGAGGTGCTTGAAGTCATAGAAGTCCTTGAAGTCATAGAAGTGCTTGAGGTGATACTAGAGTTACTTGAAGTCTTAGAGGTACTAAAAGTAGAAGCAACAAAAACACTAAAACCAAGAGTTCCAGAAGAGGCCTTCGGTTTCGGGTCTTTTTCAGGAAAAATAGCAGAATAGAAAATTGATGAATCCAGACTAGCAGAGCCTTCAGATCCGTAGTTTTTAGATAAAATTTGAACAGTAGTTTTTTCAGAGTATTCGTTTGTCAGATTGACTGAACCATCAATATCTTTTCTTGATGCTAACGAAGTACTTGCTGCTGAAGATGAAGTAGTTCTATTCTCTTTCCTCGACCCATAAATAGATTCGGAGCTGAGCATGGATGAAGGAGTTGCCAGACTGATGTTTTTTGACAAGTCCTTTTCGTCCGTATAAGTCATAGTCAATAATCTGTTTGAAGACACCTTGAATTGAAACGTAGACTTCGATTTAGAGGGAGGGTTCACAAGCGTAGACTTTGCCATAGGCTTAGACTTCTTCTGTGAGGGCTTGTTGTTTTTGGTTCGAGAGGAACTCGACAGTGTAGCGACGGGAGTCTTGCTCAATGCAGAGCTCGAGACCTTAGAAAACCTTTGAGACGAATAGACGACGCTCGATTCATTGAGCGGACTTACATAAACAACGGTAAGCGATTGAGACTGGTCGGATAAAATTGTTGCTCGGATTGACTTATTCCATGCAGAATGCATCGGACTCAACCCGCTCGTTGATAAATTAAACGGATTCTTAGACGAGTCCGCAAGTGTTGTTGCTAAACTTGACCTATTCAATGCAGATTGCAGCGGCCTCAATGCGCTCTGTGAAGAACTAGATGACTCGGTTGACTTATTCAATGCAGAATGCAGCGGACTCAATCCTGTCTGTGAAGAATTAAACGACTCGGTTGACTTATTCAATGCAGAATGCAGCGGACTCATCGCACTCGTAGATGAATTAAACGACTCGGTTGACCTATTCAATGCAGAATGCAAAAGACTCAACGCACTCGTAGATGAATTAAACGACTTCTTAGTCTGGTCGGCGAGTGTTGTAGCACGGCTTGACTTATTCAATGCAGAATGCAGCGGACTCAATCCTGTCTGTGAAGAACTAAACGACTCGGTTGACCTATTCAATGCAGAATGCAGCGGACTCAATCCTGTTTGTGAAGAACTAAACGACTCGGTTGACCTATTCAATGCAGAATGCAAAGGACTCAAAGCGCTCTGTGAAGAATTAAACGACTCGGTTGACCTATTCAATGCAGAATGCAAAGGACTCAAAGCGCTCTGTGAAGAATTAAACGACTCGGTTGACCTATTCAATGCAGAATGGAGCGGACTCAATCCTGTCTGTGAAGAACTAAACGAGTCGGTTGACCTATTCAATGCAGAATGCAAAGGACTCAAAGCGCTCTGTGAGGAAATAAACGACTTCTTAGTCTGGTCGGCGAGTGTTGTAGCACGGCTTGACTTATTCAATGCAGAATGCAGCGGACTCAATCCTGTCTGTGAAGAACTAAACGAGTCGGTTGACCTATTCAATGCAGAATGCAAAGGACTCAAAGCGCTCTGTGAGGAAATAAACGACTCGGTTGACTTATTCAATGCAGAATGCAGCGGACTCAACGCACTCGTAGATGAATTAAACGACTTCTTAGACTGGTTGGCGAGTGTTGTAGCACGGCTTGACCTATTCAATGCAGAATGCAGCGGACTCAAAGCGCTCTGTGAAGAATTAAACGACTCGGTTGACCTATTCAATGCAGAATGCAGCGGACTCGATGCGCTCGTCGATGAATTAAACGACTCGGTTGACCTATTCAAAGCAGAATGCAAAGGACTCAACGCACTCGTAGATGAATTAAATGACTTCTTAGACTGGTCGGCGAGTGTTGTAGCACGGCTTGACTTATTCAATGCGGATTGCAAAGAACTCAAAGCGCTATGTAAAGAATTAAACGACTCGGTTGACTTATTCAATGCAGAATGCAGCGGACTCAAAGCGCTCTGTGAAGAATTAAACGACTCGGTTGACCTATTCAATGCAGAATGCAGCGGACTCGATGCGCTCGTCGATGAATTAAACGACTCGGTTGACCTATTCAATGCAGAATGCAAAGGACTCAACGCACTCGTAGATGAATTAAACGACTTCTTAGTCTGGTCGGCGAGTGTTGTAGCACGGCTTGACTTATTCAATGCAGAATGCAGCGGACTCAATCCTGTCTGTGAAGAACTAAACGACTCGGTTGACCTATTCAATGCAGAATGCAAAGGACTCAAAGCGCTCTGTGAAGAATTAAACGACTCGGTTGACCTATTCAATGCAGAATGCAAAGGACTCAAAGCGCTCTGTGAAGAATTAAACCACTCGGTTGACCTATTCAATGCAGAATGGAGCGGACTCGATGCGCTCGACGAAGAATTAAACGACTCGGTTGACCTATTCAATTCAGATTGCAGCGGACTCAAACCTGTCTGTGAAGAATTAAAGGACTCGCGTGATTTATTCAATGCAGAATGGAGCGGACTCGATGCGCTCGACGAAGAATTAAACGACTCGGTTGACCTATTCAATTCAGATTGCAGCGGACTCAAACCTGTCTGTGAAGAATTAAAGGACTCGCGTGATTTATTCAATGCAGAATGCAGCGGGCTCAACGCACTCGTGGATGAATTAAACGACTTCTTAGACTGGTCGGCGAGTGTTGTAGCACGGCTTGACTTATTCAATGCGGATTGCAAAGGACTCAAACCTGTCTGTGAAGAATTAAAGGACTCGCGTGATTTATTCAATGCAGAATGCAGCGGACTCAACGCACTCGTGGATGAATTAAACGACTTCTTAGACTGGCCGGCGAGTGATTCTGCAGAGCTTGACTTATTCAATGCAGATTGCAAAGGACTCAAAGCGCTCTGTGAAGAACTAAACGACTCGGTTGACCTATTCAATGCGGATTGCAAAGGACTCAATCCTGTCTGTGAAGAATTAAACGACTCAGTTGACTTATTCAATGCAGATTGCAGCGGCCTCAATCCTGTCTGTGAAGAATTAAAGGACTCGCGTGATTTATTCAATGCAGAATGCAGCGGACTCAACGCACTCGTGGATGAATTAAACGACTTCTTAGACTGGCCGGCGAGTGATTCTGCAGAGCTTGACTTATTCAATGCAGATTGCAAAGGACTCAAAGCGCTCTGTGAAGAACTAAACAACTCGGTTGACCTATTCAATGCGGATTGCAAAGGACTCAATCCTGTCTGTGAAGAATTAAACGACTCAGTTGACTTATTCAATGCAGATTGCAGCGGCCTCAATCCTGTCTGTGAAGAATTAAAGGACTCGCGTGATTTATTCAATGCAGAATGCAGCGGACTCAACGCACTCGTGGATAAATTAAACGACTTCTTAGACTGGCCGGCGAGTGATTCTGCAGAGCTTGACTTATTCAATGCGGATTGCAAAGAACTCAAAGCACTCTGTGAAGAATTAAACGACTCGGTTGACTTATTCAATGCAGATTGCAGCGGGCTCAACGCACTCGTGGATGAATTAAACGACTTCTTAGACTGGTTGGCGAGTGATTCTGCAGAGCTTGACTTATTCAATTCAGATTGCAAAGGACTCAAACCTGTCTGTGAAGAATTAAACGACTCGGTTGACTTATTCAATGCAGAATGCAGCGGCCTCAATTCTGTCTGTGAAGAATTAAACGACTCAGTTGACCTATTCAATGCGGATTGCAAAGGACTCAAACCTGTCTGTGAAGAATTAAACGACTCAGTTGACTTATTCAATGCAGATTGCAGCGGCCTCAATCCTGTCTGTGAAGAATTAAAGGACTCGTGTGATTTATTCAATGCAGAATGCAGCGGACTCAACGCACTCGTGGATAAATTAAACGACTTCTTAGACTGGCCGGCGAGTGATTCTGCAGAGCTTGACTTATTCAATGCAGATTGCAAAGGACTCAAAGCGCTCTGTGAAGAACTAAACGACTCGGTTGACCTATTCAATGCGGATTGCAAAGGACTCAAAGCGCTCTGTGAAGAATTAAACGACTCGGTTGACTTATTCAATGCAGAATGCAGCGGACTCAACGCACTCGTAGATGAATTAAACGACTTCTTAGTCTGGTCGGCGAGTGTTGTAGCACGGCTTGACTTATTCAATGCAGAATGCAGCGGACTCAATCCTGTCTGTGAAGAATTAAACGACTCGGTTGACCTATTCAATGCAGAATGCAAAGGACTCAAAGCGCTCTGTGAAGAATTAAACGACTCGGTTGACCTATTCAATGCAGAATGCAGCGGACTCGATGCGCTCGTCGATGAATTAAACGACTCGGTTGACCTATTCAATGCAGAATGCAAAGGACTCAACGCACTCGTAGATGAATTAAACGACTTCTTAGACTGGTTGGCGAGTGTTGTAGCACCGCTTGACTTATTCAATGCGGATTGCAAAGGACTCAAAGCGCTCTGTAAAGAATTAAACGACTCGGTTGACTTATTCAATGCAGATTGCAGCGGGCTCAACGCACTCGTGGATGAATTAAACGATTTCTTAGACTGGCCGGCGAGTGATTCTGCAGAGCTTGACTTATTCAATTCAGATTGCAAAGAACTCAAACCTGTCTGTGAAGAATTAAACGACTCAGTTGACTTATTCAATGCAGAATGCAGCGGCCTCAATCCTGTCTGTGAAGAATTAAACGACTCGGTTGATTTATTCAATGCAGAATGCAAAGGACTCAAAGCGCTCTGTGAAGAATTAAACGACTCGGTTGACATATTCAATGCAGAATGGAGCGGACTCGATGCGCTCGACGATGAATTAAACGACTCGGTTGACCTATTCAATGCAGATTGCAGCGGACTCAAACCTGTCTGTGAAGAATTAAAGGACTCGCGTGATTTATTCAATGCAGAATGCAGCGGACTCAACGCACTCGTGGATGAATTAAACGACTTCTTAGACTGGCCGGCGAGTGATTCTGCAGAGCTTGACTTATTCAATGCAGATTGCAAAGGACTCAAAGCGCTCTGTGAAGAACTAAACGACTCGGTTGACTTATTCAATGCGGATTGCAGCGGACTCAAACCTGTCTGTGAAGAATTAAAGGACTCGCGTGATTTATTCAATGCAGAATGCAGCGGACTCAACGCACTCGTGGATAAATTAAACGACTTCTTAGACTGGCCGGCGAGTGATTCTGCAGAGCTTGACTTATTCAATGCAGATTGCAAAGGACTCAAAGCGCTCTGTGAAGAACTAAACGACTCGGTTGACCTATTCAATGCGGATTGCAAAGGACTCAATCCTGTCTGTGAAGAATTAAACGACTCAGTTGACTTATTCAATGCAGATTGCAACGGCCTCAATCCTGTCTGTGAAGAATTAAAGGACTCGCGTGATTTATTCAATGCAGAATGCAGCGGACTCAACGCACTCGTGGATAAATTAAACGACTTCTTAGACTGGCCGGCGAGTGATTCTGCAGAGCTTGACTTATTCAATGCGGATTGCAAAGAACTCAAAGCACTCTGTGAAGAATTAAACGACTCGGTTGACTTATTCAATGCAGATTGCAGCGGGCTCAACGCACTCGTGGATGAATTAAACGACTTCTTAGACTGGTTGGCGAGTGTTGTAGCACGGCTTGACTTATTCAATGCGGATTGCAAAGGACTCAAAGCGCTCTGTAAAGAATTAAACGACTCGGTTGACTTATTCAATGCAGATTGCAGCGGGCTCAACGCACTCGTGGATGAATTAAACGATTTCTTAGACTGGCCGGCGAGTGATTCTGCAGAGCTTGACTTATTCAATTCAGATTGCAAAGAACTCAAACCTGTCTGTGAAGAATTAAACGACTCGGTTGACTTATTCAATGCAGAATGCAGCGGCCTCAATTCTGTCTGTGAAGAATTAAACGACTCAGTTGACCTATTCAATGCGGATTCCAAAGGACTCAATCCTGTCTGTGAAGAATTAAACGACTCAGTTGACTTATTCAATGCAGATTGCAGCGGCCTCAATCCTGTCTGTGAAGAATTAAAGGACTCGCGTGATTTATTCAATGCAGAATGCAGCGGACTCAACGCACTCGTGGATAAATTAAACGACTTCTTAGACTGGCCGGCGAGTGATTCTGCAGAGCTTGACTTATTCAATGCAGATTGCAAAGGACTCAAAGCGCTCTGTGAAGAACTAAACGACTCGGTTGACCTATTCAATGCGGATTGCAAAGGACTCAAAGCGCTCTGTGAAGAATTAAACGACTCGGTTGACTTATTCAATGCAGAATGCAGCGGACTCAACGCACTCGTAGATGAATTAAACGACTTCTTAGACTGGTCGGCGAGTGTTGTAGCACGGCTTGACTTATTCAATGCAGAATGCAGCGGACTCAAAGCGCTCTGTGAAGAATTAAACGACTCGGTTGACCTATTCAATGCAGAATGCAGCGGACTCGATGCGCTCGTCGATGAATTAAACGACTCGGTTGACCTATTCAATGCAGAATGCAAAGGACTCAACGCACTCGTAGATGAATTAAATGACTTCTTAGTCTGGTCGGCGAGTGTTGTAGCACGGCTTGACTTATTCAATGCAGAATGCAGCGGACTCAACGCACTCGTAGATGAATTAAACGACTTCTTAGTCTGGTCGGCGAGTGTTGTAGCACGGCTTGACTTATTCAATGCAGAATGCAGCGGACTCAATCCTGTCTGTGAAGAAATAAACGACTCGGTTGACCTATTCAATGCAGAATGCAAAGGACTCAAAGCGCTCTGTGAAGAATTAAACGACTCGGTTGACTTATTCAATGCAGAATGCAGCGGACTCAAAGCGCTCTGTGAAGAATTAAACGACTCGGTTGACCTATTCAATGCAGAATGCAGCGGACTCGATGCGCTCGTCGATGAATTAAACGACTCGGTTGACCTATTCAATGCAGAATGCAAAGGACTCAACGCACTCGTAGATGAATTAAATGACTTCTTAGTCTGGTCGGCGAGTGTTGTAGCACGGCTTGACTTATTCAATGCAGAATGCAGCGGACTCAATCCTGTCTGTGAAGAACTAAACGACTCGGTTGACCTATTCAATGCAGAATTCAAAGGACTCAAAGCGCTCTGTGAAGAATTAAACGACTCGGTTGACCTATTCAATGCGGATTGCAAAGGACTCAAAGCGCTCTGTAAAGAATTAAATGACTCGGTTGACCTATTCAATGCAGTATGCAGCGGACTCAACGCACTCGTAGATGAATTAAACGACTTCTTAGACTGGTTGGCGAGTGTTGTAGCACGGCTTGACTTATTCAATGCGGATTGCAAAGGACTCAAAGCGCTCTGTGAAGAATTAAACGACTCGGTTGACCTATTCAATGCAGAATGGAGCGGCCTCAATCCTGTCTGTGAAGAATTAAACGACTCGCGTGATTTATTCAATGCAGAATGCAGCGGCCTCAATCCTGTCTGTGAAGAATTAAACGACTCGGTTGACCTATTCAATGCAGAATGCAAAGGACTCAAAGCGCTCTGTGAAGAATTAAACGACTCGGTTGACCTATTCAATGCAGAATGCAGCGGACTCGATGCGCTCGTCGATGAATTAAACGACTCGGTTGACCTATTCAATGCAGAATGCAAAGGACTCAACGCACTCGTAGATGAATTAAATGACTTCTTAGTCTGGTCGGCGAGTGTTGTAGCACGGCTTGACTTATTCAATGCAGAATGCAGCGGACTCAACGCACTCGTAGATGAATTAAACGACTTCTTAGTCTGGTCGGCGAGTGTTGTAGCACGGCTTGACTTATTCAATGCAGAATGCAGCGGACTCAATCCTGTCTGTGAAGAAATAAACGACTCAGTTGACCTATTCAATGCAGATTGCAAAGGACTCAAAGCGCTCTGTGAAGAATTAAACGACTCGGTTGACCTATTCAATGCAGAATGCAAAGTACTCAAAGCGCTCTGTGAAGAATTAAACGACTCGGTTGACTTATTCAATGCAGAATGCAGCGGCCTCAATCCTGTCTGTGAAGAATTAAACGACTCGGTTGACTTATTCAATGCAGAATGCAGCGGCCTCAATCCTGTCTGTGAAGAATTAAACGACTCGCGTGATTTATTCAATGCAGAATGCAGCGGCCTCAATCCTGTCTGTGAAGAATTAAACGACTCGGTTGACCTATTCAATGCCGAATGCAGCGGACTCAAAGCGCTCTGTGAAGAATTAAACGACTCGGTTGACCTATTCAATGCAGTATGCAGCGGACTCAACGCACTCGTAGATGAATTAAACGACTTCTTAGACTGGTTGGCGAGTGTTGTAGCACGGCTTGACTTATTCAATGCAGAATGCAGCGGACTCAATCCTGTCTGTGAAGAACTAAACGACTCGGTTGACCTATTCAATGCAGAATGCAGCGGACTCAATCCTGTCTGCGAAGAATTAAACGACTCGGTTGACCTATTCAATGCAGAATGGAGCGGACTCGATGCGCTCGACGATGAATTAAACGACTCGGTTGACCTATTCAATGCAGATTGCAGCGGACTCAATCCTGTCTGTGAAGAATTAAACGACTCGGTTGACCTATTCAATGCAGATTTCAGCGGACTCAATCCTGTCTGTGAAGAATTAGACGACTCGGTTGACCTATTCAATGCAGAATGCAGCGGACTCAACGCACTCGTAGATGAATTAAACGACTTCTTAGTCTGGTCGGCGAGTGTTGTAGCACGGCTTGACTTATTCAATGCAGAATGCAGCGGACTCAATCCTGTCTGTGAAGAACTAAACGACTCGGTTGACCTATTCAATGCAGAATGCAAAGGACTCAAAGCGCTCTGTGAAGAATTAAACGAATCGGTTGACCTATTCAATGCAGAATGCAAAGGACTCAAAGCGCTCTGTGAAGAATTAAACGACTCGGTTGACCTATTCAATGCAGAATGCAGCGGACTCGATGCGCTCGTCGATGAATTAAACGACTTCTTAGACTGGTCGGCGAGTGTTGTAGCACGGCTTGACTTATTCAATGCAGATTGCAAAGGACTCAAAGCGCTCTGTGAAGAATTAAACGACTCGGTTGACCTATTCAATGCAGAATGCAAAGGACTCAAAGCGCTCTGTGAAGAATTAAACGACTCGGTTGACCTATTCAATGCAGAATGCAAAGGACTCAAAGCGCTCTGTGAAGAATTAAACGACTCGCGTGATTTATTCAATGCAGAATGCAAAGGACTCAAACCTGTCTGTGAAGAATTAAAGGACTCGCGTGATTTATTCAATGCAGAATGCAGCGGACTCAACGCACTCGTGGATGAATTAAACGACTTCTTAGACTGGCCGGCGAGTGATTCCGCAGAGCTTGACTTATTCAATGCAGATTGCAAAGGACTCAAAGCGCTCTGTGAAGAACTAAACGACTCGGTTGACCTATTCAATGCGGATTGCAAAGGACTCAAAGCGCTCTGTGAAGAATTAAACGACTCGGTTGACCTATTCAATGCAGAATGCAAAGGACTCAAAGCGCTCTGTGAAGAATTAAACGACTCGGTTGACCTATTCAATGCAGAATGCAAAGGACTCAAACCTGTCTGTGAAGAATTAAAGGACTCGCGTGATTTATTCAATGCAGAATGCAGCGGACTCAATCCTGTCTGTGAAGAACTAAACGACTCGGTTGACCTATTCAATGCAGTATGCAGCGGACTCAACGCACTCGTAGATGAATTAAACGACTTCTTAGACTGGTTGGCGAGTGTTGTAGCACGGCTTGACTTATTCAATGCGGAATGCAAAGAACTCAAAGCGCTCTGTAAAGAATTAAACGACTCGGTTGACTTATTCAATGCAGAATGCAGCGGACTCAAAGCGCTCTGTGAAGAATTAAACGACTCGGTTGACCTATTCAATGCAGAATGCAGCGGCCTCAATCCCCTCTGTAAAGAATTAAACGACTCAGTTGACTTATTCAATGCAGATTGCAGCGGCCTCAATCCTGTCTGTGAAGAATTAAACGACTCGGTTGACTTATTCAATGCAGAATGCAGCGGCCTCAATCCTGTCTGTGAAGAATTAAACGACTCGCGTGATTTATTCAATGCAGAATGCAGCGGCCTCAATCCTGTCTGTGAAGAATTAAACGACTCGGTTGACCTATTCAATGCAGAATGCAGCGGACTCAAAGCGCTCTGTGAAGAATTAAACGACTCGGTTGACCTATTCAATGCAGTATGCAGCGGACTCAACGCACTCGTAGATGAATTAAACGACTTCTTAGACTGGTTGGCGAGTGTTGTAGCACGGCTTGACTTATTCAATGCGGATTGCAAAGGACTCAAAGCGCTCTGTAAAGAATTAAACGACTCGGTTGACTTATTCAATGCAGATTGCAGCGGGCTCAACGCACTCGTGGATGAATTAAACGATTTCTTAGACTGGCCGGCGAGTGATTCTGCAGAGTTTGACTTATTCAATTCAGATTGCAGCGGACTCAAACCTGTCTGTGAAGAATTAAACGACTCGGTTGACTTATTCAATGCAGAATGCAGCGGCCTCAATCCTGTCTGTGAAGAATTAAACGACTCGGTTGACTTATTCAATGCAGATTGCAGCGGGCTCAATCCTGTCTGTGAAGAATTAAACGACTCGGTTGACTTATTCAATGCAGAATGCAGCGGACTCAACGCACTCGTAGATGAATTAAACGACTTCTTAGACTGGTTGGCGAGTGTTGTAGCACGGCTTGACTTATTCAATGCAGAATGCAGTGGACTCAATCTTGTCTGTGAAGAATTAAACGACTCGCTTGACTTATTCAATGTGGATTGCAGTGGACTCAATCCTGTCTGTGAAGAATTAAGCGACTCGGTTGACTTATTCAATGCAGAATGCAGCGAACTCAACGCACTCGTAGATGAATTAAACGACTTCTTAGACTGGTTGGCGAGTGTTGTAGCACGGCTTGACTTATTCAATGCAGATTGCAAAGGACTCAAAGCGCTCTGTGAAGAATTAAACGACTCGGTTGACTTATTCAATGTGGATTGCAGAGGGCTCAAAGCGCTCTGTGAAGAATTAAACGACTCGGTTGACTTATTCAATGCAGATTGCAGCGGGCTCAACGCATTCGTGGATGAATTAAACGATTTCTTAGACTGGCCGGCGAGTGATTCTGCAGAGCTTGACTTATTCAATTCAGATTGCAGCGGACTCAAACCTGTCTGTGAAGAATTAAAGGACTCGCGTGATTTATTCAATGCAGAATCCAGCGGACTCAATCCTGTCTGTGAAGAATTAAACGACTCGGTTGACTTATTCAATGCAGAATGCAGCGGCCTCAATCCTGTCTGTGAAGAATTAAACGACTCGGTTGACTTATTCAATGCAGATTGCAGCGGGCTCAACGCACTCGTAGATGAATTAAATGACTTCTTAGTCTGGTCGGCGAGTGTTGTAGCACGGCTTGACTTATTCAATGCAGAATGCAGCGGACTCAACGCACTCGTAGATGAATTAAACGACTTCTTAGTCTGGTCGGCGAGTGTTGTAGCACGGCTTGACTTATTCAATGCAGAATGCAGCGGACTCAATCCTGTCTGTGAAGAAATAAACGACTCAGTTGACCTATTCAATGCAGATTGCAAAGGACTCAAAGCGCTCTGTGAAGAATTAAACGACTCGGTTGACCTATTCAATGCAGAATGCAAAGTACTCAATCCTGTCTGTGAAGAATTAAACGACTCGGTTGACTTATTCAATGCAGAATGCAGCGGCCTCAATCCCCTCTGTAAAGAATTAAACGACTCAGTTGACTTATTCAATGCAGATTGCAGCGGCCTCAATCCTGTCTGTGAAGAATTAAACGACTCGGTTGACTTATTCAATGCAGAATGCAGCGGCCTCAATCCTGTCTGTGAAGAATTAAACGACTCGCGTGATTTATTCAATGCAGAATGCAGCGGCCTCAATCCTGTCTGTGAAGAATTAAACGACTCGGTTGACCTATTCAATGCAGAATGCAGCGGACTCAAAGCGCTCTGTGAAGAATTAAACGACTCGGTTGACCTATTCAATGCAGTATGCAGCGGACTCAACGCACTCGTAGATGAATTAAACGACTTCTTAGACTGGTTGGCGAGTGTTGTAGCACGGCTTGACTTATTCAATGCAGAATGCAGCGGACTCAATCCTGTCTGTGAAGAACTAAACGACTCGGTTGACCTATTCAATGCAGAATGCAGCGGACTCAATCCTGTCTGCGAAGAATTAAACGACTCGGTTGACCTATTCAATGCAGAATGGAGCGGACTCGATGCGCTCGACGATGAATTAAACGACTCGGTTGACCTATTCAATGCAGATTGCAGCGGACTCAATCCTGTCTGTGAAGAATTAAACGACTCGGTTGACCTATTCAATGCAGATTTCAGCGGACTCAATCCTGTCTGTGAAGAATTAGACGACTCGGTTGACCTATTCAATGCAGAATGCAGCGGACTCAACGCACTCGTAGATGAATTAAACGACTTCTTAGTCTGGTCGGCGAGTGTTGTAGCACGGCTTGACTTATTCAATGCAGAATGCAGCGGACTCAATCCTGTCTGTGAAGAACTAAACGACTCGGTTGACCTATTCAATGCAGAATGCAAAGGACTCAAAGCGCTCTGTGAAGAATTAAACGAATCGGTTGACCTATTCAATGCAGAATGCAAAGGACTCAAAGCGCTCTGTGAAGAATTAAACGACTCGGTTGACCTATTCAATGCAGAATGCAGCGGACTCGATGCGCTCGTCGATGAATTAAACGACTTCTTAGACTGGTCGGCGAGTGTTGTAGCACGGCTTGACTTATTCAATGCAGATTGCAAAGGACTCAAAGCGCTCTGTGAAGAATTAAACGACTCGGTTGACCTATTCAATGCAGAATGCAAAGGACTCAAAGCGCTCTGTGAAGAATTAAACGACTCGGTTGACCTATTCAATGCAGAATGCAAAGGACTCAAAGCGCTCTGTGAAGAATTAAACGACTCGCGTGATTTATTCAATGCAGAATGCAAAGGACTCAAACCTGTCTGTGAAGAATTAAAGGACTCGCGTGATTTATTCAATGCAGAATGCAGCGGACTCAACGCACTCGTGGATGAATTAAACGACTTCTTAGACTGGCCGGCGAGTGATTCCGCAGAGCTTGACTTATTCAATGCAGATTGCAAAGGACTCAAAGCGCTCTGTGAAGAATTAAACGACTCGGTTGACCTATTCAATGCAGAATGCAGCGGACTCGATGCGCTCGTCGATGAATTAAACGACTTCTTAGACTGGTCGGCGAGTGTTGTAGCACGGCTTGACTTATTCAATGCAGATTGCAAAGGACTCAAAGCGCTCTGTGAAGAATTAAACGACTCGGTTGACCTATTCAATGCAGAATGCAAAGGACTCAAAGCGCTCTGTGAAGAATTAAACGACTCGGTTGACCTATTCAATGCAGAATGCAAAGGACTCAAAGCGCTCTGTGAAGAATTAAACGACTCGCGTGATTTATTCAATGCAGAATGCAAAGGACTCAAACCTGTCTGTGAAGAATTAAAGGACTCGCGTGATTTATTCAATGCAGAATGCAGCGGACTCAACGCACTCGTGGATGAATTAAACGACTTCTTAGACTGGCCGGCGAGTGATTCCGCAGAGCTTGACTTATTCAATGCGGATTGCAAAGGACTCAAAGCGCTCTGTGAAGAATTAAACGACTCGGTTGACCTATTCAATGCAGAATGCAAAGGACTCAAAGCGCTCTGTGAAGAATTAAACGACTCGGTTGACCTATTCAATGCAGAATGCAAAGGACTCAAACCTGTCTGTGAAGAATTAAAGGACTCGCGTGATTTATTCAATGCAGAATGCAGCGGACTCAATCCTGTCTGTGAAGAACTAAACGACTCGGTTGGCCTATTCAATGCAGTATGCAGCGGACTCAACGCACTCGTAGATGAATTAAACGACTTCTTAGACTGGTTGGCGAGTGTTGTAGCACGGCTTGACTTATTCAATGCGGAATGCAAAGAACTCAAAGCGCTCTGTAAAGAATTAAACGACTCGGTTGACTTATTCAATGCAGAATGCAGCGGACTCAAAGCGCTCTGTGAAGAATTAAACGACTCGGTTGACCTATTCAATGCAGAATGCAGCGGCCTCAATCCCCTCTGTAAAGAATTAAACGACTCAGTTGACTTATTCAATGCAGATTGCAGCGGCCTCAATCCTGTCTGTGAAGAATTAAACGACTCGGTTGACTTATTCAATGCAGAATGCAGCGGCCTCAATCCTGTCTGTGAAGAATTAAACGACTCGCGTGATTTATTCAATGCAGAATGCAGCGGCCTCAATCCTGTCTGTGAAGAATTAAACGACTCGGTTGACCTATTCAATGCAGAATGCAGCGGACTCGATGCGCTCGTCGATGAATTAAACGACTTCTTAGACTGGTCGGCGAGTGTTGTAGCACGGCTTGACTTATTCAATGCAGATTGCAAAGGACTCAAAGCGCTCTGTGAAGAATTAAACGACTCGGTTGACCTATTCAATGCAGAATGCAGCGGACTCAAAGCGCTCTGTGAAGAATTAAACGACTCGGTTGACCTATTCAATGCAGTATGCAGCGGACTCAACGCACTCGTAGATGAATTAAACGACTTCTTAGACTGGTTGGCGAGTGTTGTAGCACGGCTTGACTTATTCAATGCAGAATGCAGCGGACTCAATCCTGTCTGTGAAGAACTAAACGACTCGGTTGACCTATTCAATGCAGAATGCAGCGGACTCAATCCTGTCTGCGAAGAATTAAACGACTCGGTTGACCTATTCAATGCAGAATGGAGCGGACTCGATGCGCTCGACGATGAATTAAACGACTCGGTTGACCTATTCAATGCAGATTGCAGCGGACTCAATCCTGTCTGTGAAGAATTAAACGACTCGGTTGACCTATTCAATGCAGATTTCAGCGGACTCAATCCTGTCTGTGAAGAATTAGACGACTCGGTTGACCTATTCAATGCAGAATGCAGCGGACTCAACGCACTCGTAGATGAATTAAACGACTTCTTAGTCTGGTCGGCGAGTGTTGTAGCACGGCTTGACTTATTCAATGCAGAATGCAGCGGACTCAATCCTGTCTGTGAAGAACTAAACGACTCGGTTGACCTATTCAATGCAGAATGCAAAGGACTCAAAGCGCTCTGTGAAGAATTAAACGAATCGGTTGACCTATTCAATGCAGAATGCAAAGGACTCAAAGCGCTCTGTGAAGAATTAAACGACTCGGTTGACCTATTCAATGCAGAATGCAGCGGACTCGATGCGCTCGTCGATGAATTAAACGACTTCTTAGACTGGTCGGCGAGTGTTGTAGCACGGCTTGACTTATTCAATGCAGATTGCAAAGGACTCAAAGCGCTCTGTGAAGAATTAAACGACTCGGTTGACCTATTCAATGCAGAATGCAAAGGACTCAAAGCGCTCTGTGAAGAATTAAACGACTCGGTTGACCTATTCAATGCAGAATGCAAAGGACTCAAAGCGCTCTGTGAAGAATTAAACGACTCGCGTGATTTATTCAATGCAGAATGCAAAGGACTCAAACCTGTCTGTGAAGAATTAAAGGACTCGCGTGATTTATTCAATGCAGAATGCAGCGGACTCAACGCACTCGTGGATGAATTAAACGACTTCTTAGACTGGCCGGCGAGTGATTCCGCAGAGCTTGACTTATTCAATGCAGATTGCAAAGGACTCAAAGCGCTCTGTGAAGAATTAAACGACTCGGTTGACCTATTCAATGCAGAATGCAGCGGACTCGATGCGCTCGTCGATGAATTAAACGACTTCTTAGACTGGTCGGCGAGTGTTGTAGCACGGCTTGACTTATTCAATGCAGATTGCAAAGGACTCAAAGCGCTCTGTGAAGAATTAAACGACTCGGTTGACCTATTCAATGCAGAATGCAAAGGACTCAAAGCGCTCTGTGAAGAATTAAACGACTCGGTTGACCTATTCAATGCAGAATGCAAAGGACTCAAAGCGCTCTGTGAAGAATTAAACGACTCGCGTGATTTATTCAATGCAGAATGCAAAGGACTCAAACCTGTCTGTGAAGAATTAAAGGACTCGCGTGATTTATTCAATGCAGAATGCAGCGGACTCAACGCACTCGTGGATGAATTAAACGACTTCTTAGACTGGCCGGCGAGTGATTCCGCAGAGCTTGACTTATTCAATGCGGATTGCAAAGGACTCAAAGCGCTCTGTGAAGAATTAAACGACTCGGTTGACCTATTCAATGCAGAATGCAAAGGACTCAAAGCGCTCTGTGAAGAATTAAACGACTCGGTTGACCTATTCAATGCAGAATGCAAAGGACTCAAACCTGTCTGTGAAGAATTAAAGGACTCGCGTGATTTATTCAATGCAGAATGCAGCGGACTCAATCCTGTCTGTGAAGAACTAAACGACTCGGTTGGCCTATTCAATGCAGTATGCAGCGGACTCAACGCACTCGTAGATGAATTAAACGACTTCTTAGACTGGTTGGCGAGTGTTGTAGCACGGCTTGACTTATTCAATGCGGAATGCAAAGAACTCAAAGCGCTCTGTAAAGAATTAAACGACTCGGTTGACTTATTCAATGCAGAATGCAGCGGACTCAAAGCGCTCTGTGAAGAATTAAACGACTCGGTTGACCTATTCAATGCAGAATGCAGCGGCCTCAATCCCCTCTGTAAAGAATTAAACGACTCAGTTGACTTATTCAATGCAGATTGCAGCGGCCTCAATCCTGTCTGTGAAGAATTAAACGACTCGGTTGACTTATTCAATGCAGAATGCAGCGGCCTCAATCCTGTCTGTGAAGAATTAAACGACTCGCGTGATTTATTCAATGCAGAATGCAGCGGCCTCAATCCTGTCTGTGAAGAATTAAACGACTCGGTTGACCTATTCAATGCAGAATGCAGCGGACTCGATGCGCTCGTCGATGAATTAAACGACTTCTTAGACTGGTCGGCGAGTGTTGTAGCACGGCTTGACTTATTCAATGCAGATTGCAAAGGACTCAAAGCGCTCTGTGAAGAATTAAACGACTCGGTTGACCTATTCAATGCAGAATGCAAAGGACTCAAAGCGCTCTGTGAAGAATTAAACGACTCGGTTGACCTATTCAATGCAGAATGCAAAGGACTCAAAGCGCTCTGTGAAGAATTAAACGACTCGCGTGATTTATTCAATGCAGAATGCAAAGGACTCAAACCTGTCTGTGAAGAATTAAAGGACTCGCGTGATTTATTCAATGCAGAATGCAGCGGACTCAACGCACTCGTGGATGAATTAAACGACTTCTTAGACTGGCCGGCGAGTGATTCCGCAGAGCTTGACTTATTCAATGCGGATTGCAAAGGACTCAAAGCGCTCTGTGAAGAATTAAACGACTCGGTTGACCTATTCAATGCAGAATGCAAAGGACTCAAAGCGCTCTGTGAAGAATTAAACGACTCGGTTGACCTATTCAATGCAGAATGCAAAGGACTCAAACCTGTCTGTGAAGAATTAAAGGACTCGCGTGATTTATTCAATGCAGAATGCAGCGGACTCAATCCTGTCTGTGAAGAACTAAACGACTCGGTTGGCCTATTCAATGCAGTATGCAGCGGACTCAACGCACTCGTAGATGAATTAAACGACTTCTTAGACTGGTTGGCGAGTGTTGTAGCACGGCTTGACTTATTCAATGCGGAATGCAAAGAACTCAAAGCGCTCTGTAAAGAATTAAACGACTCGGTTGACTTATTCAATGCAGAATGCAGCGGACTCAAAGCGCTCTGTGAAGAATTAAACGACTCGGTTGACCTATTCAATGCAGAATGCAGCGGCCTCAATCCCCTCTGTAAAGAATTAAACGACTCAGTTGACTTATTCAATGCAGATTGCAGCGGCCTCAATCCTGTCTGTGAAGAATTAAACGACTCGGTTGACTTATTCAATGCAGAATGCAGCGGCCTCAATCCTGTCTGTGAAGAATTAAACGACTCGCGTGATTTATTCAATGCAGAATGCAGCGGCCTCAATCCTGTCTGTGAAGAATTAAACGACTCGGTTGACCTATTCAATGCAGAATGCAGCGGACTCAAAGCGCTCTGTGAAGAATTAAACGACTCGGTTGACCTATTCAATGCAGTATGCAGCGGACTCAACGCACTCGTAGATGAATTAAACGATTTCTTAGACTGGCCGGCGAGTGATTCTGCAGAGTTTGACTTATTCAATTCAGATTGCAGCGGACTCAAACCTGTCTGTGAAGAATTAAACGACTCGGTTGACTTATTCAATGCAGAATGCAGCGGCCTCAATCCTGTCTGTGAAGAATTAAACGACTCGGTTGACTTATTCAATGCAGATTGCAGCGGGCTCAATCCTGTCTGTGAAGAATTAAACGACTCGGTTGACTTATTCAATGCAGAATGCAGCGGACTCAACGCACTCGTAGATGAATTAAACGACTTCTTAGACTGGTTGGCGAGTGTTGTAGCACGGCTTGACTTATTCAATGCAGAATGCAGTGGACTCAATCTTGTCTGTGAAGAATTAAACGATTCGCTTGACTTATTCAATGTGGATTGCAGTGGACTCAATCCTGTCTGTGAAGAATTAAGCGACTCGGTTGACTTATTCAATGCAGAATGCAGCGAACTCAACGCACTCGTAGATGAATTAAACGACTTCTTAGACTGGTTGGCGAGTGTTGTAGCACGGCTTGACTTATTCAATGCAGATTGCAAAGGACTCAAAGCGCTCTGTGAAGAATTAAACGACTCGGTTGACTTATTCAATGTGGATTGCAGAGGGCTCAAAGCGCTCTGTGAAGAATTAAACGACTCGGTTGACTTATTCAATGCAGATTGCAGCGGGCTCAACGCATTCGTGGATGAATTAAACGATTTCTTAGACTGGCCGGCGAGTGATTCTGCAGAGCTTGACTTATTCAATTCAGATTGCAGCGGACTCAAACCTGTCTGTGAAGAATTAAAGGACTCGCGTGATTTATTCAATGCAGAATCCAGCGGACTCAATCCTGTCTGTGAAGAATTAAACGACTCGGTTGACTTATTCAATGCAGAATGCAGCGGCCTCAATCCTGTCTGTGAAGAATTAAACGACTCGGTTGACTTATTCAATGCAGATTGCAGCGGGCTCAACGCACTCGTAGATGAATTAAATGACTTCTTAGTCTGGTCGGCGAGTGTTGTAGCACGGCTTGACTTATTCAATGCAGAATGCAGCGGACTCAACGCACTCGTAGATGAATTAAACGACTTCTTAGTCTGGTCGGCGAGTGTTGTAGCACGGCTTGACTTATTCAATGCAGAATGCAGCGGACTCAATCCTGTCTGTGAAGAAATAAACGACTCGGTTGACCTATTCAATGCAGATTTCAGCGGACTCAATCCTGTCTGTGAAGAATTAGACGACTCGGTTGACCTATTCAATGCAGAATGCAGCGGACTCAACGCACTCGTAGATGAATTAAACGACTTCTTAGTCTGGTCGGCGAGTGTTGTAGCACGGCTTGACTTATTCAATGCAGAATGCAGCGGACTCAATCCTGTCTGTGAAGAACTAAACGACTCGGTTGACCTATTCAATGCAGAATGCAAAGGACTCAAAGCGCTCTGTGAAGAATTAAACGAATCGGTTGACCTATTCAATGCAGAATGCAAAGGACTCAAAGCGCTCTGTGAAGAATTAAACGACTCGGTTGACCTATTCAATGCAGAATGCAGCGGACTCGATGCGCTCGTCGATGAATTAAACGACTTCTTAGACTGGTCGGCGAGTGTTGTAGCACGGCTTGACTTATTCAATGCAGATTGCAAAGGACTCAAAGCGCTCTGTGAAGAATTAAACGACTCGGTTGACCTATTCAATGCAGAATGCAAAGGACTCAAAGCGCTCTGTGAAGAATTAAACGACTCGGTTGACCTATTCAATGCAGAATGCAAAGTACTCAATCCTGTCTGTGAAGAATTAAACGACTCGGTTGACTTATTCAATGCAGAATGCAGCGGCCTCAATCCCCTCTGTAAAGAATTAAACGACTCAGTTGACCTATTCAATGCAGAATGCAAAGGACTCAAAGCGCTCTGTGAAGAATTAAACGACTCGGTTGACCTATTCAATGCAGAATGCAAAGGACTCAAAGCGCTCTGTGAAGAATTAAACGACTCGCGTGATTTATTCAATGCAGAATGCAAAGGACTCAAACCTGTCTGTGAAGAATTAAAGGACTCGCGTGATTTATTCAATGCAGAATGCAGCGGACTCAACGCACTCGTGGATGAATTAAACGACTTCTTAGACTGGCCGGCGAGTGATTCCGCAGAGCTTGACTTATTCAATGCAGATTGCAAAGGACTCAAAGCGCTCTGTGAAGAACTAAACGACTCGGTTGACCTATTCAATGCGGATTGCAAAGGACTCAAAGCGCTCTGTGAAGAATTAAACGACTCGGTTGACCTATTCAATGCAGAATGCAAAGGACTCAAAGCGCTCTGTGAAGAATTAAACGACTCGGTTGACCTATTCAATGCAGAATGCAAAGGACTCAAACCTGTCTGTGAAGAATTAAAGGACTCGCGTGATTTATTCAATGCAGAATGCAGCGGACTCAATCCTGTCTGTGAAAAACTAAACGACTCGGTTGACCTATTCAATGCAGTATGCAGCGGACTCAACGCACTCGTAGATGAATTAAACGACTTCTTAGACTGGTTGGCGAGTGTTGTAGCACGGCTTGACTTATTCAATGCGGAATGCAAAGAACTCAAAGCGCTCTGTAAAGAATTAAACGACTCGGTTGACTTATTCAATGCAGAATGCAGCGGACTCAAAGCGCTCTGTGAAGAATTAAACGACTCGGTTGACCTATTCAATGCAGAATGCAGCGGCCTCAATCCCCTCTGTAAAGAATTAAACGACTCAGTTGACTTATTCAATGCAGATTGCAGCGGCCTCAATCCTGTCTGTGAAGAATTAAACGACTCGGTTGACTTATTCAATGCAGAATGCAGCGGCCTCAATCCTGTCTGTGAAGAACTAAACGACTCGGTTGACCTATTCAATGCAGTATGCAGCGGACTCAACGCACTCGTAGATGAATTAAACGACTTCTTAGACTGGTTGGCGAGTGTTGTAGCACGGCTTGACTTATTCAATGCAGAATGCAGCGGACTCAATCCTGTCTGTGAAGAAATAAACGACTCGGTTGACCTATTCAATGCAGATTTCAGCGGACTCAAAGCGCTCTGTGAAGAATTAAACGACTCGGTTGACCTATTCAATGCAGTATGCAGCGGACTCAACGCACTCGTAGATGAATTAAACGACTTCTTAGACTGGTTGGCGAGTGTTGTAGCACGGCTTGACTTATTCAATGCAGAATGCAGCGGACTCAATCCTGTCTGTGAAGAACTAAACGACTCGGTTGACCTATTCAATGCAGAATGCAGCGGACTCAATCCTGTCTGCGAAGAATTAAACGACTCGGTTGACCTATTCAATGCAGAATGGAGCGGACTCGATGCGCTCGACGATGAATTAAACGACTCGGTTGACCTATTCAATGCAGATTGCAGCGGACTCAATCCTGTCTGTGAAGAATTAAACGACTCGGTTGACCTATTCAATGCAGATTTCAGCGGACTCAATCCTGTCTGTGAAGAATTAGACGACTCGGTTGACCTATTCAATGCAGAATGCAGCGGACTCAACGCACTCGTAGATGAATTAAACGACTTCTTAGTCTGGTCGGCGAGTGTTGTAGCACGGCTTGACTTATTCAATGCAGAATGCAGCGGACTCAATCCTGTCTGTGAAGAATTAAACGACTCGGTTGACTTATTCAATGCAGAATGCAGCGGCCTCAATCCTGTCTGTGAAGAATTAAACGACTCGCGTGACTTATTCAATGCAGAATGCAGCGGACTCAATCCTGTCTGTGAAGAATTAAACGACTTCTTAGACTGGCCGGCGAGTGATTCCGCAGAGCTTGACTTATTCAATGCAGATTGCAAAGGACTCAAAGCGCTCTGTGAAGAACTAAACGACTCGGTTGACCTATTCAATGCGGATTGCAAAGGACTCAAAGCGCTCTGTGAAGAATTAAACGACTCGGTTGACCTATTCAATGCAGAATGCAAAGGACTCAAAGCGCTCTGTGAAGAATTAAACGACTCGGTTGACCTATTCAATGCAGAATGCAAAGGACTCAAACCTGTCTGTGAAGAATTAAACGACTCGGTTGACCTATTCAATGCAGAATGCAGCGGACTCAAAGCGCTCTGTGAAGAATTAAACGACTCGGTTGACCTATTCAATGCAGTATGCAGCGGACTCAACGCACTCGTAGATGAATTAAACGACTTCTTAGTCTGGTCGGCGAGTGTTGTAGCACGGCTTGACTTATTCAATGCAGATTGCAAAGGACTCAAAGCGCTCTGTGAAGAATTAAACGACTCGGTTGACCTATTCAATGCAGAATGCAAAGGACTCAAAGCGCTCTGTGAAGAATTAAACGACTCGGTTGACCTATTCAATGCAGAATGCAAAGGACTCAAAGCGCTCTGTGAAGAATTAAACGACTCGCGTGATTTATTCAATGCAGAATGCAAAGGACTCAATCCTGTCTGTGAAGAATTAAAGGACTCGCGTGATTTATTCAATGCAGAATGCAAAGGACTCAACGCACTCGTAGATGAATTAAATGACTTCTTAGTCTGGTCGGCGAGTGTTGTAGCACGGCTTGACTTATTCAATGCAGATTGCAGCGGGCTCAACGCACTCGTAGATGAATTAAATGACTTCTTAGTCTGGTCGGCGAGTGTTGTAGCACGGCTTGACTTATTCAATGCAGAATGCAGTGGACTCAATCTTGTCTGTGAAGAATTAAACGATTCGCTTGACTTATTCAATGTGGATTGCAGTGGACTCAATCCTGTCTGTGAAGAATTAAGCGACTCGGTTGACTTATTCAATGCAGAATGCAGCGAACTCAACGCACTCGTAGATGAATTAAACGACTTCTTAGACTGGTTGGCGAGTGTTGTAGCACGGCTTGACTTATTCAATGCAGATTGCAAAGGACTCAAAGCGCTCTGTGAAGAATTAAACGACTCGGTTGACTTATTCAATGTGGATTGCAGAGGGCTCAAAGCGCTCTGTGAAGAATTAAACGACTCGGTTGACTTATTCAATGCAGATTGCAGCGGGCTCAACGCATTCGTGGATGAATTAAACGATTTCTTAGACTGGCCGGCGAGTGATTCTGCAGAGCTTGACTTATTCAATTCAGATTGCAGCGGACTCAAACCTGTCTGTGAAGAATTAAAGGACTCGCGTGATTTATTCAATGCAGAATCCAGCGGACTCAATCCTGTCTGTGAAGAATTAAACGACTCGGTTGACTTATTCAATGCAGAATGCAGCGGCCTCAATCCTGTCTGTGAAGAATTAAACGACTCGGTTGACTTATTCAATGCAGATTGCAGCGGGCTCAACGCACTCGTAGATGAATTAAATGACTTCTTAGTCTGGTCGGCGAGTGTTGTAGCACGGCTTGACTTATTCAATGCAGAATGCAGCGGACTCAACGCACTCGTAGATGAATTAAACGACTTCTTAGTCTGGTCGGCGAGTGTTGTAGCACGGCTTGACTTATTCAATGCAGAATGCAGCGGACTCAATCCTGTCTGTGAAGAAATAAACGACTCGGTTGACCTATTCAATGCAGATTTCAGCGGACTCAATCCTGTCTGTGAAGAATTAGACGACTCGGTTGACCTATTCAATGCAGAATGCAGCGGACTCAACGCACTCGTAGATGAATTAAACGACTTCTTAGTCTGGTCGGCGAGTGTTGTAGCACGGCTTGACTTATTCAATGCAGAATGCAGCGGACTCAATCCTGTCTGTGAAGAACTAAACGACTCGGTTGACCTATTCAATGCAGAATGCAAAGGACTCAAAGCGCTCTGTGAAGAATTAAACGAATCGGTTGACCTATTCAATGCAGAATGCAAAGGACTCAAAGCGCTCTGTGAAGAATTAAACGACTCGGTTGACCTATTCAATGCAGAATGCAGCGGACTCGATGCGCTCGTCGATGAATTAAACGACTTCTTAGACTGGTTGGCGAGTGTTGTAGCACGGCTTGACTTATTCAATGCAGAATGCAGCGGACTCAATCCTGTCTGTGAAGAACTAAACGACTCGGTTGACCTATTCAATGCAGAATGCAGCGGACTCAATCCTGTCTGCGAAGAATTAAACGACTCGGTTGACCTATTCAATGCAGAATGGAGCGGACTCGATGCGCTCGACGATGAATTAAACGACTCGGTTGACCTATTCAATGCAGATTGCAGCGGACTCAATCCTGTCTGTGAAGAATTAAACGACTCGGTTGACCTATTCAATGCAGATTTCAGCGGACTCAATCCTGTCTGTGAAGAATTAGACGACTCGGTTGACCTATTCAATGCAGAATGCAGCGGACTCAACGCACTCGTAGATGAATTAAACGACTTCTTAGTCTGGTCGGCGAGTGTTGTAGCACGGCTTGACTTATTCAATGCAGAATGCAGCGGACTCAATCCTGTCTGTGAAGAACTAAACGACTCGGTTGACCTATTCAATGCGGATTGCAAAGGACTCAAAGCGCTCTGTGAAGAATTAAACGACTCGGTTGACCTATTCAATGCAGAATGCAAAGGACTCAAAGCGCTCTGTGAAGAATTAAACGACTCGGTTGACCTATTCAATGCAGAATGCAAAGGACTCAAACCTGTCTGTGAAGAATTAAAGGACTCGCGTGATTTATTCAATGCAGAATGCAGCGGACTCAATCCTGTCTGTGAAAAACTAAACGACTCGGTTGACCTATTCAATGCGGATTGCAAAGGACTCAAAGCGCTCTGTGAAGAATTAAACGACTCGGTTGACCTATTCAATGCAGAATGCAAAGGACTCAAAGCGCTCTGTGAAGAATTAAACGACTCGGTTGACTTATTCAATGCAGAATGCAGCGGACTCAACGCACTCGTAGATGAATTAAACGACTTCTTAGTCTGGTCGGCGAGTGTTGTAGCACGGCTTGACTTATTCAATGCAGAATGCAGCGGACTCAATCCTGTCTGTGAAGAACTAAACGACTCGGTTGACCTATTCAATGCGGATTGCAAAGGACTCAAAGCGCTCTGTGAAGAATTAAACGACTCGGTTGACCTATTCAATGCAGAATGCAAAGGACTCAAAGCGCTCTGTGAAGAATTAAACGACTCGGTTGACTTATTCAATGCAGAATGCAAAGGACTCAAAGCGCTCTGTGAAGAATTAAACGACTCGGTTGACCTATTCAATGCAGAATGCAGCGGACTCGATGCGCTCGTCGATGAATTAAACGACTTCTTAGACTGGTCGGCGAGTGTTGTAGCACGGCTTGACTTATTCAATGCAGATTGCAAAGGACTCAAAGCGCTCTGTGAAGAATTAAACGACTCGGTTGACCTATTCAATGCAGAATGCAAAGGACTCAAAGCGCTCTGTGAAGAATTAAACGACTCGGTTGACCTATTCAATGCAGAATGCAAAGGACTCAAAGCGCTCTGTGAAGAATTAAACGACTCGCGTGATTTATTCAATGCAGAATGCAAAGGACTCAAACCTGTCTGTGAAGAATTAAAGGACTCGCGTGATTTATTCAATGCAGAATGCAGCGGACTCAACGCACTCGTGGATGAATTAAACGACTTCTTAGACTGGCCGGCGAGTGATTCCGCAGAGCTTGACTTATTCAATGCAGATTGCAAAGGACTCAAAGCGCTCTGTGAAGAACTAAACGACTCGGTTGACCTATTCAATGCGGATTGCAAAGGACTCAAAGCGCTCTGTGAAGAATTAAACGACTCGGTTGACCTATTCAATGCAGAATGCAAAGGACTCAAAGCGCTCTGTGAAGAATTAAACGACTCGGTTGACCTATTCAATGCAGAATGCAAAGGACTCAAACCTGTCTGTGAAGAATTAAAGGACTCGCGTGATTTATTCAATGCAGAATGCAGCGGACTCAATCCTGTCTGTGAAAAACTAAACGACTCGGTTGACCTATTCAATGCAGTATGCAGCGGACTCAACGCACTCGTAGATGAATTAAACGACTTCTTAGACTGGTTGGCGAGTGTTGTAGCACGGCTTGACTTATTCAATGCGGAATGCAAAGAACTCAAAGCGCTCTGTAAAGAATTAAACGACTCGGTTGACTTATTCAATGCAGAATGCAGCGGACTCAAAGCGCTCTGTGAAGAATTAAACGACTCGGTTGACTTATTCAATGCAGATTGCAGCGGGCTCAACGCACTCGTGGATGAATTAAACGATTTCTTAGACTGGCCGGCGAGTGATTCTGCAGAGTTTGACTTATTCAATTCAGATTGCAGCGGACTCAAACCTGTCTGTGAAGAATTAAACGACTCGGTTGACTTATTCAATGCAGAATGCAGCGGCCTCAATCCTGTCTGTGAAGAATTAAACGACTCGGTTGACTTATTCAATGCAGATTGCAGCGGGCTCAATCCTGTCTGTGAAGAATTAAACGACTCGGTTGACTTATTCAATGCAGAATGCAGCGGACTCAACGCACTCGTAGATGAATTAAACGACTTCTTAGACTGGTTGGCGAGTGTTGTAGCACGGCTTGACTTATTCAATGCAGATTGCAAAGGACTCAAAGCGCTCTGTGAAGAATTAAACGACTCGGTTGACCTATTCAATGCAGAATGCAAAGGACTCAAAGCGCTCTGTGAAGAATTAAACGACTCGGTTGACCTATTCAATGCAGAATGCAAAGGACTCAAAGCGCTCTGTGAAGAATTAAACGACTCGCGTGATTTATTCAATGCAGAATGCAAAGGACTCAAACCTGTCTGTGAAGAATTAAAGGACTCGCGTGATTTATTCAATGCAGAATGCAGCGGACTCAACGCACTCGTGGATGAATTAAACGACTTCTTAGACTGGCCGGCGAGTGATTCCGCAGAGCTTGACTTATTCAATGCAGATTGCAAAGGACTCAAAGCGCTCTGTGAAGAACTAAACGACTCGGTTGACCTATTCAATGCGGATTGCAAAGGACTCAAAGCGCTCTGTGAAGAATTAAACGACTCGGTTGACCTATTCAATGCAGAATGCAAAGGACTCAAAGCGCTCTGTGAAGAATTAAACGACTCGGTTGACCTATTCAATGCAGAATGCAAAGGACTCAAACCTGTCTGTGAAGAATTAAAGGACTCGCGTGATTTATTCAATGCAGAATGCAGCGGACTCAATCCTGTCTGTGAAGAATTAGACGACTCGGTTGACCTATTCAATGCAGAATGCAGCGGACTCAACGCACTCGTAGATGAATTAAACGACTTCTTAGTCTGGTCGGCGAGTGTTGTAGCACGGCTTGACTTATTCAATGCAGAATGCAGCGGACTCAATCCTGTCTGTGAAGAACTAAACGACTCGGTTGACCTATTCAATGCAGAATGCAAAGGACTCAAAGCGCTCTGTGAAGAATTAAACGAATCGGTTGACCTATTCAATGCAGAATGCAAAGGACTCAAAGCGCTCTGTGAAGAATTAAACGACTCGGTTGACCTATTCAATGCAGAATGCAGCGGACTCGATGCGCTCGTCGATGAATTAAACGACTTCTTAGACTGGTCGGCGAGTGTTGTAGCACGGCTTGACTTATTCAATGCAGATTGCAAAGGACTCAAAGCGCTCTGTGAAGAATTAAACGACTCGGTTGACCTATTCAATGCAGAATGCAAAGGACTCAAAGCGCTCTGTGAAGAATTAAACGACTCGGTTGACCTATTCAATGCAGAATGCAAAGGACTCAAAGCGCTCTGTGAAGAATTAAACGACTCGCGTGATTTATTCAATGCAGAATGCAAAGGACTCAAACCTGTCTGTGAAGAATTAAAGGACTCGCGTGATTTATTCAATGCAGAATGCAGCGGACTCAACGCACTCGTGGATGAATTAAACGACTTCTTAGACTGGCCGGCGAGTGATTCCGCAGAGCTTGACTTATTCAATGCAGATTGCAAAGGACTCAAAGCGCTCTGTGAAGAACTAAACGACTCGGTTGACCTATTCAATGCGGATTGCAAAGGACTCAAAGCGCTCTGTGAAGAATTAAACGACTCGGTTGACCTATTCAATGCAGAATGCAAAGGACTCAAAGCGCTCTGTGAAGAATTAAACGACTCGGTTGACCTATTCAATGCAGAATGCAAAGGACTCAAACCTGTCTGTGAAGAATTAAAGGACTCGCGTGATTTATTCAATGCAGAATGCAGCGGACTCAATCCTGTCTGTGAAGAACTAAACGACTCGGTTGACCTATTCAATGCAGTATGCAGCGGACTCAACGCACTCGTAGATGAATTAAACGACTTCTTAGACTGGTTGGCGAGTGTTGTAGCACGGCTTGACTTATTCAATGCGGAATGCAAAGAACTCAAAGCGCTCTGTAAAGAATTAAACGACTCGGTTGACTTATTCAATGCAGATTGCAACGGACTCAATCCTGTCCGTGAAAAATTAAACGACTCGGTTGACTTATTCAATGCAGAATGCAGCGGACTCAATCCTGTCTGTGAAGAATTAAACGACTCGGTTGACTTATTCAATGCAGAATGCAGCGGACTCAATCCTGTCTGTGAAGAATTAAACGACTCGGTTGACTTATTCAATGCAGAATGCAAAGGACTCAAAGCGCTCTGTGAAGAATTAAACGACTTCTTAGACTGGTTGGCGAGTGTTGTAGCACGGCTTGACTTATTCAATGCAGAATGCAGCGGCCTCAATCCCCTCTGTAAAGAATTAAACGACTCGGTTGACTTATTCAATGCAGAATGCAGCGGACTCAAAGCGCTCTGTGAAGAATTAAACGACTCGGTTGACCTATTCAATGCAGAACGCAGCGGACTCGATGCGCTCGTCGATGAATTAAACGACTTCTTAGACTGGTTGGCGAGTGTTGTAGCACGGCTTGACTTATTCAATGCAGTTTGCAAAGGACTCAAAGCGCTCTGTGAAGAATTAAACGACTCGGTTGACCTATTCAATGCAGAATGGAGCGGACTCAATCCTGTCTGTGATGAATTAAACGACTCGGTTGACTTATTCAATGCAGAATGCAGCGGACTCAATCCTGTCTGTGAAGAATTAAACGACTCGGTTGACTTATTCAATGCAGAATGCAAAGGACTCAAAGCGCTCTGTGAAGAATTAAACGACTCGGTTGACTTATTCAATGCAGATTGCAACGGACTCAATCCTGTCCGTGAAAAATTAAACGACTCGGTTGACTTATTCAATGCAGAATGCAGCGGACTCAATCCTGTCTGTGAAGAATTAAACGACTCGGTTGACTTATTCAATGCAGAATGCAGCGGACTCAATCTTGTCTGTGAAGAATTAAACGACTCGGTTGACTTATTCAATGCAGATTGCAACGGACTCAATCCTGTCCGTGAAAAATTAAACGACTCGGTTGACTTATTCAATGCAGAATGCAGCGGACTCAATCCTGTCTGTGAAGAATTAAACGACTCGGTTGACTTATTCAATGCAGAATGCAAAGGACTCAAAGCGCTCTGTGAAGAATTAAACGACTCGGTTGACTTATTCAATGCAGATTGCAACGGACTCAATCCTGTCCGTGAAAAATTAAACGACTCGGTTGGCTTATTCAATGCAGATTGCAGCGGACTCAATCCCCTCTGTAAAGAATTAAATGACACCTTAGACTGGTCGGCCAGTTTTGTTGTAGGGCACGACCTAGTTAACGTTGAATTAAACCCTTCCACGGACTGGTCGGCCAGTTCTTGGTCGGCCAGTTCTTGGTCGGCCAGTTCAGTTGTAGGGCTCGACCTATTTAATGCTGAATTAAACCCTTCCTTAGACTGGTCGGCGAGTTTTGTGGTAGGGCCCGACCGATTAAATGCAGAATTAAACCCTTCCTTAGACTGGTCGGAGAGTGTTGTAGCAGGGATTGGCTTATTCACTTCAGATTCTAGCGGACTCAATCCGCTCTGTAAAAAATTAAATGACACCTTAGACTGGTCGGTCAGTTTTGTTGTAGGGCTTGACCTATTTAAAGTTGGATTAAATCCTTCCTCAGACTGGTCGGCAAGTTTTGTTGTAGGGCTCGACCTATTTAACGCTGACTGCTGAGGACTGATTCCCGTCTTCAACATATTACTAGAGCCGTTAGTCTCATCAACGCCATGTGTTGCTAAACTGAATTCGGTCTTTGAAGAACTAAACAATTTTTGAGACTGGCCGGTTATTATTGTTGTAGGACTCATTAAGGCGGTACTGTTCTCCTTATTTCCGATTAAATGTGGAGAACTAGTTTCAAGATATTCAAGGGAAAAAGACATGCTTGCTTTGTGGGTTACTGATGGAGTAGATATGACTGCAATGGTCATAGGTGATATGAAGGCATAGGTCATGTTGCGCATAGAAGCAATTTTTTCTGAGCCAAGTAGAGATTGAGCAGATATGGATTCTAAAGTCGACTTGGAGTTGTGTCCAAAAGAGATAGTTGTAGATACGCCAGAAAGCATATTCGAAACATTGGCATTGGGCCAATAGTTGTTTATGACACTTGTTAAGGGGGATTTTATACTTTCAGTCTTAAGATTTGCCTTTTTACCGATGAACGGAAGAGACAAAATACCAGTAGACCCGATAGAAAAGGATTCATTAAGATTGTCGGCGTTATGTCTGATTACCGCGGATAAAGCATCAACAGAAACAGTCTTTGAAGAAGCATTCAGCATTCCTCCGAGTGACGCTTGCACTGAAAGCCCCGGTTCTATTGCAGTTGAAGAATTTCGGTGTGGCTTGGTAGGCTGATTGGCCAAACTAAGATTTTTCAAGACCGCGGCGGACACAGCTTTTGTCGGAATGAAATCGTGCACTGTAGTCTCTTGAATCGAGTTCGCTCGGCCCGTCCCATCAGGTCGCGTATTGACTTTAGATTCGGGAACCGAACCAAGTGTAGTTTCGGTACTTGAGTTAGTAGGGCCTAGAATGTGCTCCGTGAGAGGCAAATCAATAGCCAGATTGCTGATTCCTGCTTTCGCGTCCTTTTCTACTGTTATTGAACTGGCAGTAGCACTTGTCAAAGGAGTCAAAGTACTATTTCCGCCATGGCTCTTCAAAGCCTTTTCGACAGGATTGGGATCAAGTTCAACATCAACCCTTTCCTCGCTCTTATTTCCCGTCTGTTCAAAGTCTAACCAGTCGGAAGTCTCGCCCGTTGTCCAGACCGCTTGGCTCTCGGGCCCACTCGGGCGTCCAAGCCAGAGCTCATTGTTCCCATTTATACTATTTTCCCTGCTTGATCCGTGATCTGCTGCGGCCTCTGCGTCTTTCTCTGCTCCGCCATACGTTTTGGTCGTAATATTATTTATTCTTTTTGGATTATTATATAATCCTTGATTCCCGGTATTAAGGGAAACAGCTGCGTCTGTTGCGAGCGGGTATGGCGGATTGGGAGCGTCTAAGGCGCTGCTTCTAATGTCCTCAGAACTGCCTTTACTGTCCGTGTGTAAACGGCTCCCGGACAGTTTGGTTCCGATAGCCTTAGCCGTTTTAGCAGACTCGCCACTTGTAACCACCGTCAGAGACTGCTGATCAGGATGGTTCGGGCTGCTAATTGCAGGCCCGGCCGGACTGCGGATAGCTTTTGTATAGATATCGCTGGCCATTGAGGACTGTGGGAATTGAAGACTATCGCCAACGTCCCTATTACGTGTCTCAATTTTGGTACCAAGATTGGCATTTTCTACTGATTTTTCCGTCGCTATTGCTGTATTATCAACGGTGTTGCCGCTCTCATACCAATTATTGGCTTTTGGCTCGCTCGACGTGGTATATGACGTCGTTATGTTGGGCTTTTTAACAGTCTTTGCTGTAATTGTGCTCGTAGCTACTCTCGACAAGGGCACGGCTACTTCCTGGGTATTGTGAGCATTTTGATTGGTGGAAGGCCGGCTGCTTCCAGTATTGAAGTTTAGTGTTTTCGGCTTTTTTAACACAACAGCGGCGGCTTCGTCTACGTTTGATACTGTTGGCAGAGTTTCTTTTTTAGCTTCATTTATTCCCGGCCGAGGAGATGAATGTAATGCCTCGGTGTGTTGATCGTCGAAGCGGTGATCAGTTTTTGGATGCCAATGTTCGTCGGACGCGTACATAGGGGGGGTGTTACCTTTATATACAAAGTGTCCAGGACTGTATGTATGTCCGGCACTTGTTGTTGTATCAAAACTCTTTAGGATTTCTGCTTTCGACGTGTCGACTTTTTTGGATTGCTCTGGCTTTTCGTTCGCTTTCGGTTCTGGCGTTTGCGAGTTTAAGCTTTGCCAATCCGCTTTTGCTTGATAGTTATATGTGTTTTTATTATCACTTAGCTTTTCGGGGCCCTTAAAGTCGAATGCTGAATCCTGCGTCTTTGAACTTGGGTTCGAATTATTCTCAACCATGAAGTTTTGCTCACTGGCCGAAACATTATCGTTTCCCAAAAAATGGTCGATGGCAATATCTATATTCCGATCGTTTGTCTTATCCGGAGTCTCTTTATTTTCCAAATCGTTTTCATGAATGACATCGATATCATTGTTGTTGTTGTTTTTATTACTGATTATGGGATCATGGTTTTTCTTTAAATCATTATCGATTTTGACACCATCCCCATTGCTATCCCGATCGTTTGTCCTATCCCGAGTCTCTTTATTTTCCAAACCGTTTTCATGACTGAGATCGTTATCATTGATGTTGTTGTTTTTATTACTGTTTATGGGATCATGGTTTTTCTTTAAATCATTATCGATTTTGACACCATCTCCATCTCTGTGCTGATCTTCAAGTATCCCAAACCTCGGATCATCCTTTTGTGGCCTGTAATTTTGATATCTCTCGTTTTTGCCCCCTTCTTTTTCTGCTAAAAAGTCCTGTTTGTTTTCGGACGTATCTGCACCAGCCGACTCTTCGTCTTCTTGAAATTTCCCAAAACTTTTTTCTTTATTACCATTGCCTTGGGTCGAAATTGGTTGGTTTTTGTTTGGTTTTTCTGAGCCAATTGTACCGTCGTCTAATTCTTTCCCGACTGGTTTCGATCCTGTTCTTACCATTTTATTCTTAGGGTCAATATTTTGAGTCCCAGCTTTTTGGGCAGGCTTTCCTCGCTGTCTGTCATTGGGATATTTATCGCTTCTGTGTGCATTAGTAGTCGATTTAGATTCTGGATCTTTGTCAGTGCTTCCGATTAAACTTGGTTTAATCTTGTCCTCTCCAAATGGCCCTTTTTGCCCGCTATCACGATCTTTACGATTATCATTCGCTTGATAATTATGTGGCGCTTCTGTTTTGTAGACTTGTATGTGCTTGCGGCTACCAGACTCATCTGGTTTTCTAAAGGGATCTTTGGCTTTTGAGTTTGGTTTTTTGACCTCGTTTGAGTAGGGATAGCGCAGTTTAGATAACACTTTCCTGGTGGCGCCATACGGTTTGACTTTTGTGAATTTGGTTTGATTGCGGATTGTGTGATTGCTGGAACTTGAATTGGACAATGAATTGTTTGCGCCAAATGTTTTATTCCAATAACGCTTTGGTCCAAAGGTATAATTGGAAATTGGCCCATTTATCTTAAATGGGCGCTTTGGAAACGGAAAGCTTTGGGCGGTTTTGTGCACTCGGTCGGCTGTTACGGTTAGATGTGGACTCTTACCTGTCTGCAGAAGCCGCAGCAATACTATTGATGCCACAAGCCAAAACAGACTTTTCA
Organism: Novakomyces olei; assembly: GCA_016906335.1. Lineage (NCBI taxonomy): Eukaryota > Fungi > Ascomycota > Novakomycetes > Novakomycetales > Novakomycetaceae > Novakomyces > Novakomyces olei. The sequence goes on from JADEYG010000003.1 coordinate 1,641,979, forward strand.
TGATTTATTCCTGACGCATCTGGTGGCGAAAAGAAAATTTATAGAACCGAGTAAAGGTTTCGTTGATGCTTTTCCGGTTTAAAGTGAAATCCTGGATACATTTGATCCAATCTCTGGCTTTGTCCGAACGGTCAACAACCTGATGGAAATAGGTCTGTGAACAATGATCAAGCAGGCATAACAAATATTCGAATGGCTGAATGAGCGAGCACCCAATGATACAAGAAATGAAATGAAAAAGCAGTTACATGTATGAGAACATTGGTCTGGACAAGTGCATTTAGTCCGGAGTGCCCTTGCTTGAAATCTATTTTTGATTATTTTTCCTTTCTATTTTCTTCCCCTTTTATTTTCCCCTTTCTTAATAGATTTAGTTTGTTTAAGCTAGCTACGTATAGCGGGTTCAATTACAAATTACGCCCTTTGTCGCAATAAACCAGCTTTGTACAGGTCAGTCGCACATTTAAGGGATTTTCTACCATTTGTGGTTTAAGGTCAAGCATGGTTCTGGTGTTTAAAGACGTCTCGCTATCCCTATTTAAGTATAGTTCCGTTACTTTGACCTCCGACTCGGTCGGTTATCCCATATTTTATGAATAATTCCATAAGACATGTCTCAGAACTTTTTTTAATTTATTAACAAAAATAATAAAATTTAAAACTAAAATTTTAATTTTCTTTTGTCTTATTTACTTAAATACTAATTATTTATTATTATTATTATTATTATTATTATTATTATTATTATTATTTGGGCACTGGGTACAGCCACGGGTCCCTGGCACTCGGTTTGCATTGTCCCAGTTGAAACTGATCTACATCTAACCATCACGTACAATACCAAAAGCCAATGGCGTGTAACGTATAATTAAAAAAGTTTCACTGGCAATCAGACAAGGCCAGATATTTTTGTACGAAGCGTAGGAGACCGTACAGTTTGCCTGCGGTCCAAACGAGACGTTGTTGTAAGCAAGTACGCAGGGATGCCATAGAATAAGGTTGTGTTATCAGTGCTGTATCTTAGTAGATCAGACTCATATTCCTGAAGACGCGTCCACAGTGTACGACTTTTGGGTAAAAACTGTATCTACTATATAATATCGATTGCCACTGAATGATTGACCTTTTGAATCATTGTACCTATACACTTTAACCTACTGCTAATCAATGTGAATACTCTATTCAAAAGCATACACCACTCGACACTGTAATCTGACTCTGAAAAAATTAAAAGGCAGCTGAGCGAGCAGACCATTTATGGCAATTAAACAGCGTCAAACACATCCCGGCGCGATTGATCTGCGGCCCTGTCGGCAGATGAATATGCTTTGTGCACGTCAGCATTAAAATCCGCACCGTATTATTACTACAGAGCACCAGCAATGAAATCCCCACCATAGAGCTCCAGCAATAAAACCGCAGTATATTAATACTACGGAGCACCAGCAATAAAATCATACTATATTAACTGTACGCCCGTCAGTAATAAAAATCGCACTATATTATGTAAACCCTGTTGCACGCACATTCGCTATGGCAGGCAGGCACCAGCGATCAAACACGGCCACGCTTACAAGTAACCAGGACGAGCGTATAGTGTGTGAGCGATGGCGCAAAAGTCCGTATGAGCGAGCGATAGACTGACAGCCTACTGATCCTCGATCAACAGGCGAACTGCCGCCTGCTCGCAGCAGGTGGCTTCAGTATTCAGTTTCCCACGTTTTGTCTTGAGGCGTGGCAATAGTAGACAGTGGCAATATTACACAGCTGGCCATGTCGTCCTCCGCCTCGTCGGACCTGAGCGATCTCGATTCTGACGATCTCGATTCTGACGATCTCCTACCGCCGCCGACTCTGCCCGGCTCTTTGGGCAGAGAAGGCAGATCTTGTTCCGTCTCTGAGCCGAATTTGCCTCCGGACTCTGCCGCCTCTTTACCTTCTCTGCCTTCTCTACCTTCTTTACCTTGTCTAGTCCCGTCGCCCTCTCTGCGCAAACGCAGACGGCAGAGCAGCCAAGGCCGCGAGACAAGACGGCCTCGGCGCAGCAGCAGCCCTTGTGCCTCCACCGCTGCTCAGCAGCATCCATTGCTGCAAGCAATCTTGGCTGCCGATATGGCAGCGCTCAGTGACGGACTGCGTCAGCTGCCACAGATCGACGAGCAAGACTGCCGAGGCCAAACTGCCCTGCACTTGGCCACCGCACACGACTGGACTGCCGGGATCGAAGTGCTGCTGAAACGTGGAGCCGATCCACGTAAAATGGACTCGGCCAGGGAGACTCCGCTTGCTCTTGCAGCCGACAAGAGCTACAAGGCCTGGATGTCGCGGATGGCAGCTCAGTGTGCTTTTGCTCACAAGCGGGACAAGGCCGGGGTCACTGCTCTGCACAAGGCCTCTTTTAATGGCGATTTAAAGGAGGTTAGGCGCTTGCTTGCGCTTGGAGCAGACGCTAATGCTGCCGACAATGCGGGGTACAGGCCTCTGCACAAGTGTGCCTTGAGAGGCCATTTTGCAATTGCTTCTTACCTGCTGCACCAGGGCGCTGACGTGTCCGTGCAGGATGAAAATGGGGAAACCCCACTGTTTGACGCTGCCGGCCATGGATTTTGTGATGTTGTGCAACTGCTGTTGGAGCATGGAGCGTCTGCCCGGCACGAGAATCATAACGGAGCTATGGCTATTGACCAGGACGTGGATGACAATGTAGCCCGGCTGCTGCAAAAGTATATGAGGCACAGGACACGGTCGGGAGGAGAGGAAAAGGGCAGTTTGCTTGCCGAGAACCATCCAAGTTTTAGACGGGAACGGAGCGAGAGCGGCTCTATTCCGGCTGGCGATAAGCGCCAGGTCGATATTACGCTCTACAGCGACTCTAAAAACTTTTTCCAGTACGTTGCATCGGGCAATTTGGAGTTTGTTGCGTCTGTTTTGATGGAAGTTGGGCCTAAAATTGCGAATAAGCCTTCATCGCGCGATGGCAATTACCCGCTTCACGTGGCGGCTAAACGTGGGCTGGCAGAGATTGTGGAACTGCTGTTGGCTCACGGAGCCGATCCAACAGCTGCCAACGCCCAGGGCAATACTGCCCTTCACGAACTGGCTGGCCGAGGCCATATTCGCGTGGCTCGAATTCTTATTGAAAGTGGAGCTCTGCCCTGGCTGCGAAATGCTCAAGGCCGCACCCCGCGGGACGTGGCGGGTCTGCTCTTACCGGACGACGATGCAGAGCTTTTTTTTTGGGAAAAAGTAGGACAAAGGCAGGACGATGGAAGCAACGAAAAATTAGGGAATGAAAATGGAAATGGGAATGGAAATGGGAATGGAAATGAAAATGGGAATGAAAATGGAAACGGGAAAAAGAGTCCAGTTGGAAACTCAGGTAACGTGACAGCCAGTGGCCGAGTTAAAGCACGGCAACGGACAAACGGAAGCGAAGGAGACAACGAGAGCAGCAATAACGGCTCGGCCAGCCTGAAACGTCGACGCCGGAGCCGGCGTCGGTGCTTGTCCAGCGACTCTGAGGTTGATCAGATGCAAGATGGGAGCGAGGCAGGTAAAGCCGGCCAAGAGCTGCTCAGGCATAAAGCCTTGAGCAGTGAAACTAGTCGCGATTCAAGTGAGGGTGAGAGCGAGGCTCCAAACAGGACTGTAATCAACCTCGGCGATAGCAAAGAAGGGGAGCCAATGTCGCCAAACGGTGCAGAGTCTCCGAGCACGTTTAGTCTACGAGCCGAGTCGGCAATAGGACAGAAACTTGAAAAGACTGGGTCCAGTTGGGAGTGCGATAATGGCCTCGAGCCAAAGGCAGAGCCAAAGGCAGAGCCAAAGGCAGAGCCAAAGGCAGAGCCAAGGTCAGAGCCAATCCTCTCCGAAGGAGCGGAAAACCAAGTAAAACACGAGGCTGCATACAATGGGGACAGAGTGCCCGACGGGTTTGCAGAGGATGGCACACAGAGCCTTCAGGCCAATGACGTCAATTTCAGCTTGAGCAATGGTTCGGTTGGTAGTGGAGCGGAGGGCAGTCAATCAGTAAATGCCAAAGCTTTACCGGAAGGATTTAACCACACTGATACAGCTTCTCCACTAGCAAACGGAGCAGAGTGTTTGCCAATGGAAGAATCAGATCAAATAGGGTTCAGCGAAACGCAGGGCCCTTTGGATACTGAAGCTCAAGCTGGCGCAGACTGTATGGCCGCTGGTGGAAAGGACTCGCATGGACAAGCAAATAATTTGCACTCAATCGACGCTCAAACGTCGGATAAAGACCAGTCTGAAGTGAAGGTGGAGCCTGATAATGGGCACAACGATCCTACTGTCCCTGCGGCTTCTTCGTTTGCTTCGTTTCACTCTCCTGCGCTAAGCAGCAGGAGCCGGGGCAACAGTGACAAGAAAGAAAACGCTCGAGTCAGCAGCTCACGTGGCAGTTTTGGTGTTGCAGTAAACGGCTCCTCTCCTCAAGCACAGGAAAAGCAAAATACTCTGCCTGTCCAAAGCAAAAAGCGGTCTGTTTCACCCGTTGCCGCTTGCAAAACCTGTAAATCACCGCCGCCTGCTTTTGCTTCTGCCTCCGCCTCTGCTTTGCCATTTACTCCAGGCCTTGCTTCGGAACCTTCTAGCCATATGACGTCGCCCAAATCTTTTCGACGAATGCCGGTGCGTAAGGCGACAATGCCAGAGGCCCGGCAGATCCCACCTGCTGACCAGGAAAACGAGTGGACGGCAGTTAGAAGGCTCGTTATGAATCGTGGTGTTCGGCGACCTCCGAACCGGTCAATGTCGCTCTCCGTTTTACCGACTGGCACGCAAGAGAGCGCACTGGACCCGTCTTTTCAGCCTACACTGATTTGTAAGGATGAGAAGAGCCAAGATAAAGAAGGCGATACGAAGGAAAAGCAAAAAAAAGAAGGAAAAGTAAAAGAAGGAAATGCAAAAGAAGGCAAAGCAAAGGAAGGCAAAGCAAAAGAACATCAAGATGGAAAAGATGTACTTTGTAGCGCAGAGACGGCTGTGCAAAGCCAAACTTTTCTTGAACTAGAATCCGATAATTGTGAGAAAAACAAACACAATTCGCCTGATGGAGCGCTTGAAAACGGACAGGGCGGTCTCGATTGCAAGTACAGAACTGAAGATTTATATGACGAAAAGACCGAAACTGCTACCGCTCAATCTAAACCCCTTCAGAATAAATCTGAGCCGGTTTCTTCCTCCCGGAGTTTAAGACCTCGGCCCGTTTCGCGGCAGTCGTCAACCTCGTCAATATTGGGCCACGGTGACCAGAGCCAGCAGCGACAGAGGCTTCAGTACCTGTTAGAATCAATGCAGGAAAGACCTTCAACCCAGTGTGTACTTGACTACGATTCCGTTTCAGGCGCCCCTTACCTGAACAAAAGCTTGACGGGACCGTGGAATAATCAGAATCATCTACTGGAGTCTTATCTCCGCTCTGGAAGCTTATCGGAGAAGGGGCAAAAGCCTGTTTATACTACAGTGAGCGATGTAGTGGCCTCGCATTTTCCTGCTAATAATGGCCACAATAAATCTACCGTCGACGTTGAAACTAATTCAGCTTCGCTCCCAGATCCTTCTGCGTCAACAAGGGCCAAGCAGTTGTCCCCACAAAAGCCGAGACGGAAACGCACGAGCTCAAACTTTCTTGATCTTGTTATGAATTGAACTATCAGGCAAATGGAAGGCTGTGGCTTTTACCGTTTTCTTTTTCGCCGGATATTTTTCAATAAATCACGGGACAATAAAGAGGATGAAGAACTATTCACTGTATTCAAACCACTATCGAGCTAAACAGTCTTTCCGTCTTTTCCCTTTTCATCATGGCCGGAAAAGTCTTGCAATGAAACGTTTTTATTCGTGAATTGGGGTTGGTTAAGGGCTGACTTTAGACGAGATTTTTCTTTTATTTTATTATACAGTTTAGTATTTTCTTGTTTATTTTCGTGTTAATTTAATGTGCCTTGTTCATGTGCGGTTGGAGTTTGCCTCCGGCTTTAATGCCGCGAAACCCTAGCCCTAAACTGCTATTGTGTTTTTTACATAGGAGGGATTATTTTATGTCTAGTAATGACTGATACTTATACTACTTGAGTCTTGTAGGTGAAAGTTCAAGAGACTTAATTAGAGCAATAGAGGTGTAGTTCTTGTAAAAATTGAGTAATCGCGTGCATTTGGGAAACCATACAATTTTGCCTTAGGAAATCATACACTTTTCCTTGCTTATACTTCACTATATTCTGCTACAGCTATGCAAACACAGTACAAAATTCCATACTATTTACATACAATAATATATAAATAATATACAATAATATACAATAATATACAATAATATACAATAATATACAATAATATACAATAATATACAATAAAACAATAAAAAATAATATACAATAATATACAATATAATATACAATAATATACAATAATATACAATAATATACAATAATATACAATAATATACAATAATATACAATAATATACAATAATATACAATAATATACAATAATAAAAAAAAAAAAAAAAATATACAATAATATACAATAATATACAATAATATACAATAATATACAATAATATACAATAATATACAATAATATACAATAATATACAATAATATACAATAATATACAATAATATACAATAATATACAATAATATACAATAATATACAATAATATACAATAATATACAATAATATACAATAATATACAATAATATACAATAATATACAATAATATACAATAATATACAATAATATACAATAATATACAATAATGTACAATAATATACAGTAATATACATCACTGTAAACAAAAAAACAGTCACGCACTTGACAAATACGAACCGTAAACACACACGGCTCACAAACTCAACACATCGTTTCGAGGAAATCGTGCGGGTAAGCAGCTAAGCACCTTAAACATCACAAATCCATCTAACAAGAAACAGATAAAAGACAGAAAAAAATGTCTGCTGACGGAGAAGATGTGCAAGTGCCCGATGTGGCGGCCGCTGAGCCAGAGACCTCGGGAACTCTGTCGGTGGAGGATGCATTGAAGCAGGTTCTTAAAATTGCTCTTACTCACGACGGATTGGCGCGTGGTCTGCGCGAAGTGAGCAAAGCTCTGGACAAGCGCGTTGCTCACCTGTGCGTCCTCTGCGAAAGCAACAACGAGGAGTCTTACAAGAAATTGATCGAGGCTCTTTGCTCTGAGCACAGCATCCCATTGATCAAGGTTGGCGATGCGAAGAAGCTGGGCGAGTGGGCCGGTCTCTGCAACATTAACCGTGAAGGTCAGGCTGTTAAGGTTGTAGGCTGCTCGGCTGTGGCTATCAAAGACTATGGCGAAGAGTCTCACGCTCTGCAGGTTCTGCAAGAGTACGTCAAAAACCAGAACCAAGAGTAAATTAATTATTATTAAAAAATAATTAAAATTTTTTGGTGGAATGGGTTGCAGGTTCTGTAGACGTATCTGCTAAACATTTGGCGGTAATTCATTGCATCTTCCATCTATTTTGCGATTGCTTCCTAGAGTACAACCGAGTAAATGTCGGATTCAAGTATACACATTTGGTATATGTCCCATTAAGAAGGCTCCCTTTCTGCTTCTTAAAGGCCCAAGATCCATATGTTGCTACAGCGCCCATGCCCTGTGCCGTGAAACAATCAAAAGATATTGAAATAATAATAAAAAAAACTTACATATATAATAACCATAAAATAAAAATGAACAAAATGAAAGGCACCAGGGGTATAGTAGTGTATCTTTTCGCATTGCTGTATGACATTTCTTCTCATAAAAATAAAAATAATGCAGGAACGATTGTACTTTCTCTTGCTAGATAAACGTATTTTATGCAATAGTTAATGCCACTTGGTCATTAGGGTATCATATTCATTTACAGATCCAAAGCCCACGCTCGACTAACCATCCTCTCTTCCATACAAGCATCTTTGTAATCACATTCACCCCAATCGGACGTGTTGTCCCACGCCAGTTCGAATTCTGGATTCCGTGAACTTTGAGTCGGCAGGGGAATCGACCAGATATTTTCGCGTAATTTTTTATGCTAGCTCGAGTTAGCAAAAAAGCAAATAAAGACAATTGATTAAAATTAGCTTATCAGCAATAATAGAACTACCCTTTCCCGGTCCTCGTCCATACGCTTAAGGATCTCCTTTCGTGAGAAATGCTGTGCAGACTCTGACTCTCCGCCGGCAGATGTCGATCTTTATTGCACTGTCAGTATAATTTTGATTTTACATAAATCTATGTCATACTCTTCCAGTCTTCGTCCCAAGCCCTGATCAAGTGGGTCAAAGGCAGCATTGTCAACAAACCCTTTATCTCGCAAATTCGCTAATACTTCACGCGCGGTTATTATATTCGCATTGCCTTGTGCGCCTGCCGGAGCGACAAGGCTTATTATATGAGCAATATCGTGAATCAGCATTTCATGATAAGTCACCTTGATGCCAGTCGCGCTGCTTTGCTGCTCAGCACGCCGGCTGTAGTCGCATAGGGTTTCAAGGAAGTATAGAATATTGACACGGGCGTTTAGTGAAGTCTAAATTGGTTAGGGTTTAGCAAAACAGGCCTTGAGGACGCACCGACTCGAGCTCTTCTAATATACAGGAATACAAGTCTTCTTCAAGAGCCGAGTTTTTCACGGCAAAAACAGCCAATGATTGCTGACTTTGCTGTGACGCATTGAGCTTACTCAGCATCCTGAGGAACAGTAATCGGCCCTCAAACGGGTCCATTGCGAGCTGCTCAAGCTCTATTTTGTCATTCACGATATACAGACAAAGCGATTCTTAATTATTGTATGGTAATCGCTCTATATATGATTGACTCGAATTCCTCCTTTATTCTATTTCACAGTTTTATAACCCTAAATAATTTCTAGAAACTAACCCTAACTAACCCTAATCCCTTAAGGGCGCCTCGACAACGAGTCAAGCATAATACCTTTTTGCTTGCTTCTGTACTACTGCAAAACGTCATGCCGCCCTGGTTGAGCGCGTTCGACGGGGACGCGACATTGCGCTCAGATATTTCGCATTATGTGAAACAAACTCCGTCGTCCGAATCTCTTTTCCACCGTGTTGCAGATTACATTTCTGCTGTGTGTGGTAATGACGGCGATAATAATAATAATAAACGGCGACGCGTAGGCGACACAGCTGGCGGTACTCGGCCGGCGAACTGTCTCGAATCAGACAATGACAAGGGCATTTTTACCATCCCTAATGTCGCGTTTCTCATGCCTTTACGGAAGAAATGCTCAATAGTGGTAACGGATTTAGGGTTAATTGCGCGCAATGGCGATAGTGAAGCAGTTAATTTAGAATGGGCTAAAATTGCCTTTGCGTTTTGTCTTCCAGTGGCAGAGAAAACCGTGCCAGCACATAATATTATATTGCTGCCTCGTAGTAATGGTGGCCAAGGGTCAATTGCTACAGATTCTGCCGTCTGTTTTGCAGTGGCAGACGGAACAGAAGACTCGAATCAAATCTGTTTATTACTGGACAAATACTGCCCTGACGGGCTGGCGAGACCGGACGCTAGCGAGTTTGCTAGTGTCATGCCGCAGGCGAATAAAAAGTCTCAAAAAGCAATGTACGTGCAGGCCCATCGTGGGTCTAAAGAGGGGAGCTTGTTTTTCCTAAAACAAGGAATATTGTTCGGGTTTAAACGGCCGTTGTTTTTCATTCCGCTTATGTCTATTAATTCAGTGAGCGTGACAACCGTTGTGCAGCACACATTTAGTCTTTTAGTCACGGATCACGATGGAGGGGCAGTTGAGTTTTCCATGATTGATCAAGCCGATTATACCGGTATTGAGGGGTACATTCGAAGGTAGCTACATCGCCGTTTTAGGTGGACTGTTTATTTTTATCCAATTTATTTATCGTGGCTATACAATGGCACCAATAATACTGACCAAACAAGACATCGGCTGCGTGATAGTAGTATGGCACAAGAACGTGCTGCCAAATCGAGCAAGAATGCTGCTGAACCGTCAGAATTAGTACGCGCTGAAGCAGAATTGAACGGACAAGGAAACGGAGACGCAACGACGGAGAATGCGGAAGCTGAAGAGGATGACGGCGATGATGATGACGATGATGACGACGATAATTTTGAATATACAAAAGATATGAGCGATGGCGGCTCACCTCGATCAGATTCAGATGATGGAGATGGGGATGGGAGAGCAGAGGAGCCAAATAACGATGAAACTGAACCAGTCGCATCGGAAGAAGAGGATCAAGCCGAGCAAGTGCCGGCTGATGAAGTAGACCTTGATACTGATGCGTCTGCGTCTGGAGAAGATGATGAACAAGACGAAGAAGAATTGGAGGAAGAAGGCGATGTAGATATTGGACAGGAAGAAGCAGAAGACGGAGTGGAGGAAGCCGATACAGAGCTTAAGGATGATACGAATGAAGAACCCGAATTTGGATGGTGATTGGATTAAAATAAAAGATTACGGTTGCCGTCTACAGTATTTGTTCAATTAAAAATATCGAATGTAATCAAAAATATATATATATAGCTATACTTGTAACAACCCTAATTTTACTACCATCTTTTGTAATGAGAATTATATTTTCCAGCACTCGGTTGATTGAACAAAGACTTGCTCGAGTGTCGCCAGTACTAAGTATCTGGCCAACAGTCCAAATAAACGCGGCAAGAAAGGGAAAATATTTACTCTATTCGTTTGTCAAAGCAATTGACAGTTGGGGAAAAAAACCCTTATGCACCCATATTGAACCATGTATCAGGCCGCATTCTTGAACCCCTCTTTGAAAGGATAGCTGGGCCGTGTGGCGGCGACATAGTCTGGCGGAATAATCCCCAGTTCAATTTGGCGCTGGATAAGAGAGTCCAGGTAAGGCACCAAGTGATCGCGGTACGCGTGCACCTCCTTGTAGGCCATAATTTCCTTGGGCGCCTCTGTCATCCAAAGTTTCAGGATCGAGGGAACCCCTGGTTCGTCCTTCATGTCACATATTCGATAGAATACAGGATGATTGGAGAACACAACTGCTCCAGTCTTTGGCAGGCGTCGCAGTGTCTGCCGCTCAACACGAACGAGAAATTTTTCGTACGGTACGTCCGTGATTGCCTCGGAGACTTGGGTGTGGTACCCGAGTTTGTTCTCGTACAGACCGTAATCATATGTAATGAAAAAACTGGCCCGTTCAACAGGTTTGGCCGCCTCAAACTTGGAAAAGTACCGCTCCATACTGGGCCTCAATTTCGATTCGTACAGCGGCACAGGCGTATGAATCTCGTTCAGGCAGCGTCCAATCTTTGTAGAAATGTTGAACCCGCCGGGAAAGGGCACACATCCAGCGACCATATAGTGCTGGCCATCGTCCCGCCTTTGCACGATATAGAAATCTTCCTTGGCCAGGCGGGCGAGCACAAGCAGCGGATGCTGGTCAGTGGCCTGCAGGTCGGGAAACTCCTCACCCGTAATCAAATTCGCAATCCCACAATCGCCGATCCGCTTAAAGAGGCACGGGTACCGTTTAATTAAAAAATCACTGGCCAGCAGCAGCAGTTCCCGTGACGGCTCCTCCCCGTCTGGCAGGCAATCAAAGACCATACTGCCCCGCTTCGTAATCTCCTTTTGCTTTTCCTCAAAGTACCGCCAGTACCATCGGTCCATATCGAGCCAATGGTTGGGCGGCAGTTTGAATACGGACATGGTCTGGTGGTACGGCCACCGGAAAGGCCGCCACGGCCGGTCGTCGTACTGCCTCAATTTTTCCACTGTCAAATCACGCAGCGGCTCTGGGTCTGGGAAGGACTCTGGCTGCTTTTGTCTCTGCCCACTCGCTGATTGGCTGCCCTTGCGTCGCCCTGCACTTAGCGCTTTTTGCGCAAGAAAGGCAAGCAGCAGCACGACTGCGCCTGCTATTACTTGGACGTGCATATCGTGTGTACGCGCACGCAGGGCCCAATTTCGCGGGGCGCGTGCTTATTTATACTCGTCAGGCAGTCTCGTCTATCGCGCTTTATACGGGGAAAAGCCGTGCAACCGTGGGCTGCCCCCTATCTAGCGCGGGAGAATATTATGATTAGATAATATTATGACTCGATAATAACGGATTAGGCGCACACCGAAATCCGAGGTATCGACGAAACGGGCTGTATGAGTTTTATGGGACATATACATAGGTTTTGTTTCTTGCGTTCTTTTTTGCGATTTTTATTGCGTTTTTGTTTCGGATTTTCTGTTTTGTTTCTTGTTTTGTTTCTTGTTTTGTTTCTTGTTTTGATTCTTGTTTTGATTCTTGTTTTGTTTCTTGTTTCGTTTTTACATTTGTGTTTTTCTATTTGCCTTTTCTATTTGCGTCTCTTGTTGCGTCTCTTGCTGTGTTCTTGTTGTGTTCTTGTTGCGCTCTTTTTGCGTTCTTTTTGCCTTTATTACCCATTTCTACTTGTACTACACAAAAAGAGTATTATTCGCATCTGAATCTTATCACGACTTGGCTGCGCGATTACGCATCATTACCTGTCACGAACACGAGCAGGCGTCGATATTGTACTAAATTCATACAGATATCGGTGTCAGATAACCATCCATAAACGGTAATTTGCACGGACCAATAGCGAGGGCCGATGAATTCGAGAGGACAGGAAAGACGGAGCGCGCTGGGGAAAGCAAAAGAGACACGGCGATTCCGGCAATAGATACGATGGAATAGAACGATTTATTTGTGGAAAATTGGTCGGTCGGTTGTGTTTGCTTTTGTTACAGTGCGTGTATAAAAAAGCCACGGACGGGGACAGGGAAACGGTGAACGTAGGATCCAAACCTTAAGCTAAAGGGATCGAGAAAAGTATAATGGCGCTGGCGCTGGCACTGGCACTGCTATCCGTCGTCGGTATTGTTCTTTACGGATTACAGACATTTTTTTCCTCCTCGAAAAAGTCTTTTTCAAATGCATTGAACGACAACAGTACAGAAAGCCCAGCGGCTTCTGCGTCGGTACCCGCACAAGAACCCGTCATTCAGCCTCTGGACAATTTCGATCTGAGTGCTACTAAGCCCTTGGCCTACCGTCCGTTTCGGTATGGCCCGCGGTACCATCAGACAATGGGGATTCGTAGCCTGGACTTGTCAAAGGACTCCTGGATCGAGATCGACAGCGAGCTGCCGCAATTCTTGCAACAAAAACGGGACCGTTTAGCGGGTCCGCGGGGGCAATTGGGAGTGCAGGTACAGCCGCAAGCTCGCGAGGCTGCTCGTGAGCTTTTGGATACATTGGTGACGTACTTGCTGAAACGTTACCCCACAGTTTATGCGACTACGGAATCCGGAGATATTGCTATTGATGGGGGGAAAATTGACACGGTACCCGTGCATTCTGGTGTTGAGCCAATGCAGGCAGTAGCCCGGCTGATCCAAGATGATGTGGCGATTATGATGGAGGATGAAGCGGACAAGCATTACTACCTTCGTGGAGGAGTAATTTTATTGGCAGGCTTTTGGCGACTAGAAGATAAAGTGGGGATGCGACTAGACGAGATCCACAAGTCTGGGAATGTCCCCCATTACCGTGAGAAGTTGGAGCTCAGCATGGATCGGTACTTTGCCCGACTCAAGCCGGAACATCCTGTAGTGCGGAATAACTACTTTGTCCAATGTGACGGTAATTTGCCGTGGTCCAGCTCTATCGGCGCAGAGGAGCCAACTGCGGCTAATGCAGCGGGCGGACCCAGTTCGCACCCTGGCTGGCATATGGTGCGTCATAATCCAGATATTGCCGATATCTTTTTCCGGTCGGAGCGGCAATCGCTCCGACGACTACCAAAGTCACGTGCAATTATATTCACGGTGCGAACATACTTTATAAACGTTATGGAGCTGTGCCAAGAACCCCATGTTCCAGGCCGACTGGCTTCAGCACTGCGATCCTGGACGCCTGAAGTGGCAGAGTACAAGGGCCTTGATCGGTACCGGGAGGTATTGCTCCCGTACCTGGACAAGAGGCACGCTGAGCAAGTAGACGCGGGTATTTCCACGGTTGAGCCTGCCCCTTTTACATACCCGTTCTGATTGAGCTATATAGATCATAATAAATGCGCTAAAAGACGTGTCCAAAAGACAGCGAATGGAGATTAGAGCTCAGGTAGATGGTATTTCATACACCCGTTTGAAATGTTTTGCTAGTTTAAATTTACATTTCTATCTGTTGTAAACAGCTCGAGAGTTGATACCGGGGTCAATCGATATCTGTCGACAACAATCAGCGATTTCAAAATTAGCCCTAACTAACCCTAACATTAGAAAGCCCTAAGGCTAAAGAGCCCTAATGCTGAAAAGCCATATTGCTTAAAATGGTACAGATACGTATAATTATGTCCGGCGCGTTCTTCTGTAAAACCATCGCGTAGCGTACACAAAGAACTCGCAATGGAATCGGGAGCAATAGAGATGCTTCATGTCGATCTTTTCAAAGGCAAAGTCGCCCTCGGCAAGACAGGAAAGAAAGGCAGCTCTGAAATAACGATCGTGACTCAAGTTGCCTTTTGTCTGCAGGCAGACGAAACTTGTACTCAAGACATGAAGACACGGTTTATGTATGCATAGTGTGAGAGTTGCTTTAGCTAACGTTAGAAACGAAATGAGGGTCTGAAATTGAAGCGTTTCCTTTGTCTGATATCAAAACTTTACTTACCGTTTAAGCGTTTTGCAAACACGTTGATTGAAGGGCAAGTTGACTATTTATTGCAGGAGAATGAGCCGCATGTGGACGACTGGGAGCCAATAAGGCAGCTTCCTCTCGATCCCGAAAACTCGGGGTTTCTTTATATCTGTAAAGTACCCTCCTTTGCTACCTTTGAGCCTCAGAGGCTTTGCTAACAGTGTAGTTTACCGGGCGTGGAACCCGAGCAATAGTGGAATTAGCGCGGATATGTTTCGGTCTGACCCTGATAATGTCGTGATTTGCAAAAAAAAGCTTCTGCTCTATATCGGCGAGTAATTATGCAACAAGTAGGCTTGAGTTTGCTATGAGAGTATGTGTATCCGCTCTTGGCTAGAATGGCTTCGCCAAACCTGTACTATCGACTATGCTTTTAAATATGTGCTTATTAGTTGTTTTATGCTTTGTGAATATGTATGGACATGCTCTCAGAGCAATGTGGCTATGCCTATTGTTGATATTGATCCGCCCCAAGTTCTTCTTTCTGTCGCCTGTGCTGTCTTACTACCTGTTGTTCATTGCTTTGCGTGTACTGTTTTACTACCTGTTCTTTGTTGCTTTTAATTTGCGTGTACCGTATGTGTTTATGTACTATCATTTCTAGCGGTCTCTACTCGATTGAATCTAATCTAATGCACGAAAACTTGTCGATACTCTGACTTTCGCTTACGCTTACGCTTATGATCCTGTATATCTTTTACTGTAAAAGATATACATGTAGCTTGTCACCTAACGTGTTGTTCTGTTCTGCCTTGTTCCCATACAAGAATGACCAGACAATTCTACAACGGTTTAAAGGGCTGATAGTTGTGTAGCCTAGAAATTACCTATCCTCATAATATATGGCAGCTACAAGTATAATACATGACTGGCTCAGATAGTAAATAATTGTACAATAAAGTCCAATATACACAGCCTATTGCTCTGTTCCCAATCCTCTTATCCCGTAAAATTCAACACAAATGCAGAAAAAGACAAAAGTCAATAACAGAATAGTGATTTTCCTAGATCCCATTCGACTGGCATGTGAAGGGCCGGCCGTACAGACCGCTCTGGTAAGACAGTACAATACTGTCTACGGAGACATAGGTTCCCGGTCCAAAAACCATAAGCCCAAAAAGCGCGAGGAATACATTAAACAGCGTTAGCGTTGTACGAATCGGGCCGGAGAATAGACGTGTACGGTTTATATGGTAGTAGGCAGCAGCCCAAAAGATAAATCCAAACCAGGCGTCAAAAAGCGAGGACATAAGACTAAGCAGATCGCCGAAAAACGGAATAACTTCGGCGATAATGAAGGCGGCAATCCAGGTACACGCCAAAATCAGCATCCAAACGCTCCATCCGAGGACAGTGTGACTGTAACGATGTGGAGAATTTTCAAAAATCCTGAAAAATACTAAACGCGAAGTGCAAGATGCGTAAAGTACACCGACAACGATAATCGTGGGAATCGTCAAGCTAAACGAAACAAACTTGAAAACCCTGTTTCCCAGCGCACCGTAAGCGGGCGTAATCATGGCCTCGTCCCCCACGTAATGATAAACAATTGCTCCCGCTAAAACATAGAGAATAATCTCTGCAACGGTTACGCAGTAAAGTGCCTTTGGAAAATCTCGTGGGTTCCTCATTTCATGGATAAATGAGGGGTAGATGACTTGGCCAACAAAAGTGTACAGGATATTTAAATAAGCGACAAAGCCATTGACAAAAGTTGTGCCTGGAGCAGGCCAGGCGCGTACGGTTATAGTGCCATTATAATTGGCCGGCACTGATTCCACACCGGCAAAAATCATGAGCAAGAGCACGGATATAAACATGAAAGCGGCGGCAATTATACCCATAGTAGACACTCCAGACAATGTTCTGGGGACACTGAAAATAAAGCAAATAATACAGGAAACAACGCTAAACGCAATGGTACACGTACCACCGTCGGAAAGCGTGTTGAAGATTTCAGAAAAAGTGAGCACATGAAACCCCTGGATCATTGTGTTGTTGATAACAAACGCGATAACAGTGAGCCAGTACGCGATCTCTGACCCGCCAAACAGGGCGCGGCCGATATCGCCAATGTCCCGTAGTTTTGGATGCAGCAGCGAATATTTCCAGAGCTCCAAGCTCGTGTAGAGAACGACAAGAGCAGTAAGCACTGTGAGAATAATGCCCAGAGCCATTCCAAGGACAGAGTAGGCCCAAGGGAAGGAGGCAATTGCCAGTACAATGTACTCTGTATACAAAAGACCAGCAGTCTTAGGCCAAGAACATGTTCTGTACTTGATCTGGTGCGTTGCATCCTCTTCCGCTACTTCTTTCTGAACCTCATCTTCAGCACGTTCCATTTCTTGCTCCAGTTCAGCATCGTCTTGCGACAAAATTGCACTAAAACTTTTTCTGCGCGATCGTAGACGCTGCGGTTCAGTGAACCCAGCGTGTTTTTCTTGGTCGTCCAGTAAAGAAGACATTTCGGTGTGGATTGTGCCAATTGACCCTCAAGTCTTCCGACTCTTTGACTTGCACTGACTCCAGCGCGTATGTAATCCAAAATATGTGGGACAAACGATCAAGTGTTTGCGCAAGCAGGAAAAGCAGAGTGAAGACCACAAACACAAAAGATTAAAGTCGCCAGTGCAAACGTACAAAGACAGACGGCACTATGCTGACAAAATCACGACAGTTTAAAGGCAACAGTACAATAATTGCGCAAGCTTGAACAAGCTTCACAGAGTATATATAATATACTGTTCGCGCCCTGTCCCGATAGGAGTATTAGATAGGACGAGGAACTGTGATCGGCACTTTAAAGGAAATTAAATGAAATATACAAGAAACACTAGCACCTGTCTAGTTTCTGTACACACGGTAAAGGGGCCCGAAAAACCCAAAGCCAAAAAGTCTTGTGAACCTATAACTAACGAAATCCAAGTTTAAAAGTTGTACAAATAATTGTGAGCACGGAAGGGCGAAATTCTCCTTGTTCTCGCGGCAATACTTTATACTCCTATCTGCTTGTTATCTCATACATCATAAACAGCTGGAGTGTGCACATTATAAAATTTGTCCCCACACTCGTAAAATAAGTAATCGTTGTGTCAGCCTAAATTGCAGTGTAATCTCAAGCAATATCGTGGGACAAATAAGATTATGGCGCTCGTTATTGGCGACAAATACATACTTTTGTTGCCGATGCATTGAATTTACTATTTCGTTTTAATATATGCGCTTCCGCTAGTGGCTATAGTGCCGCGTAAACCGATGTACGCTTTCGGCTATATATGCACAACGGCAGTATTACGCATCAAGTATTACGTATTCCGAGTATCTATGTGAATTTAAATGCATCTTTCGAGCCAAGGCGGACCTACAAAAACAAGCAAGCAAAACATACTCAGCAATAATATTAGACCATCAGGGGACCCGTAGCAAGTAATGGCTAGTCCTGGATGACTAGTCTAAAGTATATCGTGGTAGTCGAATTAGTAGTACCATGGCAATTTAGCACGCCATTGCGGTGTATTATTAAGTGATCGATAATTTTGCCGCAAAGCATATGTCATATGCGCGCCCTGACTATAATGGGCTTGCGCGCCAAAAACGAACGGAAAGCGCCCCACATATTACGTAGCAAGAATATTACGTCATATAAGCGCTATAAGTGCACATAGAGTATCAGGGTTTGAGTATCAGGGCTTGAGTATCAGGGTTTGAGTATCAGGGTTTGAGTATCAGGGTTTGAGTATGGATGCTCCCAAAGGCTTAGTATGCTCTCAAGGATTAGTTTGGTTTGTACGGTAGGGTCGAGCTGCACTACATTAATCTTCCACACCGGTACCTAGTTTCGTTACATATCCACTCCGAAAGAGTTAGAACAGCTGAGCCATAGCACTACGACAATATAAATTCGATCTCTTATTAATTGGTATTGTAACCAGTAGTTATATTACGGAGCATTCTGAGAAAGCGACTGTGACTCAATTGAACCGCTGAACCCTTCATTTAGTGCGTCAATTTCATTCATGTCGCTCTGTGTCAGAGTCAGGCGAAGACTATCGGCATTTTCCTGTTGCCGCTCAACATTTGCCGACTTTGGTAGCGGAACAAACCCGTTGCGTAGGCTCCAAGCCAATAGCACTTGCGAAACTGAAGTTTTGTGAGCTGTAGCAACCTTTTGCAACACGAGATTACTCTGATTTCGCACACGCATCAGGGGACAATAGGCTTGTACGACGATATCAAGTTCATTACACTTTTGAACCACATCATTCGAGACAAAAAGTGGATGCAATTCAATCTGATTCGTGACGGGCAGGATGGTGCCGTATTCTTGACATTCCTCCAAGTGCGCTACACCATAATTGCTCACACCAATACTTTTAATGAGACCCTCCTTTACTAGAGCTTCCAGTTCTTTCCACGTACGTTCCCGAACAGCTCTGCCACCATCGGGATTGTGCACGAGCACAAGGTCCCAATAACGCAACCCAGATTTTTCCAGGCTTTCCAACACACATGAACGCGTATTGGCTCCACCATGAGAGGGCAAACGCAGCTTTGTCGTTAGGAAGAGCTCATCTCGATTTATTTTGTCGCTTGATTCGCGTACAGCTTGACCTAATTCAGCCTCGTTCCCATAGTATTTCGCCGTATCAAAATGCTTGTACCCTATGCGCAATGCGCTTTTGCATGCTTCAACGCACTCTACGCCGGACATGGCCCATAGACCGAGTCCAAGGCGTGGCATGCTTAACCCATTATTGAGTTTAATTGCCGAGTCAAGCGCCAGGTGGGCTGTTAGGTCAGGCCGAAACTTGCTCGCTGTTACGGTTCCGGGACGCATTTCCAGATGCTTGGGGTAGAAGATCGAAGAAGCTGTGTTCAATACTTGGCCGATTGTATAAAGCTATGCTCTTCGCGAGTTGGTATTGTACGTATGTTTGTATTTTTAGTATTTGATTTTATTGTTTGACTCCAATGCTCTTCAATCGTGACGGGATCCCTGATTAAAGTAAAGCGTTTGATAAACCTTCGAACGCGTTGAGTCGTGCCTTTACGATTTCACAGCGTCAAACACTGTGAACTGCAAATTTGATTGACGTCGACGTGACGCTCGGACAGAAGAACCCCACCTCAATTTATCTATATATTTGCGTTATCTACCAAATTACGTCGTGTACGGCAGTGAAGTATATCCGTGAAAAAAGTGGGAGACGACAGCATTACTTGGAAACTTAGGCATCTTGTTAAAAAAGTAATTCTACGCTTCTTTTGTATGGACTAAATCTTTTATTTTCTACTTACCTAAGCTGCAACGAAGTTTCTCCAGCAATTTCTCCAGCCTTCACAGCCCACCGCCACGTCCCACGAAAAGCGTGGGCGTCAATTATGTAAGAGTGGTTGTGTGCGCCGTGCTCAATGGTCTAAATGCATTCACAGATCCACAGAATATAGCAATCTTGAGCACTGCTATGTTTTTCCTGGACGATTTTTAATGTTTATTGTATAAATACGGCTTTGATACTTTGCCCTTTGATAACCCCAAAATAATTAATATTTTCTGCGTTTTGCGTGATCGCTCGTTTCAATAATTGGCAGTAGGAGCAAGAGCGTCATTCCCAAACGAGAGAAGGACAAAAGAAAAGAAATAAAAGAGACCAATATAAATAAATCACAATCTTCGCAATGCGTTCCACGAGTCGCGAACGACATGGCAGACGAATATACTGGGGGAGAATCACCCCTGATGTCGCTAGTGGGGACAGATGAAATGAAAAAAAGGCAACGTCATTTCTTTTGGATCCAGTTGGCTCTCTACACGAACGTTTTTCTCTGTGGCGTCGATTCAACAATCACGGCAACTATATATGCTGTAGTAGGAAGCGAGTTCGGCGCCGTTAATACGGTGTCCTGGATTACTACTTCATATTTGCTGACGAGCACGGCTTGGCAGCCATTGTATGGAAGATTTTCAGATGTTTTTGGACGTCGAGCATGCTTTTTTGTCGCCTCTTTTACTTTTGGTGTAGGCTGTTTTGGCTGCGGCTTTGCTAATACTATCCTCACTCTAAATGTCATGCGAGGTATGGGCTATCAGTCGAGAATACAATGGCGAATATAGTTCTTTTGTTGGTTTTTGTTTTCGATATAATTTAAAACAGACCTGTTTAAAATTTCGTATTTTATGGCTCGATCATGTTTTTTTTTTAACGCTTTACGGTTTAAAGTTTTAAAGTGATTCTAATTTCCAGCCCTGTCAGGCATCGGAGGAGGCGGCCTTATGACGATGGCGACAATTATAAATTCTGATATTATTCCTTTCAAACATCGCAGCATGTACCAAGCGGTACAAAACCTTATTCTTGGGTTTGGGAGTGTTTTTGGTGCTTCAATTGGTGGTTTTATCACTGAACTAATTGGCTGGCGGTGGTGCTTTTATCTGCAAACGCCAATTGCTTTTCTTAGTATTATAATTGGCTTGTTAGTTGTTCCCAATCAGCAGAACCATTCATATCAAGACGGGCTTATCTCTCGCATTAGTCGAATCGATACTCTGGGCTCCCTCCTTCTCGTTATTGGCCTGACAACGCAAATATGTGGAGTCAGCTTGGGAGGCAATATTCTACCTTGGACAGACAAATGGGTTATTACCAGTATAATCCTAGGAACTCTTATTATCATTGGTTTTTTCTACCATGAGTCGGTCACAAAAACGGCTCCTATTCTTCCGCCTTGGCTTCTGCATGGAAGACTCGCACTTGGTACCACTCTGGCCAATATTTGTGTGGGATTTTCTGCCTACGCTCTTCTTTTTACTCTTCCGTTGTACTTCCAAGTTGTTTTATCGGAAACGGCTACAAAGGCAGGCGAGCGATTAATGATCCCTTCATTTGGAACGCCCGCTGGTGGATTAGCCGCAGGTTACATAATGACAAGATATGGGCACTTGAGTGAAATTGTGAAGACCGGCAGTTTTTTGATGGCTCTAGGGAATTTCTTGGTATCCACATTTTCGGAAAAGACCAAAGAGTGGACGTTTTACGTGTACCTGCTCCCTGCAAATTTGGGCCAGGGCATGGCGTACCCTGGAATACTTTTCACTTTTCTTTCCGCGTTTGATCACAAAGGTAAGTAGTACCTTGATTTGTTGAAGAAAAAAATTAAGTCAAAACTTTAAAAATCAATAGAAAATAATAATGAAGGTGTGAAAACCAAAAATTTTAAAAATGTATTGTGGAATAATATTACGACAAAGACCGTATTCTTTCAATTGTATACTAATTCCAGAACATGCTGTTTCAACCTCTATGGTTTATCTTTGCCGTAGTATGGGAACCATTTGGGGCGTCGCGGGGTCTTCTGCAATAGTGCAAAATGTATTGCGAATCGGGCTTGGAGATGGTCTTCGAGATGTACCTAACTCTGAAAAGGTATGTCCATTTGTGCTTTTTTCTCCTTTCTTTAAACCTTTTTGCTTTTTTTGTAAATCTAATTTTTTTTCACTTTGTTTTTTACTCTAATTTCATGTACAACTGACTCGTGCTATGTCCCTCCTTTTCTTTTACTAGTGCCAATTCCTTTAGTCGGCTAACTCTCAAAAAGATTATCGACACAGCCATACACTCGGCAATGGATGTTCGCTATTTGGAGCATCCAGTGAAAGAGATTGTGATCCAGGTTTATCTTCGTGCTATTAGACGGGCTTTCAGTATTTCATCTGTCGCAAGTGCAGCAGCTGTCTTCTTTTCATTCATTGCCTCTGCGTAAAGCAAGACGGCCTACTGGCGAAAAAATATATTGAATCTTGAAATTGATTTCGAGAAAAAATTGATAATTAGGACAAGACCCAACATGAACCTTTTGTAAATGTTCAAGCACGCTACGCGTGTACCTGCCCACAAATTTGGTTTGATAATATTAAATTTGTAATTATTAAATTTGTAATTGTGGACCGGATATTCAGGTCTAGCGAGGGTTATGCTGGTTGACGGCCTTTCTATAAGAGTTGACTAGAAATAGGCTGCTCTTGTATTTATGTCGCGGTACTCAGTGAAAAGTCAATTTCCAGTATACCCTTGTGCAGCCGCAGAACGACTAGTAGGCATTACATTTTTCATATATTTTAATTTTGCGCGTTTCATTACCTCGCGGCAGCATCAGCTTACTAAGATTAGCTTATCAAACAGTGCAAGTAACACTACAAATCTAATTGGCGATAAGCGATAAGCTTTTTGCCGTAATAAGACGCGCGGGCCAAACCGAACGCGCCCAACGGGGAACGAGCCATTGGTATAAACAGCGTAGGACGCAAAGGTACCGATTGACCGTGAAATGAGTCAGTCAATTGTATTACAGCTCGCACAATGGGCCAGTCAGCCAAGTGTTTGGCTCAGCGCCGTACTTGTCTACATTCTTTACGATGTTTTTATATATAATCTCGTGGTTTCCCCACTGGCTAAGCTTCCGGGACCACGACTCGCAGCCATTACGCGTTACTACATTATGTACTATGAGTATTCAGGCTGCCGCACTGAACATATACATGAGCTGCATCTGAAGTATGGGCCGGTTGTACGTTTTGCTCCTAACGAAGTATCCTTCAACGATCTCGATGGGCTGAAGAAGATTTATGGAGCCGGGACGCCTTTTACAAAGTCCTCGTTCTACGGTAAGTCTGTATTAATTACGAGTTTGGTCTTTTGGTTTTTGTTAGATGTCGATAGTTGTAGAAGTCTGGCTCTTTCCGGTATTTTTGATTCGTTCAAGTTGATCAGGTCTCGCGTGTTCGGTTTTTTATTAGTTAGTCTATTTCCGTCTATGATTTTAACTTTAGATCTGTTTATCAATTATGGCAAGAGAAACATGTTCTCTATGCCACTCTCGAAGCCTCATGCGGAACGCAAAAGACTTGTTAGCAATGTTTACTCAAAATCCAATGTTACGCAGCCTGATAACGTGGGCCATGTATCCCACTGTGCCGACTTGCTTGTAGCAGCGGCAGAAAAGTCACAGAGGCTCGATATTTACTACTGGTTTCATTATTTTACCATGGACACAGTTTCCCGGTTTATATACGGAGACGCTTGTGCCACACACAACCTTACAAGTCCCGATAACCGGCAGTTGGTGGCGGACATGCTTTCCTCCACAAAATTAGTGGCTTACTACACGTTTCTACGCTTCCGAAGTCTTTATAATCTGGCCAACTTGCTTTTCCCCACATTTGCTCCATTGAAAGCGCGTACGGAGCGGACGAAAAGGGCATCTGATTACTGCTTTACATCTTATTGTAAAATGGTGAATTCACCTATTAAAAGCGGACCGATCCCGAAGTTAATGCACTTGGATCCTTACGAAGGTGCTTCTGAGGCAATGGATCATTTTGCCGCAGGGGCAGAAACTTCAGGTGATTCTTTGACGTTTATTGCCTGGCAACTTTCTCATCCTGATTCATTTCGAGTACAGGAAAAACTACGTGAAGAATTACGCTCCCTACCCAAAGATGCTCCATTCAGTGCTATTGATTCGTTACCATACTTGGAAGCCGTTTTGAAAGAAGGCTTGCGGCTTTTTGCAGCCATTCCGTTTTCCGAGCCCCGAATTTCTCCTCCTCAGGGACTTCGAGTTTCAGGGTACAACGTTCCGAGCGGTGTAGAATGCACCATGCAGCCTTACAGTCTTCACCGAAACCCGGAAGTTTATCGTGATCCTGACGAATTTCGCCCGGAACGATGGATCGACTGCGATGCCTCTCTGCACAAGTATTTCTGGGCTTTCAGCTCTGGCCCGCGTGTATGTATCGGCTTACATTTTGCTCAATTATCAATGAAAATATTGCTGAGCAAGGTCTACCGAGAGTTTCATACTGAGCGTGGATCAACACCGTTGGAGCGGATGCGTATGCAGGACGATATTACGAATATTGTGCCAACAGGCCATGAATGCGAAATCGTATTTCATAAAGTTTGAGACTTGGCTTCCGTGGTGGAAATTGTGCCTATGATTTGGAAGTGCAAGGTGAGCACCGACTGGATTAGGATCACGGCAGAAAGTGGGAGGATTGTAGAAATTGAAACATCACTTATGTCTGGAAAATTGGAATAAATTCAGAAAGACCTTTAATTGCCTTTAAATTACTGGCTTTTGCCTTAAGTAACATGCCATCACCAATTGTTGCATTTGTATCTATATAAATTATTAGAAGTCCATTCGTAGCGATCTCGAAGAGGCTGATCATTAGTTCATCAATATACAATTGCTATCTGCCCTTGTAACTGCTATTGATGTCTTCGTCGAACAGGGCCCGAAGCAAAAACATACAGTCAATTAAAATGCCCGGTCAGAGTAATAAATGCTCTCATGAAGTTCAACCAATCCCTTGAGAACAACACAAAATGTACTCAAAATAGCGACGTTTCGCCAAACCTTTCTCCATGCAATGATTGGCGTATTTCGGAGCACCAATATCACTCCAGCAAGATCCGAGGCAAAAAACATAGTATCCCGTACAGCCAAATGATGCCATTTCAGGATATGTCCAGCGCCTTGCTCCCATAATGCGAGAAAAATATGAGCTATTGAGACAGAGAGCGACTTTTCTAATGTCTCCACTGGCAAAGATACACCTTGTGCTAGTAATTTATAGCCCACATAAGCGGGTAAAAGATCTGTTGCGGCGAAGAATAGTTGAGTCGGCCACAATATGCCTATATAAAAATAATAATAAAAGTCAGTTAAAGCAGGAGCAATGAACTCAATGAAGCAGGTATACTAACCCATATCTGACCAATGTGCTGCATCATTAATGTAGTTGAATCCCACCCAGCAGCCATATATCTGTGAAAGTTTTATTAGCAAAACAGAGAAATAAAGAGTTCATGCGGATTATCTTTCACGTACCAATCCATAATAATTTATTACT
This sequence comes from Novakomyces olei, assembly GCA_016906335.1. Classification (NCBI taxonomy): domain Eukaryota; kingdom Fungi; phylum Ascomycota; class Novakomycetes; order Novakomycetales; family Novakomycetaceae; genus Novakomyces; species Novakomyces olei. The sequence goes on from JADEYG010000003.1 coordinate 1,667,639, forward strand.
GCCCAGGCCAGTACTGACCAGCGAAGGCTTCCAGGGCGTTTTTCCCAATTACTTCGTAATGTTGTCTCCAAACAGCTAAGGACCCGTTGTACAAAATTCTGCAGGAGTACAAAATGAATAAACATCCAAAGAAAGATTATTGCTGTATTGGAAGTCATGTTAAAATAAACATGCCTATTAAGAATTAGACTGTCTTGCGAGAGTTTAGATAGCGAGTAGAAGTACAATTAAATGGAGCAATGACAGAAAGGAAAAAAAATAAAAAAATAATTGTACTTGTACTGTGCACCACTGTCAAAGTGGTCAGCTTTGAACCGGCGATCGAAACAGTCGCAAGTGCAGCTTTCTACATCAGGTTCATAATGGCGCCGTCCCGCATTGACTTGCATGGTTGAAATTACAACAACTGCCGAAATCGCAATAGTGGCAGCAAAAAAAAGTCCATTGTGCAAAGGCCGCTCTGACGCATAAGAAAGATTTTGTCTTCTGCGTGCAATTGTTTTCATATTATTAAAAATTAGGATCTCAATTTTAAAAGAAAGTATCGCTGCTAGTTAACTCTTTATTAGAATTTTTTTTATCCAAAAGGCATTGGCTGCTTTTGAAGCTCTTGGCTCTGTAAAGAACGTAGGTGGTCAAGGATTACAAGTTGATTGATAAAGCGTTGCCTTAACGTTGCGAAATTAGCATGTGTGAAAATAGAATTGAATCTGTAGCCTTGTTTAGAAAGACATCGACGGCTAGCAGTTCCGAAGTGCCAACATTTTACGCCAAGAACAACACGTTACGGTAAATATAGAAAAAATAATACATTAGAATATGAGTACGCTGATAATAATTTTTTGAGTGAATATTACTTTGAGATTCGCCTTTTTTTTTTTTTGATAAGCGATAAAGCTTTGAAGTCCATCTTTTTGTAAGCGTATGAATTACGTAAATGTTACGCGGCAATAAATGGTAGAAATGGAGTAGATATTTAATAAAGTTATTTAAAAGTGAAGTAACTCGTTGTCCAAGGTTGTATTGCCCTTATGGGTTTTGGGCAAAACGCCAAGACAAATGAATTACATAGCCTTCCATATCAGGTGGCACATGAGCTGAATGTTTTCTTTAACACCGAGCGTAAACTTCTAATATAAATTACATTTCATTTCGAGTAATAAACTGTAGCTGCCGTCCTGGCATATTTATAATTTTGCTTGGAACTAGAGATAATTACGGTTTTCTAATTGAAAAATTAAACCCTAAAGCAGAAATGAACAACCCTAACAAATCCTTGTCTCAAGATTCGACGTTTAAATATACCTTAATTTATACAATAATCGAAATAGCTGCAGTACTCATTTTGTGATGCGATTATCTTGAATATAGCTATGACGTATGACGCATTTCGTTTTGGGCTTTTTCTGGTTTATATTAATAATCAGACAGACGTTGGTTGCTATTTTAGCTACATAACTATTTACGCTATCTAACGCAATCGCCATCACTAATAAGCTCGGCAGCATTTTGAATAACTATTTCCTGGATAATCTTCTCGACTTGTGTCCGCGTTTCTGACCTCACAAAACCGAAAACTTTACTATAATGTCTGCTTCAGTCCCCAAGATTGTTCTTTACACCAACCATGGTTGCCCATGTAAGATATAACAATTTTTGCTTATTCGGTTTCTTGATGATCTCATGAAGAGTATCCTGTGGTTTCAGCTAGTTTAATCAATTATGCAGGGGCTCATCGCGCTCATATCGCGCTTTCCGAATTGAAATTGCCTTTTGAAGAAAGGATCATTGACCTGAAAACTCCTCGATCAAAGGAATACTTGGCTATCAATCCGCGTGGCCTTGTGCCCACTTTAGTATACAATGGCGAAATTATCACAGAGTCTGGTATTGTTGCACAGTTTTTGGCGGACGCATATCCGTCACATCTAGAACCAAATTCCGGAACACCAGATGCAGCGCTTAAAAGAGCTCGAATCAACTTTTTCGTGGACACTTACTTTAGCAAAGTTAACGGGTTCATTTTTAAAGGGATTTTTGCCAAATCTAGTGAGGAGTCTGAGCAAGCTGCCTCAGAGTTTAAAGAAAAGCTCAAGCTTGAAATTGAGCCCTTGTTAGCAAATACGGGCCCTTACTTTAACGGTAGCCAGACTCTTACTTTGGCTGAGGTAATAACGGAGAGCCAGCCACTCATTATAGTAAATTTGGGCATTTCACTAAATCTCTAGGTTCTTACAGGCTCTTTTATTCTCCGACTTTTTTCGGCGGGAAAGACTGGTCTACTTCCAAAAGCCTTTACCGAAGACCTGGCTATAAAGACTCCCAACTTTTACAAATGGGCTCAGAGTGTCGTCAAGCATCCGAGTGTGACAAGTATCTGGGATGAAGAGAAAGTTACAGCTTCGACTAAGGAGCGTGTCGCCAGCGTCTTGGCCAAGTAGATGGCGAAAAAATAGTGCGATAGTGTGATTAGTGCCTCTAAATATGCCGTAAAAATAATGCGTTCCAAGTGGTCCAAATATAGGATAATATTGGATGTTCCAAGTAGGCTTGTGCAAATTGCAACATGCATTAGCATTAGTCTAGTCTTTGTTGTATAGTTGTATACGAGCCTCGTCATCAAGTCATATAATGAAACCAGAAAAGTAAGATCGGGCGATAGAAGACAGGATTGGGCTTTCATGATACTGCAAAATCCAGTTTCAGGAAAGCGCCACCAAAAAGTCCCTGTCGTAAGAACAGAATGTGAATAAAACTTGAAAAAAAAAAGATGAAAATTGATTGACAATTGGCTCGACGACTTGAAAAGCCCAAGATTAATTACGTTGGACCAATAAAGCAGGTAGTAGAAGAAACAATTTTATAACGCAAACTCTCTCAATAAAACCAACAAAAGAAGAGAAACTGAAGGGAGGCGCCCGGATAGCCAAATTCTGGAACCTCCCAAAGAAAACCAATTGTGACAACTCACAGAAGCAAATTAAACCACACACTGATTCGGGTACTGCCGATCACTCAAAGGCTGAGGAAAAAGTTTGGCTGCCAGCAATCGTGTCAGATCCCATTCAAGAGTAATATCGGTCTTGTAAGTCCAGAAGAACCAGCCCGCCTGCTCTTCATAAGCATCCAATTGAGCCTCAATGTACCGACGCGTATTAGCATAATCGTCGCCTGACCAGGCATTGATATCGTTACGGCCCTCACAAGTACCCAAAGGCGTATCGTTCTCATAAGTGCCATCATAACGTGCTCCGCGGTAAACACCATTGAGAACGGGAGCACAATCAGTCAAAGCAGCGGACCATTCACCTACAACAGCCGGCGCACTTACGGCGTTCATGAGGTTGGCTACTTCACAAGCAAATTGGACATGCTCGTCGATGGAACGTTGCAGTTCTGGAACACTAAAGACCTGATACTGATGATGGTCAACTACCACATTCTGCACGCCAGACAGGAACCCGTTCCAGTTGGAAGGATCCAAAAATCCGTCCTGAATAGCAATAGAGAGATCGCCATTAATACTTCGCACAGACTGGTAGGTATTGTTAAAATAAGAGGCAACCGAGTACTGCCCGTAAACCGGGGTCAGTGGTTCGTTTAGTAGCTCAATAACTGTGACCACATCGTTCCATTCTTGTTGCGCGTACTTTTGCGCAAGTAATTGTAACGCATACTCTGTATGCTCAGCGTTGCCATTAGTCTGCCATTCATAGTGATCACGGAGACCAGAATTATCAAACCCGTTTTGTGAGCCTGGAGCACCGTGCAAGTCGATCCAGACTTTAAGTCCGACCTGACGGCACCATCCAAGTGCACGGTCAAGGTACGGGATTTGGCCTTGCACGTAAGGGTCACCTTCTAGCGGAGCAAAGGCCCAGTAGCCAATAGGGATGCGTACATGGTTCAGGCCAATCTTGCGGATGTACTCAAAATCGTCCAAACTCAGCCACGAGTCCCAATGCTTGGTGAGGCGATTGGAAGCCTCTTCTTTACCCAAATACTGTGTGTAATGGTACTCGTCGAGGGGGATATTGTCGGAAGGGAAAGAACTGAACAAGTTGGTATTAATAAATGGCTCAAGAACAAACCAGCCGCCGAGATTGACGCCTCGCACTTTCTCACCCGTACCGTAACGTGCTGAATAGTAATTGAAGGACTGCCAACGTTTGGAAAGCGTCGTGTCAGGAGAGCCCTGGACCAATTGGCTGCCTGCCAAAGAAGATGCCAGCAACAAAAAAATATTGCTGCCAGAAAAGATTCCTCTCATTTCGATACGATGTTTAAATGGAAAAAGAGATTGTATCGAAATTTGGGTATCGGAGACGAGAAGCTTATATTAAATACCCCCGATTTCTCCACGGTTTGCGGTCCGCTTTTAACTTTGAAAAAGTTTGTTTTGTTTGTTTATTTCTTCGTATATTTTGTATGCCCGCTGAATTGCTGCTTTTCTTTTATTATCTCTTCTTTTCTGCGTCAATAGTACCTCCCACGCTATGCGTCGGTTCGATTGACCTGTATTAAGTAGTCTTCTGATCAGATACCCGCCTTGTTTGACCTCTATAAAGACTCCCTGGATTCTTGATTATTTCCTCTGTGATTTCTCCTTCAAATCTGCTGTTTCCTTGTGGATTGCCGTTGGAAATGAAACGAGTGCTGTCCCCTTTTTCCAAAATATTTCCCCCACCAATATCGTGTATTGGTGTCAATTTAACGTGGATCAAAGACTACTGTTCCACACTCATATCAATATGTTCCGCATACCTTCCTAATTCACGACCTGCATACACCGTCACGTGCAGATCGCTCGTTAGGACTCTCATGCCCGCTTGTGCTGCAGCGGCTTGCTTGGCCGTAAAGGGTAAACGGATTAACTTTAAATTCTAAATTCTCCACGTTAATAATGAGACCCTCTAACGAACCTATAATTACATAATAATACGTTACCAAATAGTATATGCTTCGAATAACGTGCGTTATATGCATGGAGATTTATTACTTCCACACCTCGGTTACCCTTGAGCCACTCTCCGCTTTTTTCGACGTGTCTTTTATAAATAGTAGCACATTCGCCGCATATGTATTACACGCGCGGCATTCACAGTCACCTTTAATTTCGTTAAAATCAACTGGTTTCCCGTCGTCGGATAATCTGCCGCAAGGCATATTGATATACATTTGAATATGGAAGAATAATGCAGATAACTTAACAAATATGAACATAAAATAACGAATGTGGAACAGCGTTTTCCTATTTAATCCACACTGTTTGCCCAAAAATCCTCCAATCTCTCAAACGACTATTTTGTCTTTTTGGAAGTGACGGTACGGCACGTAAGTCAAAAAACCTTTTTTGATTCTTGCGTTCAAAACCTGCAAAACTTAGAATTAGCAAATGACGGAAAAGCGATATTCCCCGGCTGAACCAGCGCAAGAATTAGTCAATATTTAGCTCTCTTGGAAAAAACAGAATGTAATATATATATATATATATATACATATCATTATTGACCATCAGTGATTATGGGATTTGAAAAGCTCACATAACTTTCCGTTACAATAAATTTACATTAAAGTGCGAGACCTTTTGTGCGAGCGAGCATGCTATAAAGACGAGAAGACCCAGGTTTACAAAGTACAGCTAAAAATGGCACGTACGGGAATCTCATGAGTAGAGTGAAGCTTTTCCAGCCATTTGGATAGAGCAACGACATTCGTTTCGGAAACTCCGAAAAATTCTGCCACCGCCCGGCTCGCAAACGATAATCAGCCCGAGAATCAAGCTGGAAAGCGAATAAATATCCTCGCACGTACAGATACGCCCAAGTTTGAATAGAAAATAGCTCTGTCCAAAAGCAAATAGGACGGCTGTACTTTGGTGCAAGCCGGGCGGCTCAGTAAATTTGGAGTGAGCTCCAAAAATAACATCACGGTCATAATTCGAAAGACAGCAAAGATCTAAGCGATCAGATACTGCCTCCGGCCGAACAAGGATGGCATGGGAAAGCTTTTCCGCGAGTCAACAAACAATATACGCATTGCCTGTTGTTATTCTTTTACGTAGTCATCCAAAGTGCCCGAAAACAGCATTTCAATCGGCTAGCCGATAAACATTTTTTTTGACTCGAGATGCGCAACAGTGGAGAGTCCTTAGCGCAGTGGCTCAAATTGATTATAAGGCTGATCCCAATGAACGCGCTTACCCAGGATCTAATATTCTCCAGGCTGAAAGAAATATAGATAGTGCGACTGATAAGACATCGAAAATAAATGGCACAGAAACATATCTTGCCGTCGGCTTGATATTCATCTTAAACTGAAAAGCTTTTCAGCCTATGATGAGCGACCCAGTAAAGCTGAATTATGATCGACATGAGCTTAAGTTACGGGCATTTGATTAAATATTATTGCAATAACATTAACTGCTTTTTGCGTTGCTAAGCATTATAGTTTCCAGAGAAATTTTCATGCTTTTGTCATGTGTGTATAAAAGATGTATGGGTGCGTAGCCGGGCCATAACACACTGTTTATAATGCCAATTGAAAAGTTCTTTCCAAGGCCAATAAACACGAAAGTCCGGGTTGAGCTTTAGCTTATTCCCGTGGTATTGGGGAAGGTACTGAAATGTGTGTATTTCGTAACAATCATCCTGCAAGGTGGTTAGAGACTTATTCAAACCGACTTCACTAAGAAAGAGCTAGTAACTTACACGGCAGTAAATTCCAATCTGGTATTTATCGAATTGTTTGTGTAATCCTGCTTCGAGAATCAGTCCATTTTGAATATTGTCAATATCAGCAAAAGCCGCGAGGTCTTCTGGAAGCAGAGATTTTAGTAGCTATTAGTATTTTATTAGCATAATTTAAGAGTATTGGTATGCGCAACTACCGTACTGCCCCGACTTTTTGGAATAATGTGGCACGCTTCACAAGTGTCTGTCATCATTGGAATCCCAGATATAAGGCAACGACCGTCCCTGTATCCTACGTGGTTTCGGAATTTATTCTAGTTATTGTCAGTCAAACGTTGGATGAGTCTATTCACCTGCGTAGCCGAGCTTCTTGACGATTTGCTATAGGTCGAAGAATAGTCGTCGATATTAGGTGGCCTTAATGGACAGGCAGGGTTTTTAGACTCCGGGCCTTCATGAGGCCAGATTTCTTCGTCTTAATAAACTTTGTTAGCCTAGTGTGCTTCATACAAATTGTAAAATTGGGCAACCTTTGATAATAAAAGTGTATTTAGTAAAGACGATCGGATCATCCATTTTACATTTGTGTTCACCGAGCCTCAGTTCGCCATCATTTTTTATAGTTGACGTAACGACAAACAAGAGGTAGCGGCAATCTGCATGTGAAATTTTCGTCAAAAAGGCTGCAGGTATTGCGCAAATATCAATATTTTTCTGTGTTCTAACCGACACATATCCTCGTGGTCCTGAGACGTACCACGAAACTCCTGCAGTTAGGAAGGGCCTGACCTCAAACTTCGCTTCGGGAGTCTGTGCGCTTTTCGCGTCATTGTGTTCATCCAACGAAATGGTAGCTTCGTCTTTTGTCTTAGCCACTAATGAGCTCTTTTTGGAACGATTTGAATCCGAGTCTTCTTGTTCGCTTGCCCGTTTCCTGCTACGCATTCCACCAAGAGGACAGAGCTTTAGCAAGAGCCGCCACTGGTCTTGATGAACGTGAAATAGCGATACAGCAGACTAAAGCATTGCACGGTATATGGAGCACACTGCTAAATACAAAATATATAAGAATAAACAACTAGCCCGATTAACCCAATTATTATCAACAAGACTAACCCTATATTTCTTGCTATTAACGAACTTGCTCGTAATAATTTTGCCTTAAATTTCCCTTAGCGCCGCCCCGAGACTAAAATGACACAGAGATGGAAGTGAACTGAGGATGCAATGTGGCAGGCTAGTACGGGTATTATTGGGTGTTTGAGATTTTTGTGCAGTGTGATTGACGGCAATAAAATGTTTGGATATTTAGAGCTTAAAACTGTTCCTGCAAGAGATCGCCAATGAATGTTGTGGAGATATAACACTGATCTATGCTTACTGGTGAAAAATAAACCAATTTGGAATGGCTTTACAGCCAGTTTTACATCGTGCTTTTTTGTCTATGGAAACTGTAGAACAGGACTTTATTGAATCCGTAACTAACCCTACCCCTTAGCTATTATTATTAGCTATTATTATTAGCTATTATTATTAGCTATTATTATTAGCTATTATTATTAGCTATTATTATTAGCTATTATTACCAGCGACATTTTGACGAAATGTCGGGTTGGATATAATTTTGGTATAGAAATGGCTTTAAAATTGAGAAAACCTTATCACTGATATTCCGGAGAAATGTTAGAACGCTGATTGCCCACATTAAACGGCAAAAAGTTCACGTTAAGAACCAGCGACATTTCGCCGCAATATTGTAGGCTGAGGATTTTTGATAAACTAACCCTTTGATAAATACATGCATAGATACTAACCCTGACTAACCCTGATTCCTTCCAATGCCATTCGACGACTTATAATGATCTCTTGGCCAGGTAGGAAGGGAGTTTGGATTTATCAAAATTCTCGCTTAAGCAAATTATTGATAGATAGTCGTAGCATGAGACGAGAAGGCACTTATTGCTTAACTTAGGAACAAGAGCAAATAAGGTGGCGTCTAAAATTAGTCTTACCGACACACAATTTGACTAATCTATATCGATATCAATTCGGGTATAGCGGCTCGAGGATGACTTGTTGACCGATATAGCGCATTTGCCCGGCGGGCGATATTTTGCTTCGAACTGCCCGTTTGAGAGTTGTGGATAGGTTCGATAAGCGGTGGATGATAGCCGCACGCTACGATATGGCAATATTTGAATTGACAGATTTCTCAGCATATAGCATCAATTGCTTTGCTGTGTTTACTCTTCCTACTCTGAATCTCATAAAGTGTGTATACTGTTTGGAAATATGGCGATAGAACAGCAATTCGACATCTTCGGGGATTTTTACAACATAATCAATGGGAAAACCTCAAGCACCGAGAACTCTAGGCATGCCATTGATCCTGCTACCGAAAAAAATAATGCACCAGTCCCCGTGTCGACAGAGTCTGACGTGGAGCTTGCTATGAATGCGGCAAGCAAGGCCTTTCTTAGTTGGAAAACAACGACATATGGGCAGCGTCGAGCTTGTTTACTTGACTTCATAACTGCTATTCAAGCACGCTCCTCGGACTTTGCCGCTCTTTTAACTCAGGAACAAGGAAAACCAGTGAGTAGAATTCTGAATAATTTTAGTTTAACATATGCTGATGATTCTGCTTTAAGACCGTATTTGCTTCGGCCGAAGTTGCTTCCGCAATTAATTGGATGCGTGCATTCACAGAGTGCGATCTCGATGATAAGATTTTGCGCGACAATGAGGAAAAACGTGTTGTCCGTCGGTATACGCCTCTTGGCGTTTGTGCTGGTATCGTTCCATGGAACTTTCCATTTTCTCTAGCTTGTGCAAAACTTGCACCTGCGATACTGGCGGGAAATGTAATGATTATTAAGCCCTCGCCTTTCACGCCTTACACGGCACTAAAACTTTGCGAGTTGGCGCAACAATTCTTCCCCCCTGGGGTAGTACAAGCTTTAAGTGGAAACGATGATCTTGGGCCAATGATTGCACGTCATCCAATTGCTGCAAAGATTTCGTTCACGGGATCAACAGCCACCGGAAAGCGAGTAATGAAATCAGCAGCCGATTCTATGAAGCGTCTTACTCTCGAGCTAGGAGGCAACGATCCCGCAATTATTTGCAAAAGCGTTGACGTTGAAGCCACTGCGCAAAAGGTAAAAAAAGAATACAGAATAAATCTGTTAAGATAAAGATTATGAAGAAAGAGAAAGACTTATCAGCTTATCAGTTGAATTTACTTATGTATACAGATTGCGCATTTATGTTTTCTCAATTCCGGCCAGATTTGCCTCGCAATTAAACGAGTGTATGTGCACGAGTCAATTCACAACGAGTTCTTAAGGGCAATGGTTTCCTACGTAGAAAAATTAAGTGTCGGCAACGGATTTAAAAAAGATGTTGTTATTGGTCCAATTCAAAATCGGATGCAGTATGACAGAGTCAATGGAATTTTGGACGATGCAAAAGCAGAAAATTGGACTATTGCTACTGGTGGCAAGTGCAACAGAGAAAAAATGGGTGCTGGGTATTTCGTGAAGCCGACAATAATAGATAGGCCTCCTGATAGCAGCCGAATTGTGATAGAAGAACAATTTGGTCCTATTATTCCTTTGCTGACTTGGAACGACGAAGAAAATGTTATTCAGCGGGCCAATAATACTCGTATGGGTCTTGGTGCTTCAGTCTGGTCGCAAGACCATAATGAACTGTCGAGGATAGGCAGCCAGCTTGAAGCTGGCACAGTCTGGCTAAATAGCCATTTTGAGTTAGACTCAGATATTTCTTATGGCGGTCACAAGGAGAGCGGGTTTGGTCTCGAATTGGGCTTGGAAGGTTTACTGGCCTTTTGTAATTTTCAGCATATCTATTTGAAAAAGTGATTGAAAAACGAAAACGATGTATAACCTAGCCTTAGCAACTGTCACTGATATCACTGCTTGACGGCACATAAATTCAAACGAATAATGATATAAATTCGCACCATAATTACTACCCTATGCTGCGTCATTGGCTCCATAATATAGCATTTAAATGTTGTATTTAAACCCAATGATTTACCAACACTTAGGAGGCTTTATATGCAACTTTCGGGCCGATCTCCAACCATATAAAACCCTGAAATATAAGCGTTTAAATATTGTATTGGACTTCTAATTATTGCATCGGATTATTGCCTTCAACCCAACAAGGGGAAAAAACTAGACACGATAAAGACACTATACTTCCAAGAACGTAAGTGCTCTTGACATGCCTCAATGAAGAGATAGCTCTATTTTTCGGTTCTCATCGTTTCTCATAGTTTTTCTCGTACACGCGCTTCTTTACATATTTTTTTTTAAATCATGTTCTGCTATGCATTCCTTGTTTCGCCTTTATGCTTTTCAGAAAACAGAACGATTAAGCGGCATACCAGTCTCAATAATACCGTCAGCATGAATTTATCTATCCTTTGTGTTATCACCCTCAAACCCGAACTTCCGTTGATTGCGAATAAAACTGCGACCACCGTCTACTCCCGCAATATCCTTTAATTTAACAAACAAATCGAAATAGATGTTAGCTCAGACCCAAACTTATTTGGCATTGCAATTTTGTAATCTTGCCTGAAACGTTGTTTTTAAGTGTGGAAGTCAGTCCATACTCATTAAGTCCCGTCTCTTTGCCACACTCAACTTCAACGCATTCTACAGATTGTTGGTATACCACGCCGATAAAAATCAGCTTTTCTCAAAGTATTTGCTCGTTATATTTTTGACCGAAGACAAGAGCATAATCATATACCGTCTCCTTTATATTTTATAAACGTCCATAATCGCTCTGGCAAGCTAATTAACATCTAGAGCTGATGGCGTATTTGAAATAGAGGAAATACTGTGAATGGGAAAACGAAAAAAATAAAAATAAAAGAGAATAGACAAATAAATGAATGGATTGCGGCGAACATTCTTTCACCGTCCTTTTGAGTTACGATTGTTTGACATGCAAATCCTAGCTACAGCATGGGTTAGGTAGCATCAATCTGGTCAAGGAGCTCTAGTGTTCGTGGGAAAAAGCGATGGTACGGCCATACATTTCTAGGGAGCTCTTATCGTGCTGTTCAAAACAAATACGGAAACCACGAATAGCGTCGACAAGCTAGGCATAGACCTACCAGACCCCCGCCCAGGATTGCCACATCGTACAGAACTGGATATTCAGTCTCTTTACTATTAAAAATTGTCATTGGGCAAAAATGACATTGAAGTATTGTTTACATAATGATATCATTGACGAATTTGGGATCTCGCGGATTCATTAAATATTCCGCAAACACGTCTATCCCACGCCAAATGTGGAAAGTATACAGATAGGGCGCTAATAGAAAGCCCAAATCGTTATCGCCCGAAACGTTCTATTTACCATTAAAAGAGAACTATAATACCGCGGCGAACTGCTGTGACAGCATTACCGGAAAAATTTGTATGGTGGGTGTGCAAATAATGAAAACGTTATTTTAAATTTATAAAGACATTATTAGCCTAACTTATCCATACTCGGGCAACAATCCCACGTATAAATGTAATGTGTGGATGATGAAACTTGTAAGCCAAGTTTAAAGTGACATATGCTCTTGTTTTATGTAAATTCAATATTCATTTCAGCTAGGCGTCAAGATCCAGTACAATTCGCCCATTTAACTGCATAGCCTCCATCCTTTCAAAAACACTATTCAGATTCGACATTGCATCGACCATAAACTTTGTGCTAACAACGTTTTCAGCTGCCAATTTTAGAGCATTTGCTGCATCTTGGTTGTTTCCAACAAGACTTCCCATCACTCGAAGCTCCTTAGAAATAAGTGAAGCCGGATCAGCAGTCATAATCGGAATTTGCTTGCCTTCAGGAACTCCGACGCAAACTAGAGTCCCGCCAAACCGTAGAACATTAACAGCAGAGGCATAAGCCTCGTTCGAAGCTGTGCAGACAATGGCTGCTGAAGCGCCCAGATTCTGACTAGTTATTTGCTTTATTGCTTCGGACAAAGATTCTGTCGCTGGTGGGGCGTACTTTGAAGCGTCAAAAAAAGCCTCTGCTCCACACTCTTTGGCAAAGGCCTCTTTGTTTCCAAAATCGACAGCCTGAAATACTATTAGATTAAGAGTTAAAGGAAATAGCATACAATCATTCTAAACCCCATGCCCTTAGCACCCATTTGCATAGCAAGATGCCCTACACCACCAGTAGCACCAAAAACTACTACAGAATCACCCTATTTTGATTAGACGATGACATTGTACTAAACTTGGCTTACAGGCCTGCAATTGCTTTTTTTCAAGGCTGAGTATGCTGTAACGCCTCCACATAGCATCGGAGCGGCCAAATCACTCGGTAAGTTATCCGGTATTGGTGTTACATAGGCCGCAGGAGCAACTACATACTGCTGAAACGTTCCGGGTGTAGTGTAACCAGAAATCTCGCTTTCTGGACAACAGCCGTCCCGGCCATTTTTACAAGCAACGCAATCGCCACATACACTAGCAAGCCACTTGATCCCAACTCTATCACCGACCTTTAGGCCCTGTATTTCTGTTTCGAGACCAAACTGTGCAATTGTGCCTACACCTTCATGGCCACCAATCTGTCCGGGCTTAATTGCATCGCCTAGATAAGTCCACCTTCGCATCATTATACTGAGATCACTGCGACAAACACCTGAGTGTGTAAGCCGCACTAGCACTTGCCCATGTTTTGGACTTGGAGTATCAACACTAACGACTTTTGTACTGATCGCACCCGGTTTGTCATAAATCACAGCCTTATGCTGCATTTGCAATAACGTTTATTTTTTGATTCTTGGCCTTTGCTTTATTGTTTGGCAGATATCGTTAGAAACAGCTTGAGTTTTACCCTTATTGAAGTCGAGGGCTTTGGCCTTTATTTATTTTTGCCCTACTCATTATTATTTCTCTCACTTCGACTTTTTTTTGGCAAACGCTTATCGTAAAGGCTCTTTAATCAAATGTTCCTGTCCGCACGAAACATTGCAAAGATAGTTTTCGGCCGATGCGCAATAAGCCCTTACTAATAGCCCGCCACGCCCGATTATCTCTTACTTGATCTTAAACAACTTGCCCGCAACGCCCGAACTCTGCTTCGGGCAACGCTTATATCCCGCGTACCCCGCGGGTTGTTGCTTATTTAAAATAGATCATTCCAAGTAGATAATGTCGATATATATTGGTACATATTTACAAGTTGTGCTTAAGTAATTTGTGATTGGCAAATAGAACAAGGGAGTACAAGGACAATTTTATTTTTTTTGTATCATCTATAGAAAAGCCAAGTACAAAATCCGAGTTCAAACTGAATAAAATGTTTGTTGTCTTAGATCAAATATTAGGCATAATCCCGGCACACAAGGCTGCAAGGCCAAGAAATCAGTATAATCAACACATATGGCAAACAGATTGTAGATTTCTGGGCATTCAACCCTCAAGATACGCACGACTACATGTCAATGGTGTATCCCTGAATGATCCTACTAAAGGTATTTGAGGCAAAAGGCGACAAGCTCTATTCTTCACGCAGACAGCCCACGCTCATCCATACTCACACTGGTCAGTGATTGTTTTTCAGCCGTATTTCATCCTTCGATCAAAGAAATTGCCTTCTCAAAACCAGCATCATCATGGCTACAGCGACCGCTAGTCGAACTGCCAAGCGGATGGTACAATGAAGGCATGATGCCCCTACAATATCTGCCGCACCGCTAATAGCATATGACGTTTCCACCCGTGTCGTAGAGCAGATGTGAAAGGATAAATTTATGTGGCTATTGGAAAATAGCAAAAAATGCAATAATTTTGCCCATTTTATAATCCCCATTCTTATACATCCTGATACCAGCGAAATGGCTAACATTATTGGAATGATTGACAGATTTTTTGCGTGATTGAGCAAATTTGCGATGATGTTGAATTTTGGACAAATGAGCACATTGCAACGGCATGGGTTCTTGAACAGCAAAGATTGCGTCATAAATAATTATATAGTAATATATCAAATAGAAAAAAAGAAAAAAAAATAAATTTTAATGTGACTATAATCATTCATTGAGAACAACATTCTCGCGCAGCACATCATTTATGAAACCCTCACCTTGAACAGTCTTCTCAAAACTAAACCAGAACATAGCATCTAAGCGGAGAAGCCCAAGATGCATCTGGTCGAATATGGCAGACTGCTCTCGAAGAACTTCGGTCCAGCGTTGAAGCAGAAGCTTCATTTGCTTAGAATCATCTCTGTTCTGAGACTGCAAAAGCTGTAGAACGATAAAATTTGATGTCGTTGCAAAACATATTCGTGACCCTTGTATAATTCGTTAGCGGATATTTACGTCCACAATAGATATCTTACATGAGAACCAAAAACTATCAAGATCATGGGCTGTCAGGCTCTTGGCAAAAAGTAGAACATTGCTCAACCATACAGTCGCTGTGGGCCTAATTTCGGTGACATACATGGCACGCTGATAATCTGTTTCAATCATTCCTCGAGAGTTGACCGTGGACCCTGACTCAGAGTTACAAGGTCTCGAAATGGCACGATAGACCATTATTTCCAGAGTCAGAAAAGCCAATCTTAAGCATGCCCCAGACGAAGAATGTAAGGTACTTTTCAACGCATGGGGTTCACGAGAAGAATCTGCACGCAAATGTGACGGAATCGATCTGTGCCATTGCTCCAGTCTCTCCAGAATTCGCTGTGCCATCGTATAGGTCGAGGCGAAATCGCAAACGCAATTTTGTGCGGCTTTAAGCGTGTAAAAAGATTTATAAATATCATATGCAATGCAAGAAAGCATTGCCATGAATTTGAAGTCGTACCCGCAATGACAAAAGAGGCATGGATGTTGTTCTTCTGGCGCCTTGTGAATAGTTTCTTCGCTTGGACACGAAATATTGTCCATGACAAAATCATTGTCGCTAAGAGGACTTACGTTCCATTCGTCAGCGTATATAAGGTGGGGGGTGCCTGTTAGAAGACTGTGCCAAGTGGCCTCAGAGTACAATACCCACCAGAGACGGCGTCGCAACCGTTTTTCCCATGCCGGTATTGGCCATGAAGAGCAATCTACTTGGAGACCTAGGGTATTAGAGGCACTGACTGCCAGGGATAATATTGAGCCGCGAAACGGGCCATCAGCAGCCGCAGCATACGGCAGACCCTTAGGCATTTGCAAACAGAGTAGAGCGGTTTGAATAAACGCAAGATCAGGGGTACGAGTGCTTCGCATAATACCATCGTACGCAATGCGCCAAAGCCCCTCTACTTTTATTTTTTCGTGAATTTGCGAAAGACACAGAACAGGATCATGACGGTAGAAAGGAAGGCCAAGAGCAAAGATCGCCGCAAGCAAACTCGACTGTGTGGACTTTATTCTGGGCATGCTAGGTATTAAAGACTCTGTTTTAAGTCCCATATAGCTTCGTGACAAAACAGGCAAGCTTGGAAATACGTATCGCAAAAATCTATGGCGCATTAGTGGTAAATAAATAAAAGGATGTAAGTGAAGAAACGACTGAATTTCAGTACTTACAAGCTTATAAGCCGGGCCTGCATCTGAGGAGAGAATAGATTATCAAGCTTGTCTCTGCAAGATGCCTCTTCGGAAACGGTCCCCTTTATAGCCGAAGTTTCCGACAGCTCTCCTGAAACGAGCAGAAAATTCACGGGTAACTGGCTATCACTTTCAATCGATTTATTTTTCGTGGTACCGCCAAACCCAGGCCCAGGGACGATGTGACGGTACTGGAATTTTAAAAACGGTGTAGTACCGTCTGGACTAAACCGCACGCGTCGCAGCAAGTAAGGATCCATATCGGCAGAGGGGCCAAGATACTGAACAGAGAAGCCCGCGGTCTTGTCTAGCGAGGAGTCCGCGGATGTTGAAATATGGAAAGGTATATTTCCATCGCGCTGCGAAGACAGAGGATAATTGTCCTGATGTTTTTGAACGGATGCACCATTTTCAACCTCTCTGTGTAAAGAGTCACGTGGAAGTCCTGAGTCTGGACTTGGTATGTTTTCACTCGCTAGCTGACAATCGCTCCCTTGCTGTTGCTGGAGAAGAGTGCCATCAAATGAAGTGAAAAAGTCGTCTGGAACAAATGGAGCACCTCGCCAAGAACCATGGTGTGACGGAAATAGCCAATTCTGGGAGGTGTCGAAATCATCCAAGTCTGGAGCCTGTAGCATGCCGCGAAGCACAGATGGCGATTTTTCTATATCCCAATTCAATTCTAACGACGGTGTCTCTGTTGAGTCTGTAGCACTTTTAGCGCCATACAGGGCCTGAATCTGGTGAGATTCATGCCGCTTTTTTGCCGTCGGCGGATCATTGAAGGTACAATGCACGCCCATTACGCGACATATAGAGCACGGCGGCGTGACATCCCAGCGACAGGATTGTTTTCGGCGGCGACACAGGTCGCACGGCCTCCGTCGCTTGGATCTGTATGGACGAGACTGGCCAGGCGCTTGCGATTGTTGCTCCATGTCTACCCCACACCTTTAGCGCTCCGCTCTTTTGCACCCCCTGCTCTTGTCTCCCAATTTGATTTACACTTTGAAGAACCACACGTCCAAGATTTCTAGAACCAAACACCTACATCTGCTTTCGACACTGTTCCATTCTTTATGCCATAGCTCGTTGCTGGGCGAAGGGGGATCGTACTTCTCAATTCAGGCCCTGTTCATTGTAAATGTCAGACAACGCTCTTACAGATAGCCCTAACTAACCCTAAAATAGGGCTCAGTTTCATAAAATATATAATTTTATGAATATAAATTATATATTAGATGTTGACCCCGGATCCCACGTAAGTTTTAACAGGGTTTTAAGTTCGAAGCTGAATAATTTGAATCAAAGAATTGGACACAAGTTATTCATCTTATGCCTTACATGAACCCTAACGGCGTCGTTATTCGGGCTAGTTAAAAACGAGAGAAAGGCAAAGGGGTTTTAGATGTCGAGTAAGTCTCATTTTTGAATACGTTCAGCAGGAAAATAATCTAAAAAGTTTATTTATTCCGATATTAAATATACACGGAACACTAGTTAAAAGACGTTTTCAGCCCCAAGTATCCTTTTACTGGGATTGTTTTTATTATTCCTCCCGTTACTCATGCAACCTAGGAGTACAAAGCAAAACGCCCAGCTTATAGCATCCAAGCGTGCGCAATTAAATCTTGAGAAAGGAGAAACCAAAAAGAAAAAAAAAAAAAAAGAAAAAGCAAGCTTGCTACGTTACTAGATAGTTTGTAGCTTGACCTTATTAGAGGTAAGAGAATGATGTAAGCTGCCACATAGTGCAATCAGTTTCAACGTACTAGAGAGAGGCATAGCGAATTAAAGACCACCGATTATATGTAAAGCTTACTATTGCAATATTAACATGGCAGCGTATTAATAATAAATATGGCTCTATTTATTGTATACGTAAAATATGACAAAAAAACAAGTGGTTGTCCCGTAATAATGTCTGCTACTCATGCCTCTGCGGTCAAGGCGGCATAATAATTGCCCGTGTTGGTTGTGAGCGACAGTAATTCGTCTGGATCGGAAATGTGCTCTTGCACTCGTGCAGCTATTACGCTTTTCGCAATTCGTTCGGCAGATTCTCTAGCTCCGCCCAAGTTGGCTGCTGTTGGACCGATCTCAAGGGCAGCGTAACCCCCACACAAATAGAATGGCACGCCAGGCGCCCACGCTAGATCTTCTGTCAAGATGGGATAGCCTTTACACAGTTGAATTGGGTCTGACTTGAGCATAGTCTGCAACAGCGGGACTTTTTTGCAGTCTACAATGCTGCCGGTGGCCGCTATAATTGCATCCGGCTCCATGAATTTGCTGCTATCAGATGAGCCGCATTCAAGTTTGACACGCCATTTACCAGATTCGCTATCAAATTCTGCTTTTTCTATTTTGGTGTGCAGCCGAATATCCACGCGGCCAAGCCTTTGGTACTCCCGCAAAATTCGTTCATAATAGGGCGTAATTGAACCACCGTTTCGGGACGCTCTAATGCTTTCCAGCCTTTCCTCATAGTCTTCACAATTATAAAACGTCATCTTATTGACGTTTTGATATTTGCCGGCCCAGTCGAGACTGAAATCAAAATATTTGATCTTCATAGATCCGCGCAGCAACAGAGTCACCTTTGCTACACCCATTTTCACAATGACGTCGGTAAGCTGAGCACTCGTCATTCCTCCTCCGACAGCCAATACGTGGCAGTTCTGGGGCTTATGGCGTAAACAACGGTGCACTGTCTCCGGTACGAGACTGTTCTTCAACAAATCAGACGTATGGCTCCATGCCACTCCTCGAAGGGTCGGAGGAAGAAAATCTGGAATTGCTGGAATCCCGTTATTTCCCTGCGCCAAAAGAACGTGCTTTGCTCCAAACACTCTGCCGTCTTGAATAAATACGCTCATTGTCTTGCACGAATTCAGATCGCCGAGCCCACGGACGTGTACTCTACCACATTTGATGTCGGTCACGTTTGCTTGTACAACAATATCGTTCAGCTTGTAACGATCAATGACCGTCTGACAAAAGTCTCGGAATAGTTTGGATGAAGGACAAAAGTAATCGCTTCGTAGCCGCTCATTTATTTCTATTGGGCGTGCTAGTTTGCCGTGCCATTTGGCTTGAGAGCCTCTGTACTAGATTAGTTTATCGAAAAGAGACTATTTGTTATTTTTCAAAGCAATTACTTTTTCATTCTGTGTTTGCTCCTTTCTTGGCCCACTACTGGTATTTCATAAAGCTCTGATTCTCGATTTTGTTCCCTTGCAAAAGCTACCATTGCATCGTAACTTTGCGGATCAGGATGGAAGAACATGGGTGACCGAAGCCGCTCTATATCGAGCTCATTGAAGTATCGATCCCAATGCCCCATCCAATCGCCCAGACGGTCCAAAACAAGAATACGATGCCGCGATATACATTGGCCAGCTAGGTAATTTTTTTTATAAAATTGCTTGCGATACTTGAGCAGCCAATGCAATCGCTGGTGTTCGAGTTCTGTAAATATCGATGATGGGCACGGCTCACACAGTCTTGAGGCTGCAGCTAGCCCATGGGGGCCTGCCCCCACAATTATAACATCGTAAAAGTCTTTCTCATCTATTTGTAACATTGCGTTTTCTCATACGCGAATGGCGGGTTGCAGCTAATCGCTTTATCGTTTCCCTGTAGTCGCTTTAAATGGCTTATCGTCAAAACAACCACCAAGGTATTATTTATCTGCGGCTATGACAAGAGATATTAACAGTGGAGATAGAATAATTGAATGTACCAAGTTCGCTTTCAAAACTAGCTTGAGATGGATGACAGCGTTCTGTTTGGGCTTCTCAAGACGTCAGAAAAAATCATTTTGAGATTCTTGTGAAGCGCATAGCACGCAATTTATCAATATGGTTTTGGATATAAAACTAAATTTCAGGCGCCCATCGGAGATTACGTTTTACAATAACGGCAATACTAAATTAATGTTCCTACTTGGCCTCATTTAAAGACTTGCAATTATACATCTAGGCAACTTTGTGATTCTTGAAGGTGTGATGAAGACATTAGGAGGCGATAAGGATATAATAATATCCGTTATTGGGCTTTTATTGAAATTCGTAGACAGAGGAAGTAGTAAATTTATATGCGTTTGTAGTCAATTTGAGAGGGAAAATTACGGATTGTGATAAAGCTTAGTTAGCTTTGGAATAATTTCACTACATTAAAAAAACCGTTTTATTTATTAAGCATTGCGTGTACGTAACCTAGCAATGTAATAGTTGCTATATATATTTATAGTCGTCGAATCATTTACTGCAAAGGAGCATAAAGTTTAGCGGGACCTATTCTTAATAGCGCAAAAACTTATCTAATACTTTGTGCCAATATAATTCTTACGGCCAATAGCAAAAGCACTCAGGAATATGCTTTATTCCTTCTGGGTTGCGCCAACAATCCCCTCACTAATATATTGTTTACGGGCTGATTTAAAACACGTGAAGGATCTTACGCCTGACTAAAACTCTTGTGGCTATAAACAAGCAAGTATATGGGATGATCTTGCCCATTACAGGAAGGGGCAAACTGAAAAGCCGCCGAAGAGGTACAAGTCTGCCTTTCAAGATTGCAACTTGTGCTGACTGAGTAGGAAAATACTGTTAGGGATCCCGTTAGCATAAAAATTTAGTAGCACAGAATACTTGTACGTTTCCAAAACGGCGTGTAAATCACCATAACGAAGAACAGACCGAAAACAATACCCATTAAATTCAAAATGCAAGAAATAATTTTTCCGATATAATTGAACATTATACGCAGTCCCTACACCATTAGATTTGATATTTTACAGTGTTCAGTTACAATACTTACAGAAATGGCAAATCTATATATAATAACGAAAACGTGAGACACTAATGAGCTGCTTTCCTGTTGCGTTCGGAGCAATAGCTTCACGATACACACCATAAATAATGACGGTCAAAAAAGCGATAAGCTCCGCAGAAAATGCAGAAATACAGGACATGAACAGTATCAAGAGGTCTGCCGCCGCTACTTTTTTACCATAAGCGCAGTAAGCCCGCAAACCATAGGCATACCTTCGTTCACTCCTGCTGTTGGGATATGATTTGGGAACAACACAACGTGTATAAAGCCAATTGTTGCATACATAAGGCCGCCGGCGATTCCGTAGCGATAGGCATATGTACTGCTAGTGAGCAAAGGACCAGGCCAGTACGAACTGCTGACAACGCCATTTGCAACAAGCCCTTGCTCGACTGACCTCAATGCAGTTGAAAAATGTTTCCGAACTCTGTTTTTCATCCACGTATTTTGAAAGCGCCCTCGTGATGCCACAAATTAGCATTGTGAACGGTGCAACCAGACCAAAGGCAAAGCCATAGCCATATGCTGAAGTACGTGAAGGCAGGATTTCCGTTTGGCCCTAAATGCAAAATTGTAATGCTAAACGTTAAGCTTAGGCGAACTTTAGACCAAAGCTAACCAATGGAAAGTTTTAGTCGAAGGCCATGTACATAGATATATGTGGAAGATGGGAAAAATATCTTGCGGTCACGGAGTTTGTAATTTCGTAGTCTCTGTGAGCTCTCGTGCTAGGATTACTCCATGTCGTCAATACACTGTGTATATAAATGGTGGGGTTGGCCGGGGTCACAGCAGATAATTATTTTGGCGTTTAGTTGGGGCCGGGGTTAGGGTTAGCCAGGATTAGTAGGGCCACAGTAGATTACTAGTTTAGTGGGGTCAGGGTTAGTTAGGGTTATGCAGTTGGATTTAATATAATATCGGACGAGGAACACATATTCTAATGTCTGTTTAGCAGAGGCCCACACAGCATAGATCCAAGACGACGGGTGGGGCAGCTTATGCAGAGCGAGCTGGATTACGAAACCAGCGTAGCGCATTGGGGTCCTCCGGTTGTTCGGGTTGTTACTACTGATGCGATCGAGATCCTTGCGATTCCGTTTTCCTTTATCAGAGGCGGAGGAAGCAACACTATCAAACAAGTCGCGTACTTGAAGCTTGTTTTGCAAAGCGCGCTGGAAAATGACGCGGAAGTTTATGAAATAAGCCGTAGCTCAACTATCTGTCGGCTTGATGAACAAATTATGGCCGGCACATATGTGCTTACTCGGCCACTAGCACAAGATATCCGGTTTCGGCGGGGACCGCAAGGCAAATCACGTTCGAAAACCCTTTCCACAACCGCGTCGGAGTCGAGTGTGAGCAGATCCTCTCGTAGCTCGACTCAGCAGACCTTTTTTCGACTTGAAACTATTGCTAGAGATTCAGGTGAGTGCATAGTGTCGCATGTTAGGGGAGTCGCTAGACTCGAAGCCTGTCACGTCGTGCCGTATAGTCTTGGTCAATCCTTTTTGGATGGTGTGACGCAATACGAGGAGTCTGGCTTGCGAATTTATCTGAATAGCGTTCGAAATGGTCTAACGCTGCGCAAAGAATTTCATGCTCCCTACGATCGTTACGAATTTGGTATATGGGTCGAAGACGGCAAGTATTACGTGCATGCCTTCACTGATGAGGTGGAGTACCACGGGCAAGAAGTTTCATGGATACCCAGTGTCCCGGAGAGTGAAAAGCCAGAGCCTCTTCTACTAATGTGGCATTATCAACAATGCATTATGGCGCGCTTTCGGGGATTTAAAGTCTCCATGATATGAAAAGAATGCTAAAACATATTCAAGACGGTCGTATTAAATAGGAAACAACATACATATAGTTATAATAGAATTAAATTAGAAAAATGGGAAATTTAAGAGTGCAGTGAAGGTGTACAGGCAACCAAACATAGAAAGAAGGCTTTTTACAACTAACTAAATCTAGGAGCCTGTTTGTTACGGCTACAGAGTAAGAGGTAAAGGAGAGGGAGAGGTAGGAGAGAGAAATAAGTGAGAATTTAAGTCAAGGATGGATGAATTGAAAATGCTTGTGTAAAAATGAAAAAAAAAAAGGTATGAAAAGAAAAGATATAAGAGATTGAGGAAAAGTGGGGGATGATAAAAATTGGCGGAGGATAAGAAATGAAAGAGTACGAAGAAAAAGTTGGCAGACTTGAGGGAAAGCAGAGGGTAGTTGTGAGAAGGAGAGTTAATCAGGGTTAGTTAGGGTTGGAGGGAAATATGCCTTTTAAGTTATTAGTCTAGTTGAATATAAAATAGAACACCCTAACGGCCGAAGTGTTACATAACTAGGTTGCACATATATAGCCAACTCTCATGCGGAATATTATCAATGAAATTTGTATACATTTATCATTATACTGTAAGCTTTATTTTGCGTGGGCTTTCCTCGTACAATAATGTGCGTTTTTAGTTCGCTTACGGATAAGCTATAATTGTCTAATCAAAGCTGAGCCTCCAGCCTAACTTATTGTTGCAAAAACTTGAAACAGAATATGTTCCAATTCATCAGTATTCAATTCACGAAACTTGATAAGAAAATGGGGAATATTAATGAGATGTTGAGGAAAGCACTAGACAAAATATGCCTATCATTGTTACGAATGTACATGCTACAATTCTTGGGCATTTCATAGTATCCTTTGTAGTGTGACATAGTATACGTATATATATATATATATCTAGGCCTATCTCCTCGGAAAATCTATTAATAAACTTAGCTTGATCTCAGCTATCAACAGTGATTTATAACGTGTTTCATAGGTTGCCAAATCTAGTAACAACTTGCGACGCTGGTCGATAAGCATAGATTTGCAATAGCCACTTCTTATTGGCTACACACCATATCTATTGATGGCCCGCACGTGCTGGAACGTCGAAATCTTGATTGAAGAATTATAATGAACGGAACCCAAAAGTCGCGGACGGTATTGGTCCTGTTTCGTGTATTTAGTCACCTCTACAAACTTGAAGTTTGGACTGTTTGATCAAAGTCAGATCTTTTCAGATCAAATTCCATGGTTGGACGGCCATACAAGAACCGATGTATCACGTGCAGGAGACTGAAGGTCAAATGTGATGGAGCAAGACCGCTTTGCCAAAGATGCAATGTGTCAGGGCGAGATTGCCAAGGCTATTTAGTAAACTATCAGTTTGTCATGTGCAATGCCTCTGAAACAAACTCGCTACTCAATTCCGCTTATAAAAATGGCCTTTGTTACCTCATGATCGAAATATACTGTCCCAGCTCAGACAGAGATTTACTTCCGTGCGAACCAGGAATAGATCTCACACACAAGTGCTGTCGCTGGCTTTTGGAGGCTTGCAATATCAGAAATGATAGTTCCACGCTGGAGCATGCTCTCATGGCATTGGCATTCTCCGTGATAACAGCAAAGCAAATTCACTTTAACGGGCACTACAACATAAGAATGAACGGGTACAGAGAGTATGCACAAGCAGTACGTTGCTTGAACCACGATATAGATTGGCTCTGTAAAAGGAGCAAAACAATGCCAATAGATATGGGTCAGATCTTACCTGCTTGTCTTGCCTGCATATGTTTCGAGGTGATATTTGTTTTTCAGAGCCTTGCTAATTGCCAGCTGCTGAGCGTGGGTTCCTTGAAAGCCTCCCTACTCCACATCAATGGTCTTTTGGCCTTGTTTGATCGCTTTGTGGAGAATGTTTTGTCGTCCCAATTGATATTCGACGTATATTGTGAACTCCAAGTCATCGAGGTATTTTTTAAAAATCTTGGGCTCGTTACTAAACAAAATTAAAATAGTTGATCCGAGGAATTTCATTCCGTAACGCCTCTAGCATGACACAAAGGCCAAAAAATCTGCGCAATATACTGGACTGGAGAGTAAGGCCCTCGCAGACTCTTTCTCATCTGGTGCACAAGCTGTTCCCCATATTGGAGAAATACGACAATTCTGGTGATAGGCTTGTGCCTAACGAGCAAGTTCTACTTTTGAATGAAACGCTTGATTTATGTCAAGAAATGAAGATTGGCCGACTTGAAAACAGTACTTACGCTTACGAATCTTTATCCTTCCAAGTGCAAGATGGTGACACGTCCTTAGCAAACCTCTTCTTTCAGTCTCATTTTAAGCAGACCCGTATTATGAAATACTTTTCCGTCCTCTGTGACACAATTTCCATTGTTATTATTGATACTCTTGTGGGCCTACGTGATCGACTGGTCAGCTTAGGCATGCATGAGTACATTGAGGCTACAGAGGAGCTCTTAAATACATATGAGGCATTAAAATGGGACTCACCAGACTGCGCTGACAGAATTTGCCAACTTGGGGAGTATTTTTTATCTGCCGATGTTGGACTCGTAAGTAGTCTTTTATATGTTTTTCCGTTCACTGTGACTTGTGATTTCTATAAAGGCAAATACAGATCCGTTGGAAATCGCAACGGAGTTTGCGCGCAATTTTCCCCGAATAACCACGATGTTTTGTCCCGAAAGACATTGTGCGAAAACATGATGCAAAAGCTGGAACAGACAGCTCTGTCTGCAGATATGTTGTATCGATAGAATTCCTAATTGCTTGTAAGCTTGTTAGAATTTGCAGATACCAGACACGAAGTACAAATCAGGTTATATGTCTTTTCCCGATGAAATAGTCCTATTATCTATTTCTAATCAAGTAGAAGACTGATACTGCCAAAAGCGGGTTTAATGATTGGCTCGCGCTGAAACAAAGCATGTTCAAGCTTTGTACAAAAGAATGAGCGTCAATTTTGACTGCCAATCTGTGACGTTGAAATTTGAATCAATTGGGTCGTGGTGGAGCTATATCAGTAGACATCAATAGACATTACTGGTCGAGGGCTAATTATTAGTACATCTTGAATAAATCGATAAAATATTCTTCCTGGTTCTAAAATGTATGAATACTAACTAAATCTACACTTATCAAGTGTCTCACTGAGATTTACAGGATTTGCAAGCCAAATAGCAGCGTTAAGAAATTCGTCCATGGCATCTGCTACTTCTTTTGCCCCAAGCTGCGCACCGTCATATCGGCAATCAAGCACAACACGACCTTCTAGCAGCCTGAGATCCCAAAGTATTCCAACATCGGCTCTAGTCACGAAACGATTGCCTTTAAGCTTTGAGTCTGTCTGAGCCAAGGTGCTGTGCTTCATCTCAGGTAGCCAATTAAAAACCTGCCTTCTAAGAAGAGAATCAAATATTTGTGAGTCAGAATTATTTCCTCCAGCAGTATCTCCCGACTTTAAATACTCTTCAATCATGAATAGAGGAGCGTGTGCATTCTTTGTTAGTTGTACCTGATCGATTTGAGCTCTCTTCAACAGATCAAAGGCCTTTTCACCCTTATGGACTGCAATTCTGTTTATCACAATTTCAAAGGTAGGACCAGCAATCTCCATTGCATCAATAGGTGGGAGTCTGACTTGTGGTTGCAACGGCAGAAACCGCGCCGCTTCGTAACTTGCAAAAATTGCTTCTGAAGCCCTAGTTTTGAAAGCATTGAACAGTGCACAAGCTGCTTTCAATACAGTTGATGGAGCTATACCGTGACTCGACATGAGTTGAAGAATACCTGGAAGCTGAACTGTTTTCTGTATTCCTTCAAGGCCTTGACTGCTTTGCCACGTTGAATTTCGTGAAATCTGGAGGTTCTCACTGCCGCTATTTGATCCCACTCCCGAACCTATAAACCATTCGGGTGCTCTCTGAGAAGGCCACATTGCATCTTTGTATTTGCCGATGCCTTTCAATCGTAGGGCATGAAACTTTACTTGTTCCATTGCAGCTTCACTGCTCCTCCAGGCGGTAAATACGTTCATGAAATCTCTGTAAGGCGTATGTGGGCGTAACTGCTTTGATTCATTACGGAGAAGAGATTCAAGATCCTCAAGCCACATGTTTAGGGAAAGGCTGTCAAAGACGGAATGCTGGATCTCATAAACCATACCAAGTTGGCCAGTCTCCCGTACTCCAATTACTGAAACCCTCATCAGAGGTCCTGGAATGGCGACAATGTCATGCTCTGGATTGTCGTCCTGACAGTAGCCGAGATCTTGCTCAGTTTCCACCGCTGAACCACATCTAATTTGCTTCTCAAACCATCTTTCACTTGGACGCATGACAAGATGCACTTTGAAATTCTCAGAGATAGCTGCCATTGTTCGCAACATGGGATTGTTTTCTAGCGATTTCCTCAGGGCATCAGCAAAAAAAACTTGATCTGTAACGGAACTGACCCAAACATGCCTTTGAGTTTCTGACTGCTGGCGTCTTTTTTGAGAAATGAACTGAACAAAATCTCTCATGGGTATGACGTCTTCAACGTCCGTCCAAGACAGATTAAGAGGCTCAAGCACCAAATTTGCGCTAAAAATTAATTCATCTTGGGACACCGTATCCTCAGCCTGCAACGCCGGCTGTACCTCTGACAGCAAGATCTCTCGGTCGTCAATCAATGCTGCCTGCTTGCAAATTGTGTCGTGATGAGCCAATTCGTCAAGACTAATTGCCTTGCTAAACACCTTTTGTACGATTCCACAGAACTGCATCATCATTAAGCTATCAACAAACTGACTGACTGGCATTTTTGGATCTAGAGCATTTGCATTGGTGTGGGCAACGTGTGCCCATATATGGCTCAGTCTTGCTACGGTAGACCCAATTTGGAACAGTTGCGCCTCCTTTGGCAGCGAATTTTCAGTATACGATTGAACCAGTTTCGAAATAGCAACTTTCTGGATCTTTCCGGAGGCAGTCATAGGGTACTCGGTCTTTCCGAGATCCTTCGCAAGGTCAACGGCCAGAACAGGAACGTATGAAGGTCCGAGCCTTTTGAGCACAGCTTTCTGAATATCCTCAAGTGTGAACTTTGCGGGTTCTCGAACTTTAATAACAGCTACGGGTACCTCTCCGGCAACATCATCTCGTAGCCCAACAACTTGAGATTTCTACCGACACAGTTAGTGATCAGAAAGTATTCCTCTTTTGCCACCTACCACTATCCCATCTATTCCGTCTATAATTTTTTCCACTATTGCCGGTGATATGTTTTCACCGCCTCGAATGATTATATCCTTATATCGGTCGAGAATGTAAACCTGCCCACTCTCATCCATAACTGCCTGATCTCCCGTAACAATCCACGCTGTATCGTTTTCATCTTTATAAAAGGGATTATCGCTCACCTTGCCAGAGTATGTGGAAATTATCATAGGACCGCCCTGATGCAATTCACCAATCTCTCCGCGCCGGATAGGAGTTCTCGACTTTGGCAGACATATTTTCACTTTAGCCCCAGGAACAACGGTGCCAACGGAAACCACATTTGGCAACATTGAAGGATTTTTCGAATTTTGCCATCGAACGGATGGTATACCCTCAGTCATCCCAAATCCATTGCCATAATTTTCAACACCAAAAGCCGACTTGCAGAGCTCGAGAACGTCGGGAGTAACAGTAGAGCCGCCCAAACTTATCGAAACAAGAGACTCCAATCTTGTTGCTTTTTGTGAAAGAAACAATGCCATTATTTCGATCATAGCTGGAACAGCCGTCATGTGCGTACAAGCTTCCTGATTGATTGCTTTCAAGCTGGCATCAGGAGCAAATGTGTTGCTCGGAAACACAACGGCAGCCCCTGCCATCCAAAAGATCAGCGCAGACGCTAGCCCAAAGATATGAAACAAAGGAAGATGATTGACGCTTTTGTCAGTGGGATTAACTTTCTGAATCTCCAATACAGAAGAAGCAGCAGCCGATAAATTGCTATTATCGTAAGGACAGCCCTTTGGTGTTCCTGTAGTGCCACTAGTGAAGAGCAATACAACAAGATCGGATAGACCAATTCGAAATTCCGCAAATGCCGAGATTTTGTCTTTACCGCTAATCAAATCTGCAAACCGTAGCCATCCGGGCTCATCTCGATCCGTGTGCAATACGACTTTTGTAATAATTCGATGCAAAACTTGCTGACCGCACACTTGAAGCGCTTGTACCATCTTCCCATCCGCAACGACAATAGCTCTAGGGCTCGCTGTCTCAAGTACACATCGGCATTCTTCAGGCCTTGTTAGAAAAGCAGGATTGAGCGGAGTAAAACAAGCTTTCAATCTAATCGCAGCCCAAAACAGCAAGGCCACCTCTGCTTGATTGAAAAGAAAACAAACAATTGTGCTTTTGGGCCTAATTCCACGCTTCAATAGTTCTTTCGCAATAACACCGGAATCGTTCCAGAGTTGAGCATATGTGCGCCGAAAGCAATCCCTCGCTTGAATCCCAGTATCGTTGTTAGAATAGCAGTCGGGCTGATGAATTGATATAAGCGCTTCTCTTTCTGGATGTTTGAGGACAGTGTTCGCCAAATGCTGATGAATTGTTTCAAGATTTGGCAACTCCTTCCCTACCGCCTCCGCGGGAAGCTTTGAAACTGGAAGAGCCAAGTCCATTGGTTGGCTGAAACGTTTGGCATGTCGAACTCATTGCGTTTAAATAGGCTGCGGGTACCAAATGACGAAAGGTAAGCCTGGCCAGAATAGGTGATATGCTGTCGTGAACGATTTCTGGAAGATTAATTTCAAACAAAGCCAAATATGCTCAAATTATTCGTCTTGCGCTGCAAGTCTTGATCTCTTTCGAGGGTTAGGCAACCCTCCTTTTAGTAATATTTTGCGATAAGCGGACTGCAAGAAAAGGGCGCCGCACTTATATCTATGAAACAAATATAATGTTCGCACTTTATAACCAATATGAGGAATTTGTAAAACCTAAATAATTATAATTATTTATTCGATTTAAACTAGGCTTTCTGTACTTGGTTTTGATCTTCTTTTTACTATTCACTAATAGCGGAGTCTCATTGGCAGCATATATTCTTTTGGTTTCTCGATATCATTGATGATCTATAATTGAAACATAAAAGGCCGCAACTGACTCAAAATAAAATCCACTTGAGCAGAGTCAACCTTATATATACCACGAATCAAGTCTATATCGCTTCCAGTTCTCTGAGTGTAGATTCAGAAAACGCGAACCATGGCATGGCACCATGGCATGAGGCAATTATAAAGGCCAAATGGAACTGATTTTTTGTCCACACTTTATCAAACCTTACAAGACAGAATAAAGAATGGTGACTATAGATCTTAAGAGAGTAAACTAAAACTCCTGAGATAAACGTTCAACCTCTTAAGGGTCAAACGGTTTCAAAAAGAAACATTCTAATCTGCAAGCTTAAGAATCCAGTTTTGGATTCCCCCAAGCTCTTGCTCAGCCTTATCCCAGCAGTATCCGAACATTGTATGGTTTAAAATAGTGCTGTTGTCGCCACGGGGTCCATTATTGAAGAGCACAAAGGCGCTGTCGGTAATGGTAGACATGTCCATTAGAGGCTCAAAAACGATCACATCACTGGTCTTTGATGTGCCCTCAGCAGCCGCACCAAAATTTGTCTTGGCAAAGTCGAATGACCCCCAGTGCGTTATTGTCAAGTTGAAGTCAAAAGGAACGTCAAAACAGGGCGTGGGAAAAGAGTCCTGAATTTGGTTTAAAATCTTTGATAGCTCTGCTGGGCTTTCGGTAAGCTGAGCAAAATACTCCTTTATATTAATCACTAGTTTTGGGAAATCGA
Source organism: Novakomyces olei (assembly GCA_016906335.1). Classification (NCBI taxonomy): domain Eukaryota; kingdom Fungi; phylum Ascomycota; class Novakomycetes; order Novakomycetales; family Novakomycetaceae; genus Novakomyces; species Novakomyces olei. Next base: position 1,698,468 of record JADEYG010000003.1, read on the forward strand.
GACATTTAATCTTGTCAAAACTGTAGTTGATTGGAAGAGAAATCCACATATTGTGAGGATAATTCTCGTTTCCAGGAAATCGTGAGCGTAAGCCTACAATGCTGCACATACTCATTTTTTCAAAGCCACTTGGAGCGCGGCCAATAGATGAAAGCGTTGCAGAAATCGCAAACACAATGTCATAACGGGAAATTTTGAGATTAGTCGTTCTTTGAATGCTGGCTCGAATTTTCTCAATATGATCATTAGAAATATAGAAGCGTTTGGTCTGAGCCCTTCCGTTTCGGATCAACTGATAAGCCAATTTACCAATGACCTTGATCATCGCCCACTTGGACATTGGTAAATAATTAGGTAAAACATCACTACCTTTTTCCTTGAACGAAGGACAAATCATTACGTTCTGGATGGGCTGAATTGGGCATCCGTTGAGCTCGTTTTGCCAGGCAGTCAGCAGAAACCGCAAACCATGTGCGTCGCATAGCATATGAGAGGCAGTCAAGAGAATAGCTGTGTAGTCAGCAAATTTGGTGATGTAAAGACCAATCATTGATCGACTGACATTGAGATAGCTTTTGGCTCCCTTTTCACGAAGCGGGAAAATGTTTGCGTAGTTGGGAAGATCAGATATTGTCAAGTCAGCATCTTCTGCCATAGCGTGGAAATTGTTGACTTCGAGTGCAGTGAAAATGCTCTCTGGGCTCTTATCAGAACACTCAAAGGTAAAAGGTTTATTGTCCGCCTCATCAAATTTTGCAGGAATAACGTACTCCATCAAGCCACCAGCTTTGCTTTTAAGGCGGGCTCCAAAGATCGAATAGTGTTCTGTAATGACCATGTAAAGGGCGTTTTTGAGCTTGAGCTCACTCAGCCGGCCCGTACAAATGAATGCTGCACGAATTACAAAGTCATTCGTAAAGCGAAAAGCATCAAGCGGACTTAGATCTTTGCTGCGGTCCATCATAACGCTTTGACTTCATATCAGCGGTTTCACGAACTTAAAAATGATTTAACGGTTTAGCACGATAGTCCTATTACGGCAAGATCTTGCGAAGGTTGTAAAACTCACTCAATTTAGAATTCAGGGACCGATAAATACCAATAGTCACAGATAACAGATATACCATATAGGGATAATAGATAAATTATCTTATGCAACCAAATCAGTCTACCCCACGTAAACCGGTCAACATGAAAACTGGGAGAAAAGCATTCTGCGACCGTCCAGAGAAGCTAAGGAAATTCTGGATTAGCTTTCTACATAACTACAAGCGAAACAGGTAATGATATCAGCTTGCGGGCTTGCACTACAGCGATTGCGCTCATCATTTAATGAATGATTCGAAACGTGATTCCCGTCTATAGTCACAAAGTGATGGATTGCGATGGTCTTACAAAATGCTTGAGAGACAAATGATCAAATAAATATCAACTTTCACGCATAACTGCAAAGTCTCAAATCGCGAGCTACAGGCTTTAATTACAACCATTTCTGTTTCTTAGTGGCTGAAAACAGCTGTGTAGTCAACTAAGTATTTCTAGCAAAGCCTAGAATTAGCATTCACGCTCTAGATGTGCTATAGACGTCGCGAATCTCTGCTTTAAAGTTCTCCCATATAATTTCACGACGCAACTTCTGTGCATTTGAGAGCATGCCATTGCTGGTAGTAAACTCTTTTGGACTTAGTATAACACATCTCACAGTTTCAAACTCTTTAAGCGAATAGCATTTGCTGGTTTCAATAAGTCTTGAGCAAACCATTTTACAAACTTTATCATCCTGACATATACTTTCGTAAGTTGACCCGGGCAGAATATTCATATTGCTTTTGGCAATCAAATCGAAAAGCTTTGTCATATTGGGAAAAACTATTGCAGCAGGGAAGTTTTTGAATTCATCAACATAAAGACACAAGTTTTGGACAACTTCGTTTGTTCGATACATTGCTTCAAGTCGCTCCATTGCAATGTATTCGCCGCTCAAGTTTTTGACAATGTTTTTTTTTCTGTCAACAATACAAAGATTCCCATTGCCGCGGAGTTCCGCAATGTCTCCCGTTTTGAACCACTCATTATGCCACGCGCCTTGCGTTTGCTTTAAGTCCAGATAGCCAGACGATACGGATGCGCCTCTAATCCAAACTTCTCCTTGAGGATATTTGCTCTTAGTTGGTGACACGTAGTACCCAAGCTCCAGTGCGTCCACAAGCATCACTTCTGCAGATGCCACGGGCTTGCCGACAGACACAAAGTCGTAGCATTCTGGCTGAGATATAAGAACAGCAGCACATGACTCTGTAAGCCCATAACCGCTCAGTAGCGGCGCTACTACAGTAGTTAAAAAGGAGCGCGTTCCTTTTGATAGCGAAGATCCTCCAGCCACTAGCCATTTCAAATTTCCTCCAGTGTATGTTTTATGATAAGAGGCTAAGAGCGAAAGCTGGCTGTTACCGGAGAAACCCAATGCCAGCAAAGCGCTTTGTACGTAATATTTCGCCCAAAAGACATTTTTTTGCAAAAACGAATACCGACTTATATCGGCCTCAACGGCTTTGCTCAGTCTTTCCCAAACAATCGGCACACCAATCATGAAAGTCGGAGCCAACTCCACCAGGTCACATCTGCAATTATATACTCCAGAACTCATCAGTGTTCTAATTGAGCCAAACCCGAGTTTGGCTCCCCATTGGATGACCATAAGCTCGAAAACAAACTCAAAAATATGCGCACTAGGTAGATAGCATAAATATGAATCATTGCTGTCGCCTATCCCATGGAGAACTTGGTTCGTGCCAGCAGCTCCCGCAATGATATTTTGGTGTGTAAGCATAACTCCTTTATTGCGTCCAGTGCTTCCACTGGTATACATAATACAACAAAGATCTTGGGCAGAAGGCGGGACTGGCGAATATCGTGCTGTTCTGCCCTCTTGTATAAGCTGATCCATATTTATCACTTTGATGTGCTTGTATTCTTGAGAAAATTTATTGAGGTCCTCCTCTTTTGCCTCACCATTGTATACTACAATTTTGAGTTGCGAAAGTATTCCATTGGCTCCTAAAAGCACGCTCAAAAGATAGGCATCCACAAAAATACCTATAGAGCCAGCTTCTTCCATGGACTGCATCAAGCCCTCGGTACCGAGACTGTCATAAGACGTCACTATGACCATCGTCTGTGAAAGCGCTCCTTGCGCAATGAGAAACCAATTGGCGCTATAAGACCACCATTAGCATTGCTTATCCATAAATCAGCATACCTGGTCGCTCCAAAAAGTTGAAAGCGTGATTTTGCATGTAGACCGAAAGCACGTAGGCCACTGCCACATAACATTATCCGTTCCTTCATTTCCGCATATGTGATGAAGGCATACGGCGTGAGTTCTGGCAAAATAAGCTCCTTCTCATATGATTCCATCGATGTCTGTACTGCATGTCGAGTTTTTGTCTTCACTTTGTGAGTGGCAATTATTTTGCGCGTTCCAAGCGACGGCAGATTACTATAGCGCTCGGCAGAGTATTGCACGAGCTCCCAAGTAGTACGCACGCAAGGCCCATATTCTTTCGTAAATGTAGCTGGACTGTCTGCAAGTTGTTGGATATCGTTCAAACCAGTTTGCTTCCCCGTATGATCTAGCAATAAACCGCGCATGACTGACTGCCAATTCACTTTGAAAGTTTGGTACTGTTTCTAAAATATATTCGCTCGTCCCGTTCGTTTTCCTCTCATCTTACCGATACGACAAACCCGACTTTGCTATTATTGGCTCTGCTTGTTCCGCTATCTCCTTCCATCGAGATCTATAGCAAACATGCACGGTGCAGATAAGCGTAAATTTTTGGCCGTGAAAGTTGCTCTTGCAGAACGCACTTTTGCTGGCTCTATGTGCTATGCTTAGCGTAATGTTTGGGCAAATCGGTCCGCAAGACCCTTTGCTATCCATGCAAAATAATTCCGAATTGCGCATTTCAAGAACCTATTAATTTTATACCTCAACACTTTTGCGATCATTGCAGGCATTCCCAACTAGGCAGGAAGAAGCTTTGAATCTGAAGCTTTTGATTTTATGCCTCAAACAGTTTGGCGATCATTGCGGGCATTCCCAACTAGGCAAGAAGAAGCTTTTCCCTGTCAGTGGACCGCAGGAAGCTCGATTCAAAACCGTCCGAGTCAAGGCATATCTTGCACGAGCATGTAATTTGGATTTAGTGTACGCGTAGGCGTTTTCAAGTAGATCTAGTTGGCCTCTGACTTTTGTATTATCGTCCCAGCTGAGCATTTGATCATGGAAAACATGGCGTCGGCTTCAACCGCAGAGCCCAGCGCAAAGCCTATAGTGGCAGTCTCGGAGCGCAGCCTAGACGCAGACGTCGAAAAAGGCACTGCTACTCAACACTCGATAAGTTCAAATGTTTTGTGCAAGTTTAGCGCAACGGGATGGCTTCAAATATTGCGTTGGCGCGTCTTTACAGTTTACCGGCGCCTCAACCTTATTGTTATCGCTACGAATGTCGCCGTCATTGTTGGCTTAGCAGCTCGCCGCCACAGATTGCTCAATTTGAGTCTGCAAGACGTTGCAACTGCAATAGCAGTGAATCTTTTCCTGACTATCGTGATGCGCCAGGAAATTGTTGTAAACATCTTGTTCATAGTGTTTGGGAACATTCCACATTGGGTGCCCTTTAGGCTACGCAGACTTGCCGCCAACATATATCACATTGGTGGCATTCACAGCGGCTCTGGTATTGCTACTTTTGTCTGGTTCGTTGTTCTTAATATCATATTTGGTCGAGATTTGAAATCTCAAGCCTTCAAAGGATCGCGACACGCATTGATCTCGCTCATAAGCGTTTTGGATTTTCTTATTGTTTGCATTATCATATTTTCGCACCCTATTTTCCGCAGAAAATGGCACAATACATGGGAACAGATCCATCGACTGTGTGGATGGAGTGCACTTGGATGTTACTGGGTGGCGTTTGGAATACTTGCGAATGACAATCGGAAGCTGCAACATCCGCAATGGTCAGTTGGAATAATGCTTGCTCGCAATGCTGTGTTTTGGCTTTTGTTAGTTGCAACTCTTTCCATCATAGCCCCTTGGATCCGCTTGAGAAAGGTACCTGTGAGGGCAGAACAGCTTTCCAAACACGCTATTCGTCTTCATTTTTCTTATACAGACTTGCCAACGTCTTGTGGAATTAGAATAAGCGATGCGCCTTTGAAAGAATGGCATGCATTTGCTGGAATTGCAAAACCCGACAAGACAGGATTTTCGCTTGTCGTATCGAGAGCGGGAGATTGGACGGCTAAAATTATTGACAGGCCACCAACAAAACTATGGGTCCGGGGCATTCCAGCTCGTGGGGTGCTGAATGCCAGCCCTATTTTCAAGAAGTTCGTTTTGGTTGCCACAGGCTCTGGAATCGGTCCGTGCTTAGCCATGTTTGCTTCCTATAATGTCACTTGCCGACTTCTCTGGTCTACTCCTTCACCTGTCAAGGCTTTCGGACAAAGCCTAGTGGATGATGTGTATCATGCAGACCCAGATGCCGTCATATTCGACACAAAATCTGGCCGCCCCGATTTGGTTGTGGAGACTTTCAAGCTATATAAAGAGTTTGAAGCGGAGGCAGTTTACGTCATTTCAAATCCTAGGGTGACTTTTAAGCTTGTTTTTGAAATGGAAAAGCGTGGCGTGCCTGTTTTTGCTCCTTTATTTGACTCATGATTAAATCTCATGTTGGATGGATTTTGCTGTCATTACTAAAGCTTGCTAGCATGAAATTTTATGGCAACCACATATCTTTGTTGTAACTCAAAGGTATAATTTGTATGGTTTCGCTATCCAAAAATCGGATTCGATGCTTGTAAACAGGGTAGAACAGTAATAGCGATCAGGCAGTGGTAGCTTAACTGCAAGAAAAGATGCTGTGACGGATGTCGACGCATCTTAATTTCAAACCATATTTCAGTGTAATAGGAAACTCCCAGCTTGCTCGAAGGCTTTCGGTAACAGATTGCATGAATAGCATCCAAGGAATAAACGACCAAATTTAGTGTTTAATGGCCCGTTTTCGTTGGTCTAAGGAAACACTTTTTATATCAGAATCCAATATTTAAATCTTGCCATGGAACTGTACATATTAACGAGACGTTCATAAAATTGCGGATACTTTTCAACATAAATACCTCGAAATCTATATTGTATGATTTTGTAGCTTTTGACTGTCAAATTGAAGAGATTTCATGGTTCACTATGAACAAGGTAGAGTAACAAAGATGAAGCAAACCTTTGAAAAACAATCATTTGATGAGCCATTAAAACCCGAAATTAAGGATCTTTTAAAAGGCTCTTAATTTATGCTTACAGCAAATAATATTGAGCACGATGCAATTTGAAAATATATTACGATCTTTAAAACCGATAAAAATAAAAGCGCGGTGGAGATGTTTGGCAATGAAATGGGCCGACAAACCTCTACTGATTTATGATGAACTTGCTGAATGGTCACATCGCGTTCAGCACACCTGACGCCTGTGGGGGATTGCTTACGGGCTACGGCATTGACCTGGTATGGAAGTTCAAGCTTGATTGTAAAGTATGGCAGCTATTTGATGGTGCTGGGCAAATTTATCGTTTCAACGTCCACGGAAAATACAAGCAAATGCAAGTCCCTTGCTTATGTTTCGCAGATTTGGGGCAATTTATGGTGTTTTACGGCACTGCTTTCACATTTCTCTTTGCATTCGATCACAATGGTAGGGTCTCTAATAATTTCAATTATGTTAGGGTTGCGTTTTGCGTCAATTATGATTCTTTAGCGTTACAGGTCTATGCTATTAACATGTTGTGTTCTTCCACAATGCTAATACTGTTTAAAGAACATGATTTATTGATGTCAATGGTCTATCTTTGCCGGAGCAACGACACTATACGGGCGTTGCTGGATCTGCTGCTATTGTGCAAATTCTTTTGCGCCTCGGGCTCGGCGAAGTACTTTGTGATTTCCCGAAAAGGTAGGGCGTTGTATACGCAACAACGGTCTGACATCTAGATTATCGACACGGCTATTCATTCGGCCATGGATATCCGTGAATTCGAACCTCGTGTAAAGGAATTTCTTGCGCAGGCGTATTTCACGCCATAAGCCGTATTTTTAGCATCTCCTCTGGTCTCAGCGCTGCGGAAGTTTTTTCTTCCGTTGTCGCTCCCTCTGCGTAATTTTCATGTCTGCTAGAACTCACAATAGATCCGATTGACCCTGTGTGAACATTTTCGCCGTTCATATTAGCAGTGTTAGCGTGTATTATGGTTCAATATGAACGAAGTAGAGAAACAAATCGATGAAGTAAAATCTTTGTAACGAGTACCTGATAAGTCGCTTTTTTAAAAAATAAAAAGCCCCTGAATCCCGTTAATTCCAAATGAAATTGTGGAGGAGCAGATTTAGAAAATGACAATGTGCCGACAAAACTTCTGCTGGTCCATGATGAACTTGATGGCACCATGAACCATTAGAAGGAATGTCGGCTTTGTCGATTGTCAAAATCGAAAGTGATGACTGGCAACTAATGGAGACCATGCAGCACTGTACTTGTCCAAAACACGAACGTGTAATAGCCATTGGAGAAAGCCAGGGGGCCACAAGCGATAGAGTCCTGCCTGAAGTACTAAGTAGGCGGTGTCCCACCAAGACGCTGAACAGTCCATAGCACTCACCACCATGACAACACAACCACCAGGTTTGAGAGCTTCCAAGCGAGCCATTATCGCTGCGAAGTTGAAACAAGGGTTGTGCCGGACACAGCAGATATGGGAAAGACAGTGGGTCAAGGAAAATCGTGTCCCAAAAGTCCGTCGAGCTCACCTCTCAAACTTCAATCTGCCACCAACATACTTCAGCGGAAAACTAGCCCCTGTCCCCAATAAAATTGAGCGGAATATGGTCCGAGCCTGAAGCATGCAGTCCCAGAGGAGAGGGCCCGTGCCCCAAGATATTGCAGGGAGTTCCACAAATAACCCCACAAATCCCATACGGGACAGCAGCCTTCCCCTGGTTATGAACATTCCACCAAGCGGAATACTAGCCTCTACCCTCAGTCCAGGATGTTATCCCCGAGTGGAGCAGGGCCCAGCAAAGAGGGGGGGGTGGTCCGGTCCTCGGGATCTTGGAAGATGAGGATTCAAGAGTGCGAAAGCACCTTGCTTTATACCCTCAGGAAAACGCCTCAATCTAGCAGCGAGTCCAAAAACATTTCAAAGGCCTCAACTCCAATTACCAAAGCAGGACCTGTGCTCGAAAACGTACCAAGGGCGATCCTGTTTTCGTTACGATTAGCCTGTTTAGGTTATATAAGGGACATGACGCTGCATGTTATTGGTCAGAATATATTGGCTGAGCACGTTTTCGTGCCTATTTTACCAAAATAAGTAACAGGCTTTACTTGTTAGTCATGTATCTGTGATTATTTAACATAATATAAATAATGTTATACAGTACGATTGATTATATTCAGGATCTGCTTCCTTTTGAGCTTGCAGTCGCGTTTTTGTGACTCTGGTCTGAAAACACAATTGTCTCCAAAAAACGATGCCAAGTATTAAAACTGAATCAAAGTCTGAGGCAATTATTTGTATACATATTTCGTTTTTTTTTTTTATTTATTTTGAGGGAGAATGTTTACATATACAAGGTCAGGACGAATTCAGCTTGCTTTGCAACTGGGCCTGCGTAGGCACGGTTGGCGTTCTGTAGGGGCTCAAGTCCGGAGCTGTTTTATTCACTTGCGTTGCATGTTTAAATAACGGCATTATTACAGAGAAAATTACCGTGATTAATTGATCATCAAACTTTTTTCAATTTTCATGAGAATAAACAATATTGAAACTACTACTAAACTTGTTTCTTTACGTAACAAATACAAAATTCCAATGTACCGAAATTATCGAAAAGAGCTTTGAGTAAAGCGTAACAGTCAATAGAACTTCAACTGAAAATTCTTGCCTAGTGGAAATCTGCCCAGTCCTAAAGCCACAGTGGGCGATAGCGGTAGTCCTTGTCCGGGCCTGAGACATAGAGGGGCCCCGAACGTGCCGTCTCCAAAGTCAATGCAGGGCCAAAAAATCACCGAAAAACCTGGAAAACAAAAAATTCTTCTATGAGAAGGGGGAAAAATGACAAAATCGGGGAAATAGGTGCGGGTTCATTCGGCGCATCTGCTAGCAATCCCAGCACATGCGATAGTAGCAGCGGAGGTGCTTGCTGAGAGAGATTTAGCTAAGTGTATCAAATATTTGTGCTAGTTCTAGAGAAAACACAAAAAGTACTAAAATTAATCGAAGCTGTATTTCTGATGTAAAATGTAAAAATGGGCCCCACGACAAGAAGGAAGTCTACAATTGCCACGAAAGATACATTTAACATTTAATAGAGAACGCCAACTTGAAATTTCAACTAAGCAGATATTCGAAACCAAAAACTCCCCTTGAACTAAAATGCTGTAAACTAAATCAAGCAACGCTTATTGGAAAACGAAGAAAACAATTAACACTTAAAAAGATGCTCGTCACGTGACCACGTACAATCTCATAATTTACAAATTCAAATCGCGAATTAATATATACGCAAGCTGTCTGCTATATAATATCGTTGATTGACTGATAACGCGAGAACACACTATTTCAACAATGAACAGCACGACTGACCCGGAGCTTTTAATAGAGAAAAAAGAGCTGCTCGGCTCTGGCAGCTTCGGCGCCGTCTACAGAGGGTGAGGCGGTAATTGCATACTAAACGTTTCCCTATACCTAACTTGTTTAGCATTGACCGTCGGACGAACGCAGCTGTAGCCATAAAAATAATTGATTTTGAGGCAGCAGAAGATGAAGTGGAAGAGATTGCATTGGAGGTGCAAATGCTTGCTCAGCTGTCGGCCTTGAACTTTACAAGGTAACATGGCTTTAAGCCTGAATCTAACATTAGATACTATGGCAGTTTTATAAACGGCACAGAACTATGGGTTTGTATAATGTATTGGATAAAGACTAACTAAAGATTGTGATGGAATTTTGTCGCGGGGGATCCTGCCTCGATATCGTATGTGTCTTGTGAGCTTCATGGCTGACCGATAGCTAAAGGCCTTTACTGCCATTGCGGAAGAGCACATTGCTACTATAATGCGAGACGTGCTATTGGGCCTACAGTATTTGCACAGTGAGGGGAAACTGCACCGCGACATAAAAGGTGGGTCTTTTTGCAAACCGCGGTACTAATAACAGCGGCAAATATTTTATTAACAGAGCGAGGAACAGCTAAATTGGCTGATTTTGGTGTTTCTGGCCAATTGTCTGCGACTTTTGACAAGAAAAACACGTTTGTTGGTACTCCTTTCTGGATGGCTCCCGAGGTTATTCGCCAATCGGGCCACGATGAAAAAGCCGATATCTGGTCGCTTGGGATCACAGCAATTGAGCTGGCGCTGGGTGCTCCTCCGCACGCAGACAAGCATCCTATGAAGGCACTGTTTTTAATTCCCAAGCAGCCGCCTCCTCGGCTGCCTCAGAACTTCTCATCCAGCTTTCAGGATTTTGTCGCTCAGTGCCTGGCTCGCGACCCAAGGTACCGTCCATCTGCTGCACAGCTTTTAAAGCACAAGTTTGTCTCACGAGTGAGAAAGTCTGCAAATTTGGCTGAACTAGTACAGTCGTTTTTGGCTTGGCGTAGTCGCTATGGCCGTGTACGGTCACAAATAGCGAAAAAGGAGCCAAAAGCGGGTGAAAGGCAGGTTAAAGAGGACAGTTTTGATCCCCAGATAGCAGATGATTTATGGGATTTTGGTACAGTGCGTAATGGAAACACTGCACAAAGTCCCGTAAAGCCTACACCTGCCCTTGAACTTGATGATGAGTTGGATCCTACAGTGCTGCAACACCTGAAGATTTTCGAGAATACCACAATCAAGCCTGCACTCACCGAGCAGCCAAAAGCTACAGACGCTTTAAATAGGACAATGACGGTTACTGGCTTGAATAAGGGAAAAGATACCAATGAAAGTAAACCTAAAGTTGCTGAACAGACAAGTGACGACTGGCTATCGCTGTCAGAATCAACTTTTCATTTAGATAAGCGCGACCGTCTGCTCGAGACACTAAAGCGCCTGCGGCAAAGTGAGGACGCAAAAGTTTTGCACGCTGCTCAATTGCTTGCTGATGCCATAGCTGCAAGTGAAAGAGAGTGCCCTGATATTTTAACGCGTTTGCTCCACGATGTATAGAGAGGTTCAACATTCAGGTTAGATTGTGGTGTTTTTATAAAGTTTTATGTTCCATGCGCGTGTAATTATTTGTGATTATTTGTGATTATTTGTGATTATTTGTAGCTTGTTCAAGAGTGGATTTAGTAGAACGTGGAGGTTTTGACGAGATCAATATGGCTGTTTGCACGCCGTGTGGAAACGAAGGTTAAAAGTGAGACGTAGCTTACTATTCAGATGGTCGCGGTACTTCTTTCTAAGTATGATACATGAAACACTACTAAAATTAATCAAACCAGTATTTTCGATAACCCTATTAACGCTCCCAACAGCAAAATGCGATATATACATACGATAGACCCTTGAAATAAAATGCTCGCACTCTTATGATATGCAGGGCATCATAACTCTGCCCGCCGAGTAGTCTTTTATCCTTCCATCATTCACTGTCGCTTGCGTTTTCTTATTTGCTTGAGGCGAGGGCTCCGACGGAACAAACCTAGCTTTTTTCCCTTACCTTCTGGTCTTGGATAAGGGCTCCGACGGAAAATACGTATCTTTGGTGGCTTTGTTACCTTATGTTCTGGTCTTGGCCATGCCCGCTTGACGGATATGTACTCCTCGCCATCCAGCAATTTATCTGTCCGAGTTAATTCGGAATTAAAACAATCCAAACTAGTAGGGACTTTCATTTGAGCAAGACACGGAAAAGTCTTTTGCGAAAAACCTCGAATCTTCAAAATGCCTTCTTTGTGCGATTCACAACAATCATACTCCTCCCATTCGGGACGCGGGTGTCGGGAACTTGTATCCAGCCCCAAGTCATAGTGCAGAGTAAAGAGAGCTCGCGGGCCCGGCTCCTCGCCCTCTGCAATATCGGAGATCCAAGGTCCGGCTTCGCATTTTCGCTCAGCAGGGCTTTTTCTAAATTTCACTTGCCATGCAATGTATGCCATCGACTTGCACGCCAGCCCTTCTTCCTCTTCTTCATCGCTGTCGCCATCTCCGACTGCCATCTTCATCCATCCAGATTTCCCAATAAAAACAGGAATAATACCATCGATTCCAGTCTGTAAATCTCTCGTCTGTACTCCTGCGCCTCGTTTCCAGCACGACCATAGAAATGCCGACGACATTTCCACAATTTCGGATCCACAGAACGCAAAATGAGTCAAGTTGATGTGTCCGTCGTCTAGTGGGATCGAAGTCATGTCCTTTGAAAGTGGACCCATGATGTCCTGCCCTATTAAGCTATTAAGAAAGGTCCTGATCGTCACCGTAGTCAAGCTTGTACTTGATAGACTTTCTGTAGAAAGACAAGAGTCCACCGCAATGAGCATTATTATTCGCGCTATAAACTCGCCAATTCCACCCTTGGCGCAATTCAGATTTGGAATCAACACCTTACGCAACGCCTCAATTGCCAAACACCATCCAGTGTGTGCTGAATATTCTCGAACCAGTATGTTGCGCGATGCAATTGCTAATGCCGGCTCCGAAGGCGCACACGTGTAGACAACTCCACGTTCATAGCCGGTAACATAGCGCATGTTTTTTTCGACACTTTCTTCTTCTATCAATTTGAGCCTGGGGTCAGAGTAAAGAGTGGGAATCAGCTCAACTAGCGTCCGTACTGATAAAACGTTTAGCGCAGTACAAATGTTATTTAGATCTGTTTCTTTTTGGCCCACGCCTCGCAGCTTAATCTCAGCAAACTCAGCCAAATCTTCCGGCCTGCACAAAGCACACACTGGGCGTCCATAAAGTGAAAGCTCTGAAAACTTTAGTGCGTCCTCAACCACCACCAGATGAGATTTCGAATTGACCATTAGGTCTAATGGGAAACGTGTCCAGGGAGAATGCAACGGAATCTTTTTATTCAAATAACTCAATTTTACATTCGTGTTTAGAGACAGTAGCCATGGACATATATGACCGACTGCTCCAGGCGCGCAGAATGCCATGTCGGAAAATGCCTTCCATACTTCCAGCACGTTTTCAAACCCGGCAGAGAAGCTGTTTTTACGATTCGCGTCTTCCATCGCGCCGCATTCATCGAATGCCACGTAGATGAGTCCCTTGAATTGCGCTTTATCGTTTCCATTTATATCTCTGCAGATCGACTTGCTCGTTTACGGGCTCTGTGAGCTTGCCCTCCCACTTTGAGCCTTTTTTGTGCCATGTTCGTGGTGTACTATCGGTCTGGTGTAATCACGAATGCAGCGAACTAGAAGAGCAAACTATAATCTAAAGAATTCCTTGTCTTTAATATGCCACACGTTATTCTGCTATACATTATTGTGTGATACACATTACTCTACTATACATTAGAACCATACATTAATGCCATACATTCAATAATCTATTCAGTCATACAATAATAATCAGTCATATAATAAACTGCCATAAAAGCGCGTACGAGTGACGCGATAAACAAAAAAATGTCGCAGAGCGCAGTAGAATTGGACTGAGATGCTGCTGGACGAGGAGCAATCTCGCATTGTGCAAGAGCATCCTCTTGGTGATACACTCGTCGGTTATAGGGGGATGGCTAATCTAGCTTTATCATACTTACACCAAGTGCCTAATTTGCCAGCCAGAATTGTCGAGATGAGGACAATAGTCGGAGGCTTATATGGCAAGCTAAAAGAGCACCCGGCGATGTCGAAGCTCATGTTTGATGGCGAGAGCCTCAGAAAGGTGGCTGAAGCTCAATTCTCGAGGAATGATTATGGGCTCAAGCCCACAGAGCGTCTTTTAAAGGCAGTAGGAGGACAGCAAGATGACACGGAGATTTGGCTGGGTCTGTGGGAGGCTGTCAGGTCGGATGGAAGGAGTAGCACGCCTGAAGCACGCACTGCTCCCCTTGTGAAAGGCACTCCGTACAAGTCAAATAGCACAAGCGGCACCGCAAATTGTAGTGAGTCTCGTTCTACCATAGATGAGCTCCTCCGCCGAGAGCTAGATGATATCTACATTGACACGCATCTATTTGAGAGGCACTTTTCAGGCGCAGTGAGGGAGAATGGAACGAGTCTGGAGACACTGTCGCAGAGAGTCTTTGGCAGGCTATGGGCAGATTCAGCCCGTAGCGGCGTGTGGAAGGGCTGGCCGAAGGAGGCAAACCAAAATGATGTCTTGGAGTGGCTTGAAACGTTTGTGAAGGAGCTCGCAGAGACTGCCCTCTTCGAAGGGGTGCCTGTGCAGCGCAAATTGGTGTCGCAGCCCAACAGAGGCATGAGTGGCTTGCCGAAAATCCGAAAATTAGACGTCGGAGTGGGACGGCTCACATCAAACGAGGGCAGCCTGCACATGAAAGATTTGGTCGTGCCTGGTGAACTAAAACGCAACGTTAAAGACGACAAAACAGTTCAAGTCTGCGTGGACATAGCAACATACGCTAGGGAGGCCATGGGCCACCAGAATCGTCGATTTGTGCTCACGTTTACATTGTGTGGAACAATGATGAGGATATTCGAGTTTGATAGGTCGGGGGCAGTTGCTTCAGCCGGGTTTAGTATACACAAGGAAAGTGAAAAGCTAGTGCGCATAATGCTTGGATTCATGGTGATGGACGACGAGGCTTTAGGATTTGATCCTTCGATCAAGACAAGACAGAGTGACGGGGTGCAGTACATCAACATAGAGCGTGAAGGAAAAGATGAGACTATTATTCTTGATGAAGAGGTGGCAAATCATTCTTACGGGATAGCCTGCCGAGGAACAAAAATCTGGAGAGGACACGTGGAACACAACGCTGATCAAACCCTTGTAGTCAAAGACTCATGGCAGAATCCGAAAAGACCAGAAGAAGGGCAGTACTTGAAATATTTATCAACCAGAAATGTTACAAATGTTGCAAGATACTATCATCATGAGACGGTAATGATTAGAGGGGTGGCTGACACCACGAAACAAATTCGAGACTGGCAGAGTTCGGAATCAGAGACGGAACAGGGCGAAAGGACATTCATCCGACCTCGGTTACGCTCAGGCTTGATACGTCTTGCTGGGAAAGCAACCAGTCTCGGAGGCAGTAGCAAAACTCGCTTCAGTGAGCGCTCCAACACCAGCGAGCCTGAGTCGAAAAGGCAAAGACTTGGTGTGTCGATGACTAACGAAAGGAGTACAGATGCAAGCACAACTGAAAACCGCGAGCATCGTCGCGTGGTCTTGCGCGACTTTGGAAAGAGAATATCGAAAGCAAGCAGTCCGAAGGCTTTGTTGGAAGCAATTCTGCAATGTATCAGGGGACACAAGTCATTGCTGGATAATGGGATTCTTCACCGGGATATTTCGACAGGAAATCTGATGATGAATGAAAAAGATGGAGAGGTGGAGGCATTTATCATCGATCTGGATATGGCGATACGTACAGATCGAACAGAAGCGTGTGGGGCGAAAGCAAAAACTGGCACGAAAGCTTTCATGTCGATCGCATTGCTGGACGGTCAAGATCATAGCTTTCTACACGATCTGGAGTCGTTTTTCTGGGTTCTTTATTGGACATGCGTGCACTATGAGCCCGGAGGCGATGGCTGGACGGTAACAGAGTTTGACAAATGGAATGCAGTGTCTATGCGAGAGCTCGTGAGTTTAAAAGCAGGGCTTATTTTTAATCCTAAAATGTTTGGGTCTGTCACGGAAGAGAGTTTTCAGAGAGGGTACAGGCCGCTTATACCGTGTGTGGAGAAACTCCGTGAAGCCATATTTGGCTCTCATTTTGAGAACAAAGTGTTATACGTGCATTCTACATATCTTGAGGGAAAAGGAGAAGAGCTATACGACGAAATGGGAAAAATCATTAAGGAAAGCATTGCGGAGCTCGAGTTTTCTCCGAGTCAAGGTTCAGAAGGCGACAGAGTAGACAGAAAGAAGGGAAAAGCATGAACTATAGCTTAAGCAGGCGCATTTAAATAGCATTTTAACAGATAGAATCATTTGTACAACCCGTCTACAAAACAAGCTTAACAACGTTTTAGGTTTCTTGTGTCCGTCATCAAGCATCCGATGACGCCTTCCTGCTCCCAATACCGATCGGTTGCGCTGGCAGTGTTGCTTGCGAATACAGGTCGACTTGAGCTGTTGTGTCTAGCCACCATTTAATGTATAGTATAATAATTTATAGTATGATAATTGTTGAACTATGTTGATTATTTTCCACCTGCTTTATTTTAGAGGTAGATTTTGCTTCCCAGTGCTTCTGAAAATAAACCATGTTGTTTACCATTGCAAAATCTAAAATCTGTTTAGATTGTGTTCCACTTGTGGGACATTGCGGAACTATTATTCCTCGTTTCCTTATCAATATTATTCCGCATTATCGGAGACGGACGGCTTGAGACGGCTATTGGCCAACCCCCTATGGATCTGGCATAAATAAATATGAACAATGGTTATTCTATGCTATATTAACATGACGAGACAGTCTCGGGAACGAATTGCTTTTCGAAAAAGGCAAGAGCTTTTTGAACAAATTAGGGTTAGTTACTAATGGTGAAATTTAGGTAGGGTTGGGCAAAAACTTAGGGAAAATTTTTCGAGGTAGGAAATTTGAGATGCGATTCTTATGCGGAAGCTTTGTATGGAGGTTGCTACGCGTCCAGTTATTTGTTGTGTAAACAAACAATGAGCGTTGCTATAAACAATGGTTTCCTTGGCAACGTATTGCTTATAGCTTGACGAAGACGCATCGTAAGCACCATTGACGGCAAGGGTAGGGTTGTTGGATTTATAAAATATAATTATTATACAATATGGGCTGCACATATTATAGTTATCTGATAATATAATATAAATATTATAGAGAGAGCACCATAGTAATAGAGTATAATAAGAAATACGTCAGAAAAATAAGAAAAATTAAGAGTGTGTAGTCCATGTGTAGAGGTGACAAAACATCGAAAGAACAAGCGTTTTTACAAAAAGTGTATGGTTGGATAGAGGGGAGCAGTAGGAGTGTAAATATATATTTGTTTACAAGATTGGATTAGTAGGTATAAAGATATAGGGCTTTAAAGATTCATAAAAAGCTCATGATGCCCCAGGATGTATTTTATGGGTCGTGTCTATTGTAATAATTTATTGTAAAGTAATGTATGTATAATAATCTCCATTAACGGAAATAATTTACAACAATGTCTGGAGCTAGTGGAAGAGCGATTAAGAACATAGCTCCCGAGTTGAGAAGTCCAAGGTCGACGAGAAGAGTCTCTTCGAAAGGAGAAGGTGAAGTTGAAGGTCTAGCAGAAACACCGAGTCTTCAGAAACTAGAGGGAGACGATGATGACGATGAAAACCCATTATCCCAAGATGTTCGGGAACTGAAACAAACATTAAAGGAGCAGAGTGAAGCTATCATTGCTCTTACTCAGCTTATGAACGAATTAACGCAAGGGCGCAATATTCAAAGCGAAGGCACGAAACACGTACCGGCCAGAGGAGAAGGTACAGTGAGTGAGGAGATGCTCAGTGCGACCGATAGGGCCAGTGTGCGAGAGTTAGCAGCCAGTTTAGCTGAACAGCAGCTCAAATTTACCGGGCAGTACGGAGAATCTGTGTCAAAGTTTTTGAGACTAGTAAGAATGACAGCGAGAACAATGGGTGTCAGAGAGGATCTAATCCCCCGCGCGGCCTGGAGCAGGTTGAAGGGAATGGCAGAAACATGGCTACTGTCTACCTACGAGAGACATCCAATTATTTTATCAAATATGCCAGAATTCGAGGCGGCATTGAAAGAAGACTTCATAGAGCCTGACACTCGCTATGAAAGCGAAAAGGAGCTGCATCGGCTCATTGCAAGCCGATTACCAATGCGTGAATATACAGCACGTTTTATGGATCTGATTCGCGAGTGTGATTTGGACGATGGTCCACAATTGGCAGAAACTTATCGTGCAGGATTGCAACCATTCGTTGCACGAACTCTGAACAAAGGCTTCACAAACTTGCAAGAAATTGTGGCGGCAGCAAGTCCCTATGAGCACTTTATGGGAAACAATTACCAGTCAAATACGAAAAGGCAGACACCTAGCTATCGACGGAATGAGTACACAAGCTACAGAACAGAGCGCCCCAGAGAAGTTAGGGGATATCAAGCGAATGATAAAGGAAATAATTATTCACAGACAGACCGTTCTAAAACAATGAATCCGGCGATAACGTGCTATCAATGCGGTGAAAAAGGACACATTGCAACGGCATGTCCCGAAAGGAAAATAAAATTGTTCCAAGCTAGTCAGGACAAGCCTTCTGGACTGGGCAAAGAAGATGATCTGACCAAGGAAGAAGAAGCGAAAATCATGAATATGGACATGGAAAACATTACGAAAATAGAGCAGCTCGAAACTATTGATATCACGTTGGATACAAACGGACATCCCACGTATGCGGCCGTCATAGATACAGGGGCTACGGTCAATGCTATATCAAAAAAGGTGGCATATACAACGGGGTTGGATATTATAGAAGATCCAACTATATGGATTTCTAATATAGCGGGTTACAAAACCAAAGGCAAGTACCTAAACTTAAGGTTTAACGTTAATGATGCGAACTTTACCGCACGTTTCTACGTCATTGACATGGGACCGGAAATTATATTGGGTATCGGATGGGTGAAAAGGTATCCAAAGTGCCTAGAGAAGATTGCAAATGGGCAGATAAATATGGTCGTTTCCGAACTTTGTTGTCTTTATTTAATATTGAATATTTATTTAAATATTTACTTATTATTTATTATTTATTGACTATTATTGTTCTGACTGCTTTTACTTGTTAGTTTGTTTAATCGTTTAAGTAGTTAGTGTTTCTAGAATATTCTACGTAGCGAGGATATAAATAGAGGTCCTGCTTCTACTTTTCTCGCTACGTGTAATCGAACTTTGGGGAGACCCAATCTTTTAAACCCAGTTCTACTTAATTTCATCATAGTTGTTATAACTGGAAGTAACTCACTGTTATAACTCTTTAGATTAATTGAATCTACTCTTAAACTATGGAAAACCTTGTCCTTTTATAGACTTCAAGGCTCAGCTCTTATCTCAGAGATAGGATCAAGACTTTCCTATCAATTAGTAATCAGATAGGATCAGAAGTAACCGATCAATTAGTAATCACCTTATCATTGATAGGTTACAGATACCCGATCAGTGGCGTGATTTAATGATTAGTAATTAAATATTCCTCCAAATCGGTTAAATTCCGTATTTGGAGTGAATTAATTTAATTTAATTATGTCATTTTAAATTTAAATTTTACTATCTACACTATGGCCTAACATCCTCCCCCACTAATTCGAATGTGTCGAATTGTAGTTGTTCAGCAGGTTGGTTGAGTTAGCCAAGTGAGATTTAGGTTCCCATGTATCGTCTTCAGGTCCATAGCCTTCCCAGCGGATTCGGTATAATAGCTTATACCCCTGTTTCGGTGTATTGGATTTTTTAGACCCTTTGAACCATCCATGGTCAACGATTTGTTGGATCAAATATAGTTCTGTGTTGTCTTTGTAGCGTCGCAGAGCTTTAGGCTTAGGTTGTTCTCTGGTGTTGTGACTGTTCATTGGATGATGTTTCTTTAATTGAGAAATGTGAACAACGGGATGATATTTTATTGATGTTGGTAGTTCCAATTCATATGAAACAGGACTGATTTTTTGAATAATTTTGAATGGACCAATGTATTTTGATTGTAATTTTCGTGTGAGAACATCGTGGAATAGCTCCTGTCAGTGCGTGTCACAGGCGAACCTCGACGCCTGAGTACAACTGCTTAATTGCACGCCGCTTATCGTAACGGCTAGCGGGAAAAAGGAGAATACAATAGAATAATTGCACAACAGTTATATTCACTAGTTGGCTAAGCGTAAGTAAAGTAGATACCAGAAGGCCCTACTTATACTTCCGCTTAGCGTTCTAAATTACTAAGCAAAACTATCTAGAATATTCTATACTAAAAACTAATGCCTGCACACTAATTGCACGAGTGCAACTTCTGTGCCAGGCACATGTCAGCTCCTGACATTACCCCCCCTTCAAAGGTTAAAACGTCCTGCAATAGATGTAGTACTATGTGCAGTGTAAGGCATG
Source organism: Novakomyces olei (assembly GCA_016906335.1). NCBI lineage: Eukaryota > Fungi > Ascomycota > Novakomycetes > Novakomycetales > Novakomycetaceae > Novakomyces > Novakomyces olei. The sequence continues at coordinate 1,718,810 of JADEYG010000003.1, forward strand.
TATATGTGTTTTTGTTTTTTTTTTTTTTTTTTTTTTTTTTTTTTTATTATTATTATTATTATTATTATTATTATTATTATTATTATTATTATTATTATTATTATTATTATTATTATTATTATTATTATTATTATTATTTTTGCCTTTATGTATATATATATATTGTATATATATATAATACTCAAGTAATAAAGTAAGCACAATAGTATATATATATAATACTGACACATAGTATGTATATATATATATATATATGAATAATGCTCAAGTAGTAAAGTAAGCACACATAGTATATATATATAATACTAGGGCAATAGAATAAGGACACGTATAGGTAAGAATTAAATAAGATCTAAAGAACAAATAAAGAAATACGTGAGTTCATGAGCGTAGTTTTCTGTTGTAGTCGTCTAAGGTTTCTTGCGCGTTTGTCAAGTTGGCTGCGCTTTCCCATGTTCTGTCCTCTTCATTGTAGCCTTTCCAGTGGACGAGGTAGCGTTTGCCAGCTCCTCGTCCGCGATGTCCGCATATATATTCGACCTCGTACTCTTTGAGATCGTGTATATATCCGGTACTGTAGTCTCCGTATGATCTCTGTTAAATCGGTCGCCTTTGCTCAATTCTAATTGTGATTCGTTGAAGACATTATGTATTTGGATATTCGTAGGTAAGTCGACGCGATAAGCTGACACGCCAATTCTTTCAACAATCTTAAATGGCCCAATTCTTTTGTGATCGAGCTTGGGACTCGGTCGGTCGCTATTGATGTATTTAGGTTGTATCCAAACAAAATCTCCAACGCTATATTCTCGTCCGATTCGTCTCTTTCGATTGTAGTAAATTGCCATACGTTTGTTGGCTGTGTCCAGCGCTTCTCGGATTCCTTTAAAGACCTCGTTCCAATTCTTCAAACAGTTGTCGGCAGCGGGGGTTTGTGTTTCCCTGTTGCCCACTGTAAACGTTGTGGGATGGAAGCCGTAATTTGCATAAAATGGGGACAATTTTGTACTGGCGTTCACCGCATTATTTAAGGCAAATTCTGCAAATGGCAACAGGTCGACCCAATTGTCCTGGTTGTAGTTGGCGTAGCATCGTAAGTACTGTTCCAAGGACTGATTCGTTCGTTCCGTTTGTCCGTTGGTCTGCGGGTGGTGACTAGTTGACTGGCATAGCTTGATTCCGAGTCCTGTAGTCAGACCCTTCCAAAAATGACTTACAAACCTCGGGTCTCTGTCGGAAATAATTTCTTTGGGCAGTCCGTGGTACCTAAACACGTGCTGTATAAACAACTGTGCGGTTCCCTGTGCTGTGATCCTAGTATCACATGGGATCAAATGGCACATTTTTGTCAAACGGTCCACAACCACTAAAATAGAATCCTGGTTCTTCGATTTCGGTAGCTGCACTATGAAATCAATAGACACTGATTCCCACGGTTTTTCTGGTATTTGCAGGGAATGCAATTCTCCTGACGGTGATCTTCTCGGTACTTTATTTCTCTTGCAGGTGGGGCACCCCTGTATATAATCCTCCACGTCCTTTCGTAGGCCTGGCCATTCATAGTGGCGTTTGATTAACTCCAATGTTCGCGACGATCCGAAGTGTCCCGCCAGCGGGTGATCGTGGTGGTCGCTCAATATCCTTTTTCTCTCTTCTTCAGTGGGTACAGTGCTTGTTGCTGCTTCCAACTGATTCACGAATATCTCGGGTTTTAGTAATATCTGCTCCTGGTGTTTTCGGTATGGTTCTGTAGATAAGTCGTTCAAATCTGGTCTCCGGCTAAGTGCGTCGGCTGCACCGTTAAATTGCCCCTTGCGGTATGTAATATTAATGTCATAGTCGGCAAGCAGTTCCGACCATCGGGCTTGCCGCCTAGTGAGCTGTTTCGTGGTAGTAAAGGGGATTAAATTCTTGTGGTCCGTATAGATCAATGTTGGCTGTTTTTGCCCTTGTACGTAGTGTCTCCATGTTCTAAGGGCCCAGATAATGGCTAGCAGCTCTTTATCATGAATATCATAGTTTATTTCGGCCATGCTCAGCTTTCGGCTGATAAATGATATTGGCTTGAGTCCTTCAGGAGTAATTTGCGTGAGCACTGCTCCCAGCGCAAAATCGGAAGCATCTGTCTCGATGATGCATTGCTTCTCGGGGTCGTAGTGGTCCAATAGAACGTTCTTTTCAAATTGCAATTTTAGTGTACGAAACGCATCTTCTTGCACAGTCGTCCATTCAAATGGTTTGTTCTTTGATAAAAGAGCCGTGAGTGGTCGTGCTAGCTTCGAGAATCCTTGTATGAAGCGTCTGTAATAGTTACAAAGTCCCAAGAAACTCTGTACGTCGTGGATTGATTTCAACTTCGGCCATTTGCGGATTGTTTCTGTTTTATCTTGGCTCATACTAACTCCCTTAGTCGATATTGCATAGCCCAAAAATTCAACCTGTTCTTTGTGAAACTCACACTTTTCTCCCTTGACACAAAGTCCTCGCCTTTGAAGTCGTCCCAGCACTTCTTTGACGTCTTCGGTATGTTCCTCCAATGACTTTGAGTAAATAAGAACATCGTCCAGGTAAACTAGGACCTTTCGGTCTAGGATATCGCGGAACACATCGTTCATCAAATCCTGGAAGGTGGCCGGCGCATTAGTCAATCCAAAGGGCATTACTAAATACTCAAAGTGTCCGAAACGCGTCCGAAACGCTGTTTTCCACTCGTCGCCACGCTTTATCCTCACCAAGTTATACGCTCCTCTCAAATCGAGTTTTGTAAAATACTGAGATCCTGCGATCTTGTCGATTAGGTCATCGATTCTTGGTAACGGATACTTGTTTTTGATTGTAATCGCATTCAATTGGCGATAATCCACGCAAAGTCTCAGACTTCCGTCCTTCTTTTTAACGAATAGTATCGGGGCCCCAGCAGGTGATTTAGACCTGCGTATGAATCCTCTCGCAAGATTCTTTTCAATGTATTCTCTCAGTTCTTCTTGTTCTTCGTGGCTAATGCTGTAAATTGGCCCAAAGGGTATCTGGGCTCCTTCGACCAGCCTTATCTCGTGGTCGTATAATCCATGTTCAGGAAGCGAATCTGCCTTTTCTTTAGCAAATATTTCCTTGTAGTCCTTGTATTCTTCCGGGATATCGTCTTGCTTTTCTCTTGTTTCCGTAAGATTTATTTCCAACATCTCCTCTGTACTTTCGTCCTCTTTGAACGACATTGCTCCTTTTCTCCAATCAATCGAAGGGTTGTTGTCGTGCAACCACTGTATACCAAGAATGATATCATGACGCCCGATATCGGCCATGTAGAATTTTGTAGGCATAAGACGGTCGTCTATTATCAAAGAAAGGTCTCCCGTTGTAAGTATGACAGGTCCTCCTGGCAATGGCCGTCCGTCCACCACCTGTACAAAGATTGGCTCTTTGATTTGCTTCATGTCGATGTTTAGTTTATTGACAACCCGCGGGTTAATAAAGTTCAGGTGTGCACCAGAGTCCACCAATGCTCTGAAACTTATTCCGCACAGTTCGGCTGTCACCTCAATTTGTTTGTTGTCCTTTCTGATGGGTTTCTCGTCATTTGTGCCCAATGCAGCCATCTCCTGGATTAGGCGTTTGCTTTTTCCGAGTCGTCCCTTGTTTCAAATTTCTTCGTTGTTCCAGTCCGCGTCTCTTCGCGGCAATGCTTTGCTATATGCCCCTTTTTGTGGCATCTATAGCACTCGACAGGCTTTTCGTGCTTGAACTTTCTCTCGCCGTCTCTTGACAATGTCGGTGTTCTCATAACGTCGATTTCCATTGGCATCTCTCTTGTTCCCGGCGATGGTTCTCTTCTGTAGATTCTGGCTCGGTCGCGGTTTCTCTCAAACAGCCTGTTGTCGATTCTAATGCTCACATCGACAAGGGCTTTCAAATCTCTAGGCGATTCTGCTCGTGCCAGTTCATCCTTGACACTGTCCTTAAGGCCCTCATAATACTGCGCTGCTAGAGCCTCGTCGTTCCACGCAAGAAAGGCGCTCAGTCTTTCAAATTCAGCTGCATAATGCGATGCTGAGCTTTTTTGTTTCAACTGCCTAAGCTGTCTCTGTGCCGTTCGCTTCATGTCTCTATCTCCGAACATGCGTTGTAGCTCGTTGCAAAACAGCGAAAAATCGTCGAGTAGTTCTCCATCCTCTCGCAAAATATGCGGCTCCCACCAACGAAAAGCGGCCCCACGCAAGTACGATGCTGCAAACAGAACCTTTTGTCTCTCGGTCGTGTATCTTTCTCTCTGCACATCGGTTATCATTTTCGTCTGCATGATAAATTCATTCAGTTTCCCTCGCTCTCCGGAAAATAATGGCGGAGGCGCCATCTTCGGCTCGCGGCCGGCAGACACACGTGTGCTGTTCTCATCACTAGTCACTCTTGCTAGTCTCTCCGTCAGCGCTGTGTTCTTTTGTTCCAAGAACTTCAGCCTGTCGGTCACTTGTGAGCAAAACTTTTGTAACTCCTCCATACTCGCGGGGTCCATCGTTCCCACCGTAAATGTTCTTCCTAGTCCCACTAAAACGGACGCTTAGCACTGTCAGTGCGTGTCACAGGCGAACCTCGACGCCTGAGTACAACTGCTTAATTGCACGCCGCTTATCGTAACGGCTAGCGGGAAAAAGGAGAATACAATAGAATAATTGCACAACAGTTATATTCACTAGTTGGCTAAGCGTAAGTAAAGTAGATACCAGAAGGCCCTACTTATACTTCCGCTTAGCGTTCTAAATTACTAAGCAAAACTATCTAGAATATTCTATACTAAAAACTAATGCCTGCACACTAATTGCACGAGTGCAACTTCTGTGCCAGGCACATGTCAGCTCCTGACAGCTCCGGTATTTCTCGTATGTTGGCTGTGCTTAAATAAGCCAGGTCATTAACATTATATTCAACATTTATTCGCTTTTTATCCGCATAGATTTTTGATAAATCATGTGCTGTTCTGATAGCATCTTGACAAAGAATTTTGTTGGCCTCCAGAGTGTTTATAAAAGAGGAAGTATCTTTGTTCGGTGTTTCGGGCATTGATAAGTCAGTAAGACTACGTGGAATGTAGCCAAGATCCGCCTCAAAGGGTGTCATTGATATGGCGGAGTGTTGGCTTGAAGAGTAAAAGAATTCGGCAAACGATAATAATGTGTGCCAGCTGAAGTTCTTTTTATTGGCATAAATGAAAAGACGAAGATAGTCTTCCAATACACGATTTGTGCGTTCGGTTTGACCGTTGGACTGTGGGTGATAGCTTGATGATGGCTTCAGTTTGATTTGAAGAGTTTTTGTAAGTGTCTGCCAAAATTCAGACATAAATCTTACATCTCTGTCACTTATTATTGCAGTTGGTAAGCCGTGTAGACAGAAATTCTTTCCAGAAATAGCTGTGCAGTTCCTTGTGCTGTTATAGTTGTGTGCGTGGGCCAGAAATGAGCTCTTTTGGTTAGACGATCAACTATGCAAATTATAGCATCAAACTTTCGAGTCCCCGAAGCTGGTAGTCCAGTGATAAAGTCCATGCCTATTGTTTGCCATCGATTACTCGGTATATCGAGTTAGGGTTAGTTAGGGTTAGGGTTACTAATGGTGAAATTTAGGTAGGGTTGGGCAAAAACTTGGGGAAAATTTTTCGAGGTAGAAAATTTGAAATGCGATTCTTATACGGAAGCTTTGTATGGAGGTTGCTACGCGTCCAGTTATTTGTTGTGTAAACAAATAATGAGCGTTGCTATAAACAATGGTTTCCTTGGCAACGTATTGCTTATAGCTTGACGAAGACGCATCGTAAGCACCATTGACGGCAAGGGTAGGGTTGTTGGATTTATAAAATATAATTATTATACAATATGGGCTGCACATATTATAGTTATCTGATAATATAATATAAATATTATAGAGAGAGCACCATAGTAATAGAGTATAATAAGAAATACGTCAGAAAAATAAGAAAAATTAAGAGTGTGTTGTCCATGTGTAGAGGTGACAAAAAATCGAAAGAACAAGCGTTTTTACAAAAAGTATATGGTTGGAAAGAGGGGAGCAGTAGGAGTGTAAATATATATTTGTTTACAAGATTGGATTAGTAGGTATAAAGATATAGGGCTTTAAAGATTCATAAAAAGCTCATGATGCCCCAGGATGTATTTTATGGGTCGTGTCTATTGTAATAATTTATTGTAAAGTAATGTATGTATAATAATGTATGGCAGAGTAATATATGGTATAATAATCTATTGTAAAGTAATGTATGTATAATAATGTATGGTATAATAATGCATTGTAATATAATGTATTGTATAGTAATGTATGTATAATAATGTATGGTATTATATTGTATTGTAAAGTAATGTATGTATAATAACACCTGCATATGTGATTGACGGCAAGGGTAGGGTTGTTGGATTTATAAATATAACATTGCTACACAAGATGGCCTGCATATATTATAGTAATGAGATAATATAATGATAGTATTAAAGAAAGAGCAACTAGATATTAGGAATGAGAATAACATTATAAAAATTGAGAAAAATTAAGTATATTAAAATAATGTATTATAATTTATTGTAAAGTAATGTATGTTATAAGGTAGAATAATGTACTGTAAAGTAATGTATGTATAATAATGTATGGTGGAATAATGTATGGAGGAATGTATTTATAATAATGTATGTATAATAATGTATGGTGGAATAATGTATGGAGGAATATTGTATGGAGTAGTGTATAATAATATATGGCAGTATAATGTATGGACGAACAATGTATGGAGAAATAATGTAAGGAATGATAATGTGTGTTATAATAATGTGTGGTAGTATAATAATGTATAAGGCAGTTATTATAAGGCAGTTATTATATGGCAGTAGTTATTATAAGGCAGTTATTATAAGCAGTTATTATATGGCGGTTATTTGGCAGTTAATGTATGGGATCATAATGTATGTGGAATTAATAAGGCAGTTATTATAAGGCAGTAGTTATTATAAGGCAGTTATTATAAGTAGTTATTATATGGCGGTTATTTGGCAGTTAATGTATGGGATAATAATGTATGTGGAATTAATAAGGCAGTTATTATAGGGCAGTTATTATAAGGCAGTTATTACATGGCGGTTATTTAGTAGTTAATTTATGGGATAATAATGTATGTGGAAGTAATATATGGAGGAATGGAAAGTATGGGATGATCATTATATCGCAGCTAATATATTGCGGTTTATTACACGGCAGTTGGTTATATAGCAGTTGCTACAAGAATAGCTATAATTGCGTGATGTTTATTTGCTATGCTGAAGGTGCAAGTTCGTTCGCTCAATAATAGGATTAGTATTTGATTCAGCTCTAGTGTAGAAAATAAAGTTTATCACAATTAACTTGTACGAAATTGTTTGCGTTTGATAAAATACAAAGTACATCAATTTTGGTTGTTGTAGATTATACAATGGATATGGGAAACGAGAGAGCCAAAAACTTAAATAGGTAGTAAAGTAAAATGTATGGGCAGGGCAGGGCAGGGCAGGGCAGATATCCGGTGGACAAATGCAGTTTTAAATATAGATATCTAGTGTTTCGATATCTGCGAATATATGGCAGTTGGTTATACGGTAGTTATTATATGGTGTTGGACATGTTAGTAATTTGTATGGTTCATTATCATGTGGCGATTATGTATGTATAATAATGTATGGGGGAATAGTGTATTGCAGTTATTATATTGCAGTTATTATATGGCGGTTAATTATGTTGCGGTTAATATATGGCAGTTTATTGTATGATAGTAATTATATTGAATTTAATATTTGAATTAATATAAAATTATTATAAATTTGAATACTATTAATACTTAATGAAATTAAACTGATAATTGTATAAATCATTATATTATATTATATTATATTATATTATATTATATTATATTATATTATATTATATTATATTATATTATATTATATTATATTATATTATATTATATTATATTATATTATATTATATTATATTATATTATATTATATTATATTATATTATATTATAAAATATTATATAAAAAAAATTTGTATGGTACAGTATCATATAGCGGTAAATGTATGGTATAATGTATGGGAATAGGCCAGCTAATATATGGCGGTTTATTATATTGACGTAGGCTTTGTTTATGCGGAGCTATTCTGACAATAAAAGTCGCATTTAGTAGAATTCAATTCAATTAAAACTATCCGAAGCAAAGTACATTTAGTTGTATTAAGCTAAGTCGTGTTAGTTAGAGAAGTTTAAACTTAGATCTTCGTTAAATGCGCGTAGGCGTGTTAGCCAAATCGTAAGCTTGTAGTCGCTGAAGGATGGAATTGGGGCATCATTCAGGCGGCTATAACATGTTTTATCACTAAATAAAGAAAGATCAGACACAAAGGCATTGATACTGCTCATATCTGAGTGGCTTGCAACAGGCCCATACCAGTTAATTTTCTCAACTGCCGCTACGTTTTGTTCTCCATTTTTCTTTTTCCGGGATGCAGCCAATGTATTATTGTCATATTGCGGAATTATCCATAGATATCTCGCCGCAGTTATTGGCAAACGATCCATAAACATTTCAGCCCACACTGAACCAGCCTGAATTTTAAGAATATTATAAAGCTGTCTTGAAAGCACAACAAATCGCTCCTTGTCCCACGTAGCGCTTCCTCTCGTACGCCAATCAAATAACCCCTTCAGTTTACCGGTCCAAAGCATATTTTCGGGCGTGAGCTCTTTTCGAGAAACTCGTGACTCTATCACACGAGGTAAAAATCCAAGCGCTTGCTGTATGGTTTTACAATCCATCCCAATTCGACCCTCGGCCATGTACTGACTATTCTCCGTATATGGCAAACAGTAATTGTCTTTCTTGGCTCTATCGTGAATTAAACGCCATATGTCGGCCATGTATTGTCCAATCACCATTTCGTGACAGATCTTCAACACTTTGGCACGTTTTGTAGTTAGTGCACAGTGTTACGGTGCGCTATATGAGGCGCTAGCTAGCGCTGAAGATAGCGCTTTTACATCCTTTAATTTGTTTTGTTTCACTTTATTTTGTGTTACGACTTCTATTTTTAATTAGTTCTATTTATAACTCTTAGCTTCTATTTTTAGATAGCAACTTAGTTAGTTTAATTAGTTTAGTTTGATTAGTTTCTCGGGCAAAGCCCCACGGAGCGTCATAAGAATGGGACACTCCCCTCTTATGTTCGCTACGTGTAATCAAATCTTGGTGTGCAATATTTTGGTTTTCTATTACTAGGTTCCCTACTTTCCACGTATCCTCAACAGAGCCAGCGTGAGATCTGGCATATTCACCTTATTGCACCTTTACGACTTTTTGGAAGTAAAGCCCCCATAACAGTATTACACGTCCACGATTCTGATTCGAGGATACAACGATGTCGGCAGCGGATTTTGAGCAGTTGAATAGGTTTCTTGAGCAAACCACAGCGCGTTTGGAACGGCTGGAGAAAGAGAACCGCACTCTCGCTGACCAACTCGGTATCGCTAAGGGAACCGTGCAGGAACGAGGGTCGAAGGAGCCTAAAATGGCACCACCACCATTCTTTTCCGGCGAACGCTCGAAAACTGGTGAATTTTTGACCTGCGTGAGGATGATTATTGGCAGTCAACCAGATCGCTATCGCTCGGCGCGACAGCAAGTGATGTTTGCGGCGTCTTACCTTCGCGGAGCGGCTTTCAGATGGTTTGAGCCTCATGTGAGAAACGAAAATGAAGTTATTCTCGACGATTTTGATTGTTTTTGTGACACGCTCGAGAGGATGTTCGGAGACCGGGACGTCAAACGAACAGCAGAGCGAAGTATCCGTCTCTTGAGACAGAGAGGATCTGTATCTCAGTATGCGACTGAGTTTGAAAGATTGAAATCTTGGCTAACCTGGAACAATGATGCATTAGTTGCTCAGTTCTACGATGGGTTGAAAGAGAATATCAAAGATGAGTTGTCAAGGAGAGAAATGCCTGAACTTTTGGGCACCTTGATTGATGAATATGTGAAGATCGATGGCCGTTTGTTCGAGAGAAACAAGGCTAGACAGCGATTTAGTTACAGTGAAAGGGAGTATGCAAGACCTCTGCATTGTGGAAGTACACCGATGGAGATTGACAATCTGATGACAAGACGGATTGATGACGAAGAGACAAGCGTTAATTATGACGCTACCAAACGCCGATACTCGCGCCCGCAACAAACTGATACAAGAAACTATGGCGCTAAGTATGGCGCTATGGAGCGCAGTTCAAAGCCAAACCAGAGCAAGGACGTTACCTGCTATCGGTGCTACGAGAAGGGACATGTGTCCAAGAATTGCCAAGCGCCTTTTCCAAAGCAGTCGTTTACGAATGGAAATGTGCCAAGCAAGAAAGTACATGATTTAAAAGATCGGACCTAGAGACCGAGGTGGTGTCGCTAGGTGGTATTGAGCGAAAGCCACCAGATAAGAAACTGTCAAGCGGAAAGCTTGAAGTGTTATGCAAATTTGAAGAAAAGGAATTGCACGCTTTGCTAGATAGCGGTGCAGACGCAAATTTTATACATCCAAGAGTGATATGGCGTCTAAAGATTGAGACAAAGAGACTAGAGAGTCCTATTTTTGTGAAAGTAGCCGATGGCCGAGCAATGGCATCTGGTCTAGTACGAAGAACGACCAAGGATATACCTATTGAAGTGCAAGGTATTAGGTCGACTGAGATTTTTTATGTGGCGCAAATTGGACACCATGATGCGATCTTAGGTATCCCATGGTTGACCAAGAACAATCCCAATATTGATTGGATTACAGGACGCCTGACGTTACGACAGCCTACGCTGGAATCTATTGAACTTAACAGTATAAACGAGATTATTCAAGACAGCGAGGATGACTGTCAGATTGGAAACGAGAAAATTGAATTGCCTCCAGAATATGAGGAGTTCAGAGATGTTTATGAAGAACCAAAGAACGACGTGCTACCACCGCATCGATCGTACGACCACGAGATTGAACTACTGAAGGACGCAAAAATACCTTTTGGTCCCGTTTACAGTGTTAATCAGAAAGAACAAGAATACCTACGCGAGTACTTAAATGAGAACCTCGCGAAGGGATTTATTAAACGCTCTAAGTCACCGGCAGGAGCACCAGTGCTATTTGTGCCGAAGAAGAATGGAGAATTGAGATTATGTGTCGACTATCGGGGACTGAATAATATTACTATCAAAAACAAGTATCCAATTCCCCGGATTGACGATTTGATCGACAAGCTAGCCGGAGCCAAGATCATGACAAAGATCGACTTGAGAGGTGCCTACAACTTGATAAGAATCAAAAAAGGTGATGAATGGAAAACAGCCTTTAGGACAAGATATGGCCACTTCGAATATCGCGTCATGCCCTTTGGACTGACGAACGCACCCGCGACATTTCAAGCTCTCATGAACGATGTGTTTAGAGACTTGCTTGATTACAAAGTTTTAGTATATCTTGATGATATTCTAATATTTTCAAAGGACAAAGAAACGCACGTGAAAGATGTTCAGGAAGTACTACGACGCCTAAGAGCCAACCAGTTGTATGCAAAAGGCGAAAAATGCGAGTTTCATCGCACCAAAGTTGAATTTCTCGGCTTTATATTATCTACAGATGGAATATCAATGTGTGAAGAGAAACGAGATCCCATTCTGACTTGGGAAAGACCAAAATCAGTCCACGATGTTCAAGTGTTTCTTGGATTTTGCAATTATTACCGAAGGTTTATCAAAGACTTTGCAAAGCTAGCGCTGCCGCTAACGCAGGCGCTACGAAAGAATAAAACATTCGAATGGACTGAAAGGCAACAAGGAAGTTTCGATGACTTAAAGAGTTGTTTTAAGAAAGACGTTATGTTGCGACATTATGACCCGTCAATGGAATGTATCCTAGAGACAGACGCTTCAGACTTTGCGCTGGGCGCTGCTTTGACGCAAGGACCAGAAGACCACCGTCGACCTGTGGCATTTATCAGTAGGAAGCTCACACCGGCCGAAGTGAACTACGATATCCACGATAAGGAATTACTCGCAATTGTTTGGGCATTCAAAACCTGGAGACATTACCTCCAAGGTCACCCAAACCCAATAGTTGTCTACACGGATCATCGAAACCTACAAACATTCAGAACTACAAAGCAATTGTCTCGAAGACAAGCAAGATGGTCTGAGATTCTGGCCGAATACGATTTTATTATAAGTTACCGAAAAGGAGCTGCTAATGGAGCCGCTGATGCCCTTAGTCGATGCTCCTCTCTAAACGATTTAAAGACTAATACATACGAACAAGAGCAAAACAGGATATTGCTCCCCGATGAGAAATTTACAGATACAAATTTGGAATTGAATGCGGCTGAGACGTTGGCCAACCAATTGCCAGAAGGAGTTTTAAAGGACTTTGTACCAGAAGAAAACAGAAAGGAAGTCCTGGCCAACGCACACGATCACCCGCTAGCTGGGCATTTTGGTGTAGCTAAGACTTTGGCTCTTGTGCAAAGACACTATACTTGGCCTGGAGTTGTCAGAGACGTTACTGACTACGTGAAAGCTTGTACTACTTGCAAAAGAAACAAAGTGAGTCGCCAAAAGAAAACAGGATTGTTGAACCCTTTGCCTACTGCCTCACGACCATGGATTTCTGTGTCGCTCGATTTTATTGTCAAATTACCAGAGTCCCAAGGGTACGACAGTATTCTTGTTGTGGTGGATCGATTCTCAAAAATGGTTCATCTTATCGCCTGCAAGGAAACAATTGACGCAAAAAGTTTGGCTAATTTGTTTCTTCGTGAAATTGTTCGACTACACGGTCTACCAGACGAAATTATATCAGACCGCGATCCAAGATTCGTCAGTAAATTTTGGACCTGCCTTACAGCGCAACTTGGCATAAAATTACACAAGTCTACGAGTCATCATCCACAGTCAGATGGACAAACAGAAAGGATGAATCAGACTTTGGAACAGTATTTGAGATGCTACTTGAATTATTTACAAAACAACTGGATTCATTTGTTACCATTTGCCGAAATCGCAATGAACAACTCTACGAGTGCAACTACGAAAGCCTCGGCTTATTTTACAAACTATGGATTTCAACCACGTTTTACGCTGACTCCTACAATATCGGAGAATCCCTCAGCGAACAGTGTCGTTCAGGACTGGAACGAACATTTTAAAAGAATTATGGAAATGATTACGAAAAACTCTGAAAACATGAAACGTTTTTACGACCGCAGAGTACGTCAGGGACCACAGTATCAATCTGGAGATTTAGTATGGATACGCAAGAAACACATCAGAAGCGATCGCCCCAGTGATAAATTTGATCACACTCATATAGGACCATTCAAAGTTCTCGAATCCGTTGGACGATCGGCTTACCGCATCGAATTACCGCACCACATAAAGATTCACAATGTGCTTAACGAGACTTTACTTGAGCCCTTTGTACCGGACCGATTCAACCGTGATCCAACTGATCAGATCGTACCAGATGTCCTACAAGAAGTTAATGAATACGAAGTGGACTATATTGTTGATCACAAAGGAAGAGGCAAGAATATCCGTTACCTGGTTCACTGGAAAAACTACCCAGTGGAAGACCGAACATGGGAGCCATACACAAACCTCTCACAAGCACAAGGTGCTGTGTCCGACTATCATTCGCGACTTACCGATAGCGTTAACACTCGCGCTACAGAGCGCCATATATAACGCCCACTATTCTATTATTTTATTATTATTCTTATCCGCACTATTATTACTATTATTCTTATTATCTCTTATTATGAGGATTATCATTTATTATGGAATTACTTAAATTCTTCTTACTATATGTTAGCGAAAATATACACAGCTTATATTTCGTTATAACAGATTTAATATATTATTAACTATGGTGCTTGCAACATTACTTATTGTCCTTATCCTCTGGGCGGGATCTTCGTTAAAAATATTTTCACGGCGCTACACACACGGTTACAGAACCCAATATCTAACGCGATGACGGAGCTCACGCGTCCGAGAGAGGAGAGTGGCGAAGAGCCCAGTGGTCGGAAGCGCAGACAGCGCAACGGAGGTTCCTTTAGATGCGAAGTGTGCGATCAGCCCTTCTACTTCGCAAAGGATTTGAGAAAACACGAACGGTTGTTCCATTCGATCAACCTTACGGAAATCATCAATGGGTGGAAGAAGAATGCAGATCTGGCTGTCAACTACGATATCGGTTTATTGGCTTTAAAACGCGCTTTCGAATCTCCGCATCAACTAATCGAAGTGGAGAAACAGGACCCGAAATTAACTATAGATCAGATCAATGAAGTGCTTCTGAAGGAGAGACAGTGTATTCTAATGAAAACTTATGCACGAACGGCCGATCCAGATCTGACAGTGACAAACTTTGTGACTAGCCTTATCGACAGTACAAAGGAGAAGATTGCTATCTACAACATCAGTGGCGGAAACGAGCTTGTTCGGCCAGACAAGAGGCATGTTGGAATCTCGGATTTTTGGCTACACGCGATAACGCCCGCGTCTACCATCACCGACGTGCATGTGGACAACGTATTGCTCGGGCATACAATTTATTGTTTATCCGGGAAAAAGCTATTGCTTCTGTGGCCTGGTTCTGACTACAATCTGACACAGTTTGCCCCATACCATCGGGTAGGTGGAGATTTATACCTACCAAAGGCTATCAAGGAATTGCGCGATTTGAAATTGGCTATATTGGAGACGGGGGATTTTGTCATACTTCCGGCGGGGTCACTTCATGCGGTGATCACCATTGAGACCTCGGTGATTACCGGTTATATGTTTGTGGACAAGTGCGCCGATTGGCAAAGACTAGCGTTTTGGGACGCGAAAGCTGCTCGCGATGATGATGCGGTGGCCGCAGTTTTTACGGAGCACCAGGAGGCCTTGGAGCTGCTATCCTCGTGCAACCTGCTCACCCCAAATATCGAAGAAAAGGTCAAGGCAGGAATTGAATATCTCGAGTCTTGAGGCGGGGTAGTGTTACGGTGCGCTATATGAGGCGCTAGCTAGCGCTGAAGATAGCGCTTTTACATCCTTTAATTTGTTTTGTTTCACTTTATTTTGTGTTACGACTTCTATTTTTAATTAGTTCTATTTATAACTCTTAGCTTCTATTTTTAGATAGCAACTTAGTTAGTTTAATTAGTTTAGTTTGATTAGTTTCTCGGGCAAAGCCCCACGGAGCGTCATAAGAATGGGACACTCCCCTCTTATGTTCGCTACGTGTAATCAAATCTTGGTGTGCAATATTTTGGTTTTCTATTACTAGGTTCCCTACTTTCCACGTATCCTCAACAGAGCCAGCGTGAGATCTGGCATATTCACCTTATTGCACCTTTACGACTTTTTGGAAGTAAAGCCCCCATAACACACAGTCTCTCAAATCATTTTCCGTTTCAACTATTGGCCCCTTAATCAAATCGACCAAATACTTATCCCGATTTGCTCTGTAATCCAGAACTCGTATAATGTCTGTATTTCCCTTCAACTTCTTCTGTAAAGCCGACGTTACAAACGGCAAGCGAGGCAACAACACTGGCTTGAACATGAGCAAACCTGCTTCTATCAAGTCGCTGTCCAGAAATGCTAAACTTGCCTCCGATAATGACTCTTTCAAGTTGAGTCCATTGTAAGTAAGGCGGTTATTCCTTCGACGAAATTCTTTTAAATAAATATCAGAATATTTAGTAGCATCTTCACTGGCCAGGAAAATGGACAGTATTCTCACATACGCTGTTAAAAGTGGTCCCCTAAGCAATTGAGTGACTTTTTCATCATTGCTCATACTAGCGATGGCTTCTATGGGCATCATCAATCGGCTGATTTCAGCCTCCAAGAAATCCGCCAAAACTTCGGTTTTTACTCTGTAATAGCTGGAGGGACATGGAACTTCAGATTCTGATTCCAATGTCTCCAATACAGAGTAGTCGTCTAAGCTGAAGTCTAGTATTTTATCATATGTTATTCTAAACTCTCTTCTCACACCAAAACTTGACTTTTTTGAAGCCGTGAGGCTTTCACAAATCCTCTGCTTTGTGGCAACGTACGCTGAGACGACAGAATTTCGAGACAGTGGCTTTCCAAAGCGACTATTTTCAGCATGGAACTCGCTGAACATGTCATTTGACATGTATAGAGACTCGAAATGAGGCAGTCCGAACGACCTATGGCCTTTCTTAGGAGTAGTAATAACATCTTTAAAGCTGTTATAAGCTTTCAATTGGGCGAGTCCAGTAGACTGCCGTAAAACACATCGGATATTTGTAACTGCGTCCACCGAGCCAGCTTCGCCCAAAAAATAAAAAGGATAATATTGGAAGCCATAGCGTGATGCAGCTGGCCGTGGGCTCAAGGTAGATGAAAGGAAACCAATCAAAGGATCTTTTTTATACAAAAGAGTAGTCGGCTCATCGGAATCCGGGACATCTTCAACTCCAATATCAATGAATATGTCTGAGGCCTTAATTTTATTGTCGTTCCCGTCACGACTCCAATTGATCATCTCACTCAACTTTTCATCAAATCGCATAATAGTATCATAAAGACTCTTCGTCTTGTACGACAACTTTGTGTCGTGAGCTTCACAAATTATAAATGGATCCTTAAATTTGGAGAGGTCGGGGTCTGTTGAGTCTAACAATTGTAGAATTTCGTTCCACAAACGGTCGAAATAGATGTTTTTGAGATAAGCACCGTTTGGAAAGGCCGACAGTGATCCAGGCGACTCTTCCCTCGCTACTTTCGACTTGTAAAGGGCTTCCTCAAAGCTTCTGGGCATATGCTGCAGAACATCCCAAGGAAGAACCCTTTTACAAGCCGGAAGCAATATTTTATTAATCCAAACTGCCATTTCATCGTTGGTTGGGTACACCTCCGTCGATTGTTTAGCCCGCACAGACCCAAAGCAAACCTTGACCCACGTTCCTCGAACATTATTCGCGACAGCCAAACGGATAAAGTAGAAATGCTTGTAAGCACTTGGGTTCCGACCCAGCGGCCTGACATGGAGCTGCTGGTTTTTGACCGACAGAAAGGGGATGTAAAAATGTAAAACTCCATCTTGTTTGAAACTTCCGAGATTGGAACTTCCAATGATAAGACTGTCGATGTCATAAACACGACGAATATTAACATCTTCTAAAGAGCCTTTTTCTAAAGTTATCGAGTGTCTTTTGTCCCCATGACAACCGGTAAGCAGCCTTTCCCAATCCACCGCGTCTTCTCCAAACTCAGAGATACAGGGCTGAAATATTGGCCATTGGGTTTTATCCATAATATTTTTAAGCCAGACAGCATGAAGCTCTATAGGACACTGCCCAATTTGGGTGTTAATGTCACTCGTCACATTGTACTGAATACCCTAGATATATTCAAACCGGAATTATGGCGAAATTCCATTTTTATGTAATGTGATTCTTATTATGTATAATTCTAGTCAGGGTTTTCGCTTTTCCTTTACGCCATAATTCCATTTCGAAAAATAATTAATGTATGAGGGGGGGGTCATGCCAATTTCCTTAGCATTCCCGCGAATTATGGCGTAATTCTAATAAGAATGGTAGGAGAAACGTGGAGGCAGGGTTTTTTAGGGAGAATTTTCCGACTAAATTCCAAATTATAATATGGGAAATTGCGCGGGAATGCTAAGGAAATTGGCATAAACGGGGGTAAGAACGACGTAAGAGCAAAAATAGTTTCCGCCTTAATTCCAAAACATTGGCAAACCATATTGCGGCGAGGGTAGGGTTGCTGAATTTATAAAATATAATTATTATACAAGATGGTCTACACATATTATAGCTATCTGATAATATAATAAAAATATTATAGAGAGAGCCCCATAGTAATAAAGTATAATAAGAAAAACGTCAGAAAAATAAGAAAAATTAAGAGTGTGTAGTCCATGTGTAGAGGTGACAAAACGTCGAATGAACAAGTGTTTTTACAAAAAGTGTATGGTTGGATAGAGGGGTGCAGTAGGAGTGTAAATATATACTTGTTTACAAGATTGGATTAGTAATTATGGAGATATATGGGTTTAAAGATTTATAAAAAGCTCATGACGGCGCAGGATGCATTTTATGTGGCATTATAATAATGTATAGTAGAATAATTTATTGTAAAGCAATGTATGTATAATAATGTATAGTATAATAATGTATGGTAATTTAATGTATAGGAATAATGTATGTATAATAATGTATGGTATAATAATGTATGGTATAATAATATATGGTAGAATAATGTATTGTAAAGTTATTGTAAAGTAATGTATGTATAATAATGTATGGTAGAATAATGTATTGTAAAGTTATTGTAAAGTAATGTATGTATAATAATGTATGGAGGAATATATAGGAATAATGTATGTATAATAATGTATGGTATAATAATGTATGGTATAATAATATATGGTAGAATAATGTATTGTAAAGTTATTGTAAAGTAATGTATGTATAATAATGTATGGAGGAATAATGTATGGAGGAATAATGTATGTATAATAATGTGTGGTATAATAATATATGGTAAAATAATGTATTGTAAAGTGAATAATGTATGTATAATAATGTATGGTATAATAATGTATTGTAAAGTAAAGTATGTATAATAATGTATGGTAAATAATATATGGTAGAATAATGTATTGTAAAGTTATTGTAAAGTAATGTATGTATAATAATATATGGTAGAATCATATGGTATAATAATATATGGCATTATAATGTATGGTATAATAATATATGGTGGAATAATGTATGGAGGAATAATGTATGTATAATAATGTATGGTATAATAATATATGGGGGATTAATGTATGGGAATAATGTATGGGGAATTAATGTATGGGGGATTAATGTATGGAGAATAATGTGTATGGGGGAATAATGTATGGGGGAATAATGTACGGTGATATTTATTTAGGGTTAGGGTTATTTATGATCGAATGGAGTAGAGAATTATATTGAGATTGTTGGATATGAAAGGGAGGGAGAGAGTTGGAGTTGAGATAGGAAGTAAAGGGAAATAGAAAATGGGAATAGAGTAATGTAGAAGTTGCCAAAAAAATGTTTGATAAAGGACAGTTATTGAAAGGAAGATTGTTTTAATATTATGTCAGGGTTAGGGTTAGTTAGGGTTAGTTAGGGTTAGTTAGGGTTAGTTAGGGTTAGTTAGGGTTAGTTAGGGTTAGTTAGGGTTAGTTAGGGTTAGTTAGGGT